>JAJHSJ010000001.1:39258282-39662791 GCA_021015155.1 Magnolia officinalis
GTCGGGCAGAAGAAAGATTGCACAGAAGGCCCATTTCAGCCGCAATGAAGAATTTCTCCGCGTGGATCGAAGATCAGGCTCTAGTAGATCTACCGCTGCTGGGAGCCAAGTTCACATGGTCCAACGAGAGAAGCAGCCCTTCTTTAGCCCGTCTGGACTCTGGATAGATTCCTGGTCTCCGCAGATTGGGTCGATTCTTTCCCCTCAATTTCCCAGTCCATCCTCTCTAGACCCACTTCTAATCACCATCTTATCATCCTTTCTGTGGACGAGGAGAATTGGAATCCCAAACCCTTCAAGTTTGACATGGCGTGGCTGTTGATTAAAGGATTTAAAGAGAAAATTCATCTCTGGTGGTCGGAGCTAAAAGTCGCAAGGTATGCTGGTTTTGTCCTATGCCAGAAACTGAGACTTCTCAAGCTCAAAATCAAGGACTGGATATCAGTAGAGCTCTATCAGAGGGACGAGGACACAAGAAGCATTCTTGCACAAGTTCAAGACATCAATTCTGCTACTGAAGCAAATCAGTCGAACTCCAATCAAAGGTCAAAAAGATTCCAGCTCACTCACACATACTCCCAAAGAATTCTTGAGAAAGAAGTGTTTTGGAGGCAGAAATCGAGATGTAAATGGCTTAAAGAAGGGGACAAGAACACTCGATATTTACACGCTATCGCTTCAACCCGAGCAAGAACAAACAGAATATCCTCTCTCATAGTAGATGAGGTCCGCTCGGAGGACACACTGGAAATTGAGAAGGCTTCAGTCGCTTATTTCAGTAATCTCTATCATAACGAAGACTGGGCAAGGCCGAAACTTGATAATCTGTTGTTCAATAAAATCTCAGCTGAGGAGGCCTCTTCCCTCGAAGCAGCATTCACAATCGAGGAGGTCAGAGCTGTGTTTGCATCCCTGGAAGGAGACAAGGCCGCTGGCCCTGATGGCTTCCCCATTAGCTTCTTCCATTCGTTCTGGGAGATCCTAAAGGGAGACATCATGGCTTTCCTCTCAGAATTCCACGACAGAGGATGCTTATCCAAAGCTTTAGGGGCCTCTTTCATAGCATTAATTCCAAAGCGAGCTGGAGCCGACTCAGTGAACGATTTCAGGCCCATCAGTCTTCTCGGCAGCCCCTACAAGATCCTGACAAAAGTTCTGGCCACACGTCTCAAAACATTTATGGGTTCAATCATCTCCGACAATCAAAACGCTTTCATCCCGGGCAGACAAATCACCGACAGTGCCCTCATTGCTCTTGAAAGCCTCGATTCCTGTCACAAGGCTGGTACGAAGGGTCTTATATGCAAGCTCGACATCAAAAAAGCCTACGATCATGTAGACTGGGGTTTCCTCTCTTACATGATGGGCCACATGGGTTTCGGGGACAAATGGATAGCCTTGATGAGCGAATGCGTCCGATTAGCGATCTTTTCCATTCTTTTAAACGGTTCTCCTAAAGGTTTTTTTAGGGGATCGAAAGGCCTCCACCAGGGAGATCCTCTTTCCCCCTTTCTTTTTCTCATCGTTGGAGAGGTGCTATCCAAAATGTTGTTAAAGGGTCAGGAAGAAAAGTTGTTTCAAGGCTTCAAAGTGAAAGGTATGGAATCCCCGATATCGCATATTCAGTTTGCCGATGACGCGCTTATCTTTTGTCAAGCTGCAAAAGACCAAGTGGGCAAGTCGAAAACCATCATCCGCTACTTTGAAGCGGTATCCAGCCTCAAAATAAATCTTGCAAAGTCCTAGTTGTACGGAGTCAATCTTTCCGCCGAAGCAGTGCAACTCCTTGCAAATATCCTGGACTACCCGACAGGTAATTTGCCAACTTCCTTTGTGGGTCTTCCCCTTTGTGTTGGTCCCCCTCCTCTCCATCTGTGGGACCGTGTCATTGAGAGATTCAACCTCTATCTAGCTAGATGGAAAAGCCGTTATCTATCGCTGAGCGGTCGGCTTACGCTTATCAATTCAACAATGTCAAACCTCCCCATTTACTTCATTTCTCTTTTTAAATGTTCAGCTGCCATTTTATCAGTCCTTGAAAAAATCAGAAGGGATTTTTTGTGGCATGGGAAAGAGGAGAGGAAGTTTCACCTCGTAAACTGGAAGGAAGTGTGTAAACAGCACCATTTTGGGGGCACAGGGATCAGAGACCTCCACATTATGAACAGAGCTTTGCTCGGTGAATGGACATGGAGACTAGGCTCAGATAGTGGCAGCTTGTGGGCGAGAATAGTCAAAAGTATGGTTCATCTACAGGTGGGTGGTGGACAAATGATACTCCCAGGAAAAAAATATCTGCTGTATGGAAAGGTATCATCGCCTCTAAGAAGCCAGTAGTGGAAGAGACAAGTATAGCAATTGGAAATGGGAAAAACGCTCGCTTCTGGGAAGACAAATGGGCAGGAGACTCTCTCCTCAAGGAGGACTTCCCTAATCTTTATCGTCTAGCCCCAAATCAATCTATTCTAGTGGCCGACTGTAACACTTTAGTGGGTGACGATCAGGTCTGGAATATTGAATGTAGGAGAAATTTGAATGATTGGGAGGTGGAGTTCATGTCCCTGCATCGTCGGCTATACAGCTTTAAGCTAGAAAAAACCCGTGAGGATTCTTTAGTTTGGAGCAAAGACCAATCAGCCCCTTTTTCTGTCAAAGCGCTATACGAGTGCATCGCCAGCAACTTTTTTGTTCTGCCCCAAAAGCCGATTCAAAAAATGTGGAAAATAAAGGCTCCTCCAAAGATTTCAACGTTCGGTTGGTTGGTGGCTAAACAGAAAGTGCTGACTGTGGACAATTTGCGTAAAAGGGGAATGATTCTCCCTAACATTTGCCTCTGCTGCATGAACGAAGAAGAATCGGTAAATCATCTGTTTTTACATTGCTCCTTCACTTCTCAAGTATGGCATGCGGTCCTGAGAGCTTCCAGCATATCCTGGTGTAGCCCTGTTTCTACAGGGGATTTTTTCTTAGCGTGGCTGGACCCTAAAATTGTATCCCAAGCTAACAAAATCTAGAAGTTATGTCTCGTGGCAGTCTGGTGGTCGGTTTGGGAGGAAAGAAATGGAAGATGCTTCAACAATACTTTTAATTCAGCCGACGTTGTTCTTCAGAGAGTTCAGCAGTACACAGCGGAATGGGCCCTGTATTTTCTTAATTTTAAGAATTGTAATCTGTTTGATCTGGGAGGATCCTCTTCTCGCTAACTCAGCAGTTGGATCCTCGTTTTTGTAATCCTTCTCTCTTTTTAATATATATCCTCAGTTATCTCTTAAAAAAAACATTCAACTGAAGAAAAGGAAAAATTAGATGGCTAGCATCTTACAATCTATAAATTTTGGAGAATTGACCATCAATTGTTGAACCCATTGAACAACGGCCCCACTTGTATGGACCATATCCCATGAATACCCTCCAAGGTTGGGTGAAGGCATTTAAAACCAGGGTACACATCATGACCATACAATACAAGTCCAAAATCACAAAACGTCCATTGATGGTGGGTGGGAACCCAACACATTCAAAACACCAGTCCCACCTACCTTTTTTAAAGATGGATAGCGCGATGCCCAATCTAGAATATCGACTTATCGCAATTTGGACATTTGGGGCCACGGTTCAGCAATCCAAACCATTGACATGGCAGGCCCTATAGGAGATTCTCCATCATCACCTAAATCCGACCATATGGAAGAGTCCTCACCCTCCAATCAATGATTGATGACTAGATGGTTAATGCAGGAAATACAGCAACGATACGCAATCAATTGAAGAGAATTTAAATTAATAAATAAATAAATAAAAACCCAAATTTTCAACATCCAGGATCTCACACCGATGGGAGATATCTGGTGCATGGCCCACCCACATTGGGACCCGTCGAGACACAAAGAGTCCCCCGTAGGAGAATCTCCATCATCACCGAAATCCGTCCATATGGAAGAGTCCTCACCCCCCAATCGATGATTGACGACTAGATGGTTAATGGAGGAAATACAGCAAGGATCCACAATCAATTGCAGAGAAGAAGAAGAAGAAGATGGAAAAATAATAATAATAATAAAGAGGCCCAAATTTTCAACATCTAGGATCTCACACCAATGGGAGATATCTTGTGTATGGCCTACCCATATTGGGACCCCTCTATTGTATTGAGAACTCCTAGATGGGAGGTATCTCTCTCTCTCTCTCTCTCTCTCTCTCTCTCTCTCAGAGCAGATCTTGCTAACGGCCTTATAAAAGAGCATTCGAATTTGTGGGCCCATTTCTATGGCTCACCTACTACTTGGTTTTATGTGAGGATCAACCCTAAGCTTTAGTGAGATGGGCTTAACCCAATGATCCAGTTTAAAATCCACTCTTATATGCCATTTGAATGTTTTCTAATGAATTACTTCCATCTCAGGTATGAATACACAATTACAGGATATAAACCATTTATAGGCTATCCAAACACTGCAAATGATTTACTAGTTAATCATTTACAACTTAAAGCCAAACAGACAAGTTGTAAATCATTTACAACTTAAACCACTTACCACCATCCAAACGACCCCTTAGTTTTATTTTGAATTTGATTTGAATCTTTTGAATAAGGTAAGATCTAGGTGGTTACCAAATGATGATTAGGAGATTAGGGAAATCGTTATGGATTGTTATGGTTTGTTACCAAGAGATTTGGGTCCTATGGAGATAAATATAACCATGTAAGGATTTTTTTACTATCAATGAAATTTTAAAGTTCTTAGGAAATGTTGTTCTCTCTAACGAGAATAAGAGGTTTGAATTCTCCCTCTAATAAGATTTCAATTCTTAATTCTATCTACAATAGCCCCTTTCTGGTATCAACAGTAACAGGATTGTCACACCCTGTAACCCAAAGCTCTGTGGGCCCACCAACATCTACTCCATCCATCAGTTTCACCAGCTCATGTTAGGACTTGGAACCCAAAAATGAGGGATATCCAAAACTCAAGTGGGCCAAAAGATTGGGGATAGAAACCCCCACCAATGAAACCTTTATGGGGACCACCGTGATGTTTATATGACATCCTACCCGTTCACAACATGACTTCCACCTGGATGACCAGAAAACACAGATATCAGCCCAATCCCCACCGTTTCTTTTGGTGCGGTCCACTTGGGTTTTAGATCAGCATGATTTTTGCCTTCACATCCGAACGTGATCTGTCGCAATGGATGGACGAAGTGGACAAAATACAGACATCACGGTAGGCCCCACTGATCTTTGGGTTACAGCGATTCCATGTAATCCCGTGTCGGTCCCATCATAACCAACGGTTTCGATTGCCATGCCATGGGCCCCACTTGTGCAAACTGACAATTGCAAGCGTACTACTACTATCCACGTCCTAGTCCTAACATCGATGCCTCAAATAGGGGAAAAGAGGACCATTCCCAACGTGCGCAGGGATTCGCGCCAAAGAGAAACCCTAAAAAAGGAAGAAGAAGAAGCAGCTTACAACGAAGTCTTGTTTTCTATTCTACCTAGAGACGAAAGCATCGTCACCACTGCTTATGCCTCTGATCCCACCTCGAAACGGAATTTGAGAAATCTCGAAGACACTTTTACACGAAGCCAACGAAGAAAATTGCAAGGAAGAAAGCTCGAATTCCCCGAATGCTGGTTTGAGTTTTTGGGGATTGCTGAAGGGAACGTAATGGGTTTTTAGAAGGTTTCTGAGGGACGCGGATTGGGTACTACCCCGCCCGTCGCTGGCTAGGGAAGGACGTAGGCTCCGAGGCCTGTACGGGTTTTGGAAGCCTTATAAGGGAAGCGGATTGGCTGGTGTACCACACACCAGCTATATAGCTGCTGTTGGTAAGTGTCGTGCGAAGACGAGCACTAACGCTCCTCTAGCTCCGAGTTGTACGAACGGTTCAAAGGAGATCAAAGTTACATAGCCCCAGAGTGATGTATTTATTATATCTACACCGTTCATCTACTTTTAGAGATCACCTTACAGCATTATCCAAAAAAATAAACCATATCCAAAGATCATATGTACCACACCACAAATAGCAGCCAAGAGAATGATTTTCACAGTTAAAAACTCGTAGGGCCTACCGTAACATTTATTTTCCATGCAACCTGTTCATAAGGTCAACCTGTTCATAACGTCACAAAAGGAAAAACAAATTTCATATTGATCCAAAACTTCTGTAATCCCAAAAAAGGTTTCAATGGTGGATGTTCAATCCCCCATTGCTTTTTACGGTGTGGTTCACTTAAGAGTTAAATCTGTCTTATTTTTTTTATCAAGCCTTAAGACAAGCTCACCAAATGGATGGACGGCTTGGATCTAACACATACCTCATGATTAGACCCACATAATTCTCTTATAAGAGGGGAAGCGAATTGTCTCATGTGCCACACACCAACTATATTGATGGTGTATTGACGTAAGCAGGTTCTGTAGGTCCCATCGCCAGGTATGTGTTATATCCAAACTGTTATTCCATTATGCAAAATCATCTTAAGGCTTGAGCCGAAAAATAAGACAGATTTAAAGATCAAGTGACCACACTGCAAAAAGCCATGGGTATTGAACTTCTACCACTAAAACCCTTTTGGGGTCACCGAAGTTTCAGATTAATATGAATTTTCTTTTCTTTTTGTCCATGTATTTTTTACCTTATTAACAGATTGGATGGAAAATCAACGTTCTGGTGGGCCGTACGAATTTTTAACGGTTAAAATCATTATCCTCGCTGTTGTTTTTGGTGTGGTCCATTTGAGCTTTGGATATGATTATTTTTTGTCTAATGATCTAAAAGGATCTCGAAAAATGGATGAACGGTGTGGATATAATAAATACATAATCGTGGGGCCCATGTAACTTTGATCTACTTTGAACCGTTCGTACAACTTGGAGGTCGAGGAGCGTCGGTGCTCATCTTCGCACGACATGTATCTACACCAGCTATATAGTCGGTGTGGTACACCAGCCAATCCGCTTCCTATAAGTAGAGGTGTACATGAGTCCGGCCTAGCCGAGCTTTGCCCAGCTCGTGCTCGACTCGAACAACTTAAGTCTCACCTCATGCTCGGCTCGGCTCGGCTCGGCCTTCGAGCTTGGAACAACAGCTCGTGCTCGGCTCAGCCAGCAGCTCGGTCCAGTTCGAGCCGAGTTCGAGCTGAATTTTCAAGTCGAGTTTGAGTTCGAGTCTTCGAGCCAGTGGTCTCTGGTCGGATGGGTTCATCCGACCAAACCAGAGGTTCGTTCGACTATACCAGAGCCACCCGGCCAGTGATCGCTGGTCGGATGGGTTCTGCTACTCAGACGGACGCTACTCGCTGGAAAAAATGGAGAGAGAGGAGGAAAGGACTCACTTTGGGAGAGGAGGTCGTCCAGACAGACACTGAAAGGAGGAATTTCGTCAGGCGGTGGAGAACGGCGAGAGTATTGGGCGAACGGACAACCGATTTGCGCGAAAGGGAGGGAGAAATGGGTTAAGGTCGAGCGATTTGGGCGCTGGACACTCGCTAGGTTAGGGTTGTTGGGTTGGACGAAATGAGTTAGGGTCGGGCGAATGAGGGTTTTTTTTTTAAACCCTTATATATGCACTTAAAACTCGATCCGAGTCGAGCTCAATACCAAGTCAAGCTAAGTCCAGCTTGTACTCAACTCGAAATGTTCCGAGCTCCCAAAAATGGCTCGACTCAGTTCGAATAGAGTTTCGATCCGAGTCGAGTCGAGCGAGTTACTGAACTAACTCTGCTCGTGTACAACTCTACCTATAAGAGGTGGTGAGGAGTTTCTGGAAGGTTTTTAGTGGACCCAAATACTATCCCGCCCATCGCTAGCAACCCAAAAAATTTAGGGGTGTACACCGAGTTGAACCGAGTGGAGCTGGCCTCAACTCGACTCGGCTCGGTCGGCAGACATTCCTAACTCGTGTTTGGCTCAGCTTGGTGATCGAGCCACCATGTCCACCTCGACTTGGCTCGGTCGGCAGATAGTTCTAACTTGTGTTTGGCTCAGCTCGGTGATCGAGCCACCATGTCCACCTCGACTCGGCTCAGTCAGCGGATCGGACCAATTCGAGCAAAGTTCGAGTTATATTATAATATATTTATTATCTATGATTCAACCATCCAACCAAACCAATCATTCATCCATCCATCAATCCCTCTCATTAATCCATCACTACCTCCCATCCATCCAACATCCAACTAATCATCCATCCATCCACCCATCCATCCCTCTCAATTTTCATCAATCCATTCATCCAACCAATCATTCATCCATCCACATATTTTTATGTAATATATAAATATAATATAAGGTTTTCATTATATATATATTATATATATATATATATATATATATATATATATATAGTATTTACTGTTTAGAAATTTCTTATTTCATAAATAATATATAATATATATTTATAATATTTATAATATATAAATAATATTAATAAATAAAAATGTTATAAAAATCGAGTTCAATTCGAGTGCTCATCAGTGGGTAGGGCAGATCAGGGTAGGGTGATAACCGAACTGGCGAGTGGCGGCAGGAGGAGGGCAAGCAGTAGGCCGTAGATGGCCGGGCAGGGCAGGAGGAGGGCGAGCCGGCGAGTAGCAGACAAGCCAAACGGTCAGGCAGGGTAGGACGGGGGCGAGTAGGCGAGCAGGTGGCAGCAGACAGCCGGGGAGAGACCGCCAGCCAGCGCAGGGCGATGGACGGGTAGCCTAGCAGGGCGACGATGAAGGGTTAGTCGTAGGGTCGCTGGTCGAGTAGAGAGAGAGAGAGAGGAGAAGAGAGAGAGAGAGAGAGAAGTTGTAGGGTCGCAGGTCGAGGCGAGCAGGGTTGTTTTCAAACAAAAGGAAAAGGATAAAATAGAGATTTATGGGTTTTTTTTTTTTAAATACTACCTAACCGAGTCGAGCTGAGTTAAACTAAGTTCGAGCTATATATCGAACCGAGTCGAGTCAAGCTCGGGCCAGCTGGAGCTCAGTTTCAAGCTCTAAAAACCAGCTCGACTCGAATCAAACTCAGTTTTGAACCGAGCCGAGTCAAGCTTTTTCAAGCCAAGTCGAGCGAGTTGACCGAGCTAGCTCAGTTCGTGTACACCTATTGAGGCAGATCTATGGCTCAAACGTACCACATCAAAGGAAATAGAAGTGATAATGACACTCACCATTGAAACCTTCCTAGGGCCCATTGTGATGGTTGATCGCCATCCCACGTGCTCATAAGGTCACAAATATAAGCTTGATCTTGTTTACGCCATATGTGATCACGTCCGGTTTAATAATTTAGATGATGTCACGTGACAATAAGATCTCTATAAATGAAATATTTAAAAATAAATAAATAAATAAATAAATCTTCAGCTACTTGATGGATAAGAAATCAGAATACGAACAATAATACGTTAGTCCACAAAGGGTAAGCCCAATCAACCATAAAGGCTACAATGAGAATACACATATTGCATATCCAACACATAGAAAAGCTAATTGTTTACCTTAAACGCGTCCTAATTTAAATTGGGTTACAACTAAAACATAGTAATAACTAGCAACAAGTTTTTACGGTCCATCATATCTAGGCCGAAGATATCTAGGCCACGGAATCGCGATTGCGCTAACATGGCCTAATATCATAACACATTATTTATGTTCATGTGAAGAAGTAAATAACTATCACCACACGTAGCAGCTTAAGAGAAACTCTCGCCCACATGGTAGGTATATGACATGCGTGCAGCCAATGGCTGGCTAATCATGACAAACGACTAATATGTTGATTGATGTCTGAAATCTATAAATCAACGGATCTGTTGATTACAAGTTCAATGCCATCGAGCAATCTTCGATGCCATCGAAGGCCCCTCGAGGTCTGCTTGATGAGATCGAGCACCAACTCGAAATCTGTTGTTTTGGGAATATGTTTTCACAGTAGCTTTGCACCTCTTCTAGCCTCACTAATCATGTTCCAATTAGGTTTCTAACGCTAATGGATGATCAACAAGATTTACCTATGAAGTCGAGATTTACCTATTAAGTTGAGATTACCTATTAAGTTGAGATTATCTATTAAGTTGAGATTATCTAACGCTAATGGATGATCAACAAGATTATCTAACGCTAATGGATGATCAACAAGATTATCTATTAGTTCAAGGTTAGGGTCACCAAGGCACCTCATTTACTTCTTCTTTGCTCCTTAAAGCTCTTTTACTCTTGTGTCTTTGGCTTTCAACTTCCAAAAGCTCAACCGACTACATGACATAATGTAACATCCCAGATTTTTACCAACTTGAAAATAGACGTCCTTAGGCAATGGGTCGATCATAACACCTTGGTAACTTCTCATAACTCAATCCCAAAGCCAAAAATCCCTTTTTAACCCATTTCCTTCGAAATCCTTGTATGTACCTTATATCATATTGTCTGATTACTTATGAAATACATATGTGTGAATTCATGTTTATATTGTATTTCATAAAATGCTTGAATATATAAATATCTTCAAATCATTTCTATAACATCTTGGAATGAACAAAAAATTTTATCACTTTAAACAGGCGAATACTCTCGTTATGGGTATATGCATAACTGTGTATATCCTAAATAGGGTTCCAAGTACGGTTGTATCAAAAACTCCATATGAATTGTGGACATGACAAAAGTTTAATATACTATATTTCACATATGAGGTTATCCTAGAGAAGCTAACCCATTTAACTCGCATGAAATAAAGCTTGACCGTAGAACAATTAGTTGCTTCTTTAAAGGATACCTAAAAAGGTCCAAAGATTTAGATTTTATTATCCATTATATTCCATAAGAGTTATTGAGACTGTGATGCTAAGTTCACTAAGAATACTAAAGATAATGAGAGCATAAATTATAGTAATATTGTATTTGAGGAAGAGTGGATTGTGATTTCCACCACAATCATTCCGAATGATGTGACTTTCCATTCGACAATGGAGTCTGAGATCCCTGAGAATGACTATGTAGAGCCTCAAATACAACTCACTGATGAATAAATGAAAAACCCAATTTATAATAATGAGCCCTTAAGACGATCACATAAAGAGAAGATCTGTGATTCCAAATGATTACTTCGTCTATCTTCATGAGCATGAATTTGACATTAGGGTGGAAAATGATCTCGTGTCCTTTTCATAAGTCAAATAGAGTGTGAATTCTTCTCAATGGTTCAATGTCATGAAAGATGAATTGAATTCATGAAGGGTAACTAAGTCTGGGACTTTATTGAATTGCCTGAAGGGATTAGGCTAATTAGTTGTAAATAGTTTTAATTAGAATGAAGGCATTGACTTTAATGAGACTTTCTCACTTGTGTTTAAAAAAGAATCATTTATGATCATTATGGCTCTTGTGACTCATATGGATTTGGAGTTAAATCAAATTGACATAAAAATTGTGTTTCTCAATAAAAATCTAGAGGATAACGTATATTTGTTGTAGCCAAAAGGTTTAAAGCTAAAAGCACATAATATTTAGTCTGCCAAATTAAGAAGTTCATTTATAGATTAAAATAGGCATTACAACAATAGTGCATAAAGTTTCATAAAATCATTTCTTTATATGGTTTCATTGAAAACACTATGGATGAGTGTATATGTGTGAAGATCAGTGAGGGTAAGCTTATTATTTTATTATTGCATGTTGATGACATTTTGTTAGCCAGTAGTGATATTGGATTGTTGCGCGAGACTAAGAAATTTTTATAAAAAAATTTTGAGATAAAAGATCTTTGTGACATATCTTTTGTCATCGGTGTTCAAATTCACTGAGACCGATCACGTTGACTGCTTGGCTTATCGCAGAGGGCCTGTATTGATAGGATTCTCGAAAGGTTTGGCATGCAAGGTTGTGCTTATGGCTAAGCACCAATTGTAAAAGGTCATAAGTTTGGCTAACTTCAATGTCCTAAGATTGACCTATAAAATAACATGATGAAAGATATTCCTTATGCATCAACAGTAAGGAGCATTATGCATGCTTAGGTTTGTATGCATTCAAATATTTCTTTTTGTGGTGGGAATGTTGGCATGTAGCTTAGGAATCCATGGATGAACTATTAGATAGTTGTTACAGTACCTGTAAAGGACAAAAGGACTTCACGCTCACATATAATAGGTCTGACCATTTGGAACCGGCTGGATATACAGATGAAAAGAGTGACTTAGTATGGCTTCATCTACGATGAAAGAAGAATACACATTTTTTTGAGTTATTCATCAGGAGTCTATGGAATTGCATATATGCAAGTTTTATTCAGTACATAATTGTCTAGTGTCTATAGAATTCATTTGTTTGAAGCAGATGATGGTAGATTTTCTCTATACAGGACGTTCTGTCATGCTACTTTTGAGGCATGTCTTCTATGAGAATTGGTGACTCAAAGAAGTACTGGAATAATGGGAGCTTCAGTTTAATTAGATTTAGGTACAAACATTGGAGATTTCATTTATTCTGACGATTATATTATTCAGTTTATATCTTGCTTCACCTTCAGTGTGCACATTTAATTTTGAGAAAGCGGGACTTTGCTTGTGTCTTTGAGACACATTCAGTAGGACCACTTGAAGATAGGGTACATATGATCATATTAAACGTATAACCTTCATACTACACCTCATATCCTTGAGCTATGTCGTTAAGGTTATTGGTATTTATGACCTTGTTTTGTCGTACTTCGAAAAGATTAGAAGTTATTTTAACTACCACGATCCAATATCAGTGGTCTTGATGGACCGAATTTGACCAGCGTTGCTCATAAGTATTCAATGGTGATATTTTAAAATTCGGTAGGCCACTCATTAGGAACTTTTGAAACAAGTACATTTTATTAAATATTTTTCACAAAAAAATAAAATATTTTGTTTTTTTTAAGAGATCAATGTAACCCAAGTGGGAGAATGTAAGACTATTAGGTCGACTACTCTTGATCACTGATTCTGATATGGCAGTTAGATTATTCAGATTGAGTGATTTAATGAGCCCCACTATAGTTGTGATCATTACATATAAGTATGGGGTAGAACGCTTGAACCGTGGTCAATACATACAGTTATTAAGTTGGATATGAAAACCTATGGTGTGTGGAGACTCTTGTTCACAACCCCAAGTATAGGGTCGCGATGTAGTAATAATCTCGATGAGACCGAGGTCGAATCCACAGGGACTAATCTCGTACGTTTCTGAAAGTAACTAGAACTAGAGCTAGAATATGTAAATTTAAATCTGAATAATTGGAAAGAGTAATTGTGGATGATGTAATTGAAACTTATGAATTTAAAGGTGGGAACTAGGGTGCCAAGGATCCACTTGTAGCAATTAAGATGCTACCTTGCTTGATTCAAGTAACACAATTGGAATTGGAGTCTTAACCTATCCAATTGGAAAATATAGCAATTAAATCAAATCTAAACTTTCGTTGACCTAATTCTAATTGGATGAAGCTTGTGAGGATTGGAAAGGATTCCATTGCCTTACCATGCCTAGGAGACGATGGTGAACAATAGGATATACCAATCCCACAATCTCAAATAGGGAAAGAAGATATTCAAAGCTATTGCAGCGTTTATTGTAATTTGAGTCACAACAAACCATAGAAAACTGAAAACATTCCTTAAAATCAAACTAGAAATCAATGAAGTTCAACGTAAATAAGAATCAAAGTAAAGTAAACATCCCAATCACGCTACAAGCTTCACCTCTTGTCCCTAGCTAAGATGTTTAGTTAACCATAGACATGATTGAACTAAAAACTCTTAAGAAAAGCAAATAAACAAACTAAGGAAGAAGAAGAAAACTCTTAGCAGCATCTCTCTACCCTTTTGCTCCACTCCTTAAACCCTAGAAGATGCCTAGGAACATCCTAGGAACTCCTATTTATAGTTGGGGGACTCCAACTTTTGCACTGAGTTAGAAAAGTCCGGAAACCGCCTCAAATTTACGCAATCCGCGCAAAATCTGCGTAACCCTCGACTAGTCGAGGGAAATCCTCGACTGGTCGAGAGTCACCTTCAACTGGTCGAGGACAATCTTCGACTGGTCGAGAGTCGCGTGAATTTAGAAGATAATATTACTGGAGTTCAAGCCGATGTTTCTTAGGCTAGTTGAGCCAGATCTATGGCTAGTCGAGTAAAAGCTTAGGCTAGTCAAGATTCCGGCAAATTCCATTTCTTCACTTCAAATCTTCAAGTCTCTTCATTCTTCACTTGGTTTCTTTAGATCTTTGGCATGTGAATTCTTCAATCTTGGTCTCCTAAGATCCATCCTTTACCTTGGTGATTCTTGAGCATTAAATCCATGCTTTTAACATTCTTTTCAAACCAAGTTCTCAGATTCACCTTGCAACGCAAACATGTATAAAATATAACATTAAGCAATATCATGTTTATAAAACCAAGATATAAATAGGGAAAAATATACAATATTTGATACTCAACACACTCCCTAACCAGCATTTTGCTAGTCCCGACCAAAACATGTGTGAAGTAATCTTCAATTCTCAATGTTCAAACCTTTTTTAGAAATCAATTTTTTGTGTAATCAAGTATGAATGAGTAGAATTAAGGTGAGAAAGTGAGATTTTGAAAACTTAGAGCCGAATCACATAAGCAATCAATCAAGTAGGTTCTTTATCATTTAATTCAGAGCATAAGTTCATATACCAAGTTTTCCAATGTGCTCAGTATAAATTAACTTCTCATAAAAATATTATCTTTTCATAATGTTAGCCATGCTCATCATTTCAAGATTGGTTGAAAACTCAAGTACTGATTCCGAACTTATCTCATTTTTCTTCTTTTTCCAGTTTTTTTTTTTTTATTTTTTTTTATTTTTATATCAACGGTAACTTTTTATTTATTCATTATTTTCAGTCTTTTCAGAATTTTTCATTCTTTTTTAGATTTTACATTTTTTCATTCTTTTTCATTCTTTTCACCATACATGACCTTTTTGTCGATCTCCTATTTTTTAACTGATTCCTTTCATCTTTTAAGGTGGATATAATCCTCCAGACTCAATTCTCAACATCTATCAATGATTCACATACTAACGATCAGAAATTCTATTACCATTTACATAAGGCAAATTAAACGTGTCTTGTGATTTGGATTAACATGATATTCAAACTTCCTCTTAATTAATTGAGTGTAAGAACCGTAAGTGATAGGCTACTTAGTTGATCAAACTCAAACAATTCAAAATTTGATTTTTATCTTGTCATCATATTCAAAGCATTCCTAAATGCATAAATTATCAATTTCCAAATAAATTTTATCATGAGAAATTGAAATTTTTCCACAATTTTTGCTCAAAATTAAGAAAACGCTAATTAGTTTACCTAATCCACACCCCAACCTAAAATCAACATTGTTCTCAATATAAAAGATATGAGCATGTAATGCATATGAGGCAACGAAAAGAAAGGAATAGTGAAGGAAAGGTAGTACCTGAAGAAGGTGAATTACAACTTTTCCAAGGATCTCAAAATGAAGATGGGCTAACATACAGACTAAACAATGGAAAGCGAACTATCCTAGTCCTAAATCCTATAAAAGCAATAGACCTAACTACACCTCCATCAGACTAAGAGGTCAATCATGGTAGATAGGATCAATCAAAAGTATGGACATGTCCTCTGAATCAAACTTCTCAACAAATGGCTTTAAACGATGTCCATTTACTTTAAAAGCATTGCCATTATTTGGATTCTTTACCTCAATGGCCCCTATGAGAATAGACATTAGTAACAATGAAAGGGCCAGTCCAATGAAATAGGAGTTTACCTGAAAAAAGATGTAACCGAGAATTGTACAAAAAGACTTTTTGACCAGACAAGAATGATTTATGAAGGATGTTCCTGTCGTGGAATACCTTCATCTTGTCCTTGTAAATCTCGAGTTCTCATATGCTTCGTTCTGAATTTTCTCGAGTTCATTCAATTGGAGTTTGTGCAGCAAGCCAGCGTTGTCCAGGTTAAAATTTAGATTTTTAATAGCCCAGTAGGCTCTATGTTCCAATTCCACAGGTACATGGCAAGCTTTCCCATAGACGAGTCAAAAGTGAGACATTTCAATTAGGGTCTTAAAGGTTGTATGGTACGCCCATAAAGCATCGGTCAAACGGATTGACCAATCCTTAAGGTCAGGGTTAACCATTTTCTCCAGAATGTGTTTGATTTTCCTGTTGGAAATCTCAGCTTACCCACTTGTCTGCGGGTGGTATGGAGTGCTCACCTTATGAGAGATGCGATATTTCTTCATTAAGTTCTCAAATGGCCTATTACAAAAATGTGAACCTCCATCACTAATGATGGCCTGAGGCATTTCAAGCCAGGAAAGGATGTTTTCTTTTAAGAATATAATGACTATCCGATGGTCATTGTTCCGGCACGGGATTGCTTCGACCCATTTGGTGACATAGTCTACTGTTAGCAGAATGTATAAATTCCCAGAGGATTGGAGTAATGGCCCCATAAAATCGATGCCCCAGCAATCAAATGCTTCAATGATTAGTATGAGATTCAGAGGCATCATATTTCAATGGGACAATGCTCCCAATTTCTAACAATGCTCACAAGCTTTGCAAAACTCATGAGTGTCCTTGAACATAGTGGGCTAGTAAAAGCCACACTGCATAATTTTAGTCGTTATTTTTTTAGCAAAAAAGTGACCACCACAGGCCTGAGAGTGATAGAAGGAGATGACACTTTGGTGTTCATTGTCTGGCACACATCTCCTTAGAATTTGGTATGGGCAATATTTGAATAAATATGGATCATCCCATAAGAACTTGTGTACCTCGGCGAAGAATTTTTTCTTATCTTGCGCAGTCCAATTTGTCGGCGTGAAACCTATAGCAAGATAATTTGCAATGTCAGCAAACCAAGGTAGGTGAGAGAGTTTAAAAAGTTGTTCATCATGGAACATGTCGTTTATGGGTGCTGTCTCAAGGAAATCAGGGAGATCAAGTCTTAAAAGATGGTCAATCACTACCTTCTCTACTCTCTTTTTATCTTTTACTTCTAAATCAAATTTCCAGAGTAGGAGGATCCATCTTATCAAGCGGGGCTTAACATCATTCTTAGAAAGAAGATACTTCAGTGCCGCATGATCAGTGTAGATGATGATCTTGGATCCAATCAAGTAGGACCTAAATTTATCAAGAACGAACACTATGACTAAGAGTTCCTTCTCTGTAGTAGAGTAATTTACTTGGGTAGGATTTAAAGTTCTACTTGAATAATGAATAACGTAGGGCTTCTTCTCTTTTCTCTGGCCTAACACCTCCCCAATAGCATAGTTAGACATGTCGCACATAATTTCAAAAGGGATGCTCTAATCGGGTGGCTACCTTATAGGTGCGGTTGTTAACATGCCCTTGAGCTTAGTGAAAGCTTCCTGACATTGTTCAGTCCACTCGTATGGTACGTCCTTTTGAAGTAGATTGCATAAAGGACGAGAGAGATGACTAAAGTCCTTTATGAATCTTTCGTAAAATCTGACATGTCCTAAGAATGATCGCACTTCTCGTATGCTCTTGGGTGAAGGTAGGTTGAGATAAGATCAATTTTAGCCTTACCCACCTCAATTCCCTTAGACGAGATGATATGTCTAACAATAATTTCCTTACGAACCATGAAATGAAACTTCTCACAATTTAGTACCAAATTCTTTTCCTCTCATCGCTTCAGCATGTTTTTCAGATTTTTCAAATATTCTTTAAAGGATGGACCAAAGATAGAGAAATTATCCATGAAGACCTCCAAATATTGTCCCACCATGTCAGAAAAAATACGCAACATGCATCGCTGAAAAGTGTCAGGGGCATTACACAGCTCGAATGACATCCTTCGGTAAGCGAAAGTGCCATAAGGGCATGTGAATGTAGTTTTCTCTTGATCTTCAGGGGATATCTCTATCTGATTGTAGCCCGACTACCCATCAAGGAAGTAACAGTAAGAGTGACCAGCTAGCCTTTCCAATATTTGATCAATGAGGGCAAAGGGAAGTGGTCCTTCCTAGTGACGGTATTTAACTTCCTGTAGTCAATGCACATTCTCCAACTAGTGATAACTCTAGTTGGCACAAGTTCATTGTCATCATTGGCTATGATGGTGATTCCAGACTTCTTAGGAACCACCTGAGTTGGACTCACACATTGACTATTGGATATAAGGTATATGATACCCACATTTAATTACTTAAGAACCTCAGCCTTAACCACTTCTTTCATGTTTGGATTTAATTGACATTGTGGTTGTCAGGAGGTCTTCGCATTATCCTCAAGATGAATACGGTGAATACAAATAAAAGGATCAATTCCCTTGAGGTTCGCGATCAACCATCCAAGGGCCCTTTTGTGCTCAATGAGAGTGGAAATGAGCACACTTCCCTATTCTTTCTCAAGGTGGGATGAAATCACCACCGGGTATGTCTCATCTTGACTAAGTAGACATATTTGAGGTCGGTGGGTAAAGGTTTTAGGTCAAGCTTCGGTGCCTTGAGGGTAAACGGTAGATGTATTATATCGGTTTGGGGTAATTTCTCAAATTATGGCCTCCACCGGTTAATTTCAAGTACCGGTGCAGCATCAAGCATGTCATCTATCTCCCTAATCGTGTCGTCATCTAAATCAGGGGAGTGGGCCAAGCACGTCTCTAGAGGGTCAGAGTAAGTGCTCTATCTTCCACGAAAGAATTGATCAGATTAATGTCGTGGGTATCGTCCTCATCCCCTGCTTGTTTGCTCATGTTGAAAAAGATATTGAGCTCCAATGTCATATTTCTGAAATATAGATTCATGATTCCATTCTTACAATTAATGATAGCATTTGATGTAGTAAGGAATGGACGGCCCAGAATGATAGGAATTTGAGTGCTCATATCCACGATGGGTTGAGTATCCAGGACGATAAAATCTATTGGATAGTAGAATTTGTCAACCTAGACTAACACATCCTCAATGATCCCTCTCGGTACACGAACTGATCGATCGACAAGTTGTAATGTGATCTGAGTGAGTTTTAATTCACCTAGACCCAATTGTTCGTAAACTGATTAGGGAATCAGATTCACACTCGCCCCCAAGTCAAGAAGTGTGTACTTAATCTTGTAGTTCCCAATTACACAAGTGATGGTTGGGCTACTGGGATCATTGTATTTTTGTGGCACATCTTGCTTGAGGATGACACTCACTTTTTCTATCATAAATGTTTCCTTTTGAATATTCTGCTGCCTCTTAGTAGTGCATAGGTCTTTTAGAAATTTGGCATATGAAGGAATTTGTTTAACAACATCCAGTAGAGGTATGTTGACCTTCACTTGTTTAAGTACCTCTAAAATATCCCGAGAGTTGGATAGAGGTTTTGGTGCACTCAACCGCTGAGGGAATGGAGCAATCGGCTTGCCTTGAGGTTCTAATTCTAATCCATGTGGAGAAGTGCTAGGTCCATCATTCTCGTCTTCTCCCGGGTCATTGGGCTTTTCAGCCCTTACCTAAATAGACTTGTCAATTGTCTTTCCACTCCTAAGAGTGGTGATAGACTTAGCCTGCTCCATATGATTTGAAGAGTTTGGATCACTTATTTCGTATTGCGGTTTAGGATTGGAGAGAGGTTGGGCTAGAAGCATCCCTTTCTCCCCACTCGCTAAGTGTGATTCTATCCTTTGAATGAACATTGTAAGCATTCCCAATGTGGTTTTGATATCTTAGAATGTTTGTTCCGTCTTCTGAATGTATAGATCTTGGTCTTGAATATGTTTTAGGACTGAATTCTCTTGAGGTTTACCTTGATTTAGAAGCTGGTTAGGGAATCCTTGAGGAGCAGCAATTTCTCCATTCCTCCAACTGAAGTTTGGATGATTTCTCGAACTAGGATTGTAAGTATTGGAGGTGGGTCCCTTGAAAGGTCTTTGGTAATTGTTTATGACATTCGATTGCTCATTCAATACCTCTTGAAAAGTAGGTATTGTTGGACAATTTTCAGTTGTATGTATGTTGCAAGCACAAATACCACAAATAACTTCCTTAGCCTTATCTTTCATAAGTTCCATGGTCTCGAGTTTTCTTATGAGACTGGCCACTTTAGCATTTATATCATCTTCCTCTTTTAAAAGATACATTCCGTCCTTCTCCTTTGATTGAGTAGGCTTAGAAGTGGTGCTAGGTTTTGGGGAGATGTCCCATGATTGTGTGTTTTCAGTAAGCTTGTCAAAATAATCTCACACATCATCGACATCTTTGTTCATTAATTCCTCATTGCACATTGTCTCGACCATTTGGCGCATGGAAGATGTCAGCCCATCGTAGAAGAAACTTGTTATGCGCCACGTTTCAAAACTGTGTTATGGGTATGAACTGACAAGATCCTTGAACTGCTCCCAACATTGGAAGAATGTTTCATCTTCCTTTTGGGCGAAGTTCATGATTGACTTTCTGAGGGTGTTCGTTTTATGATATGGAAAAATTTTCTTAATGAACTCCCTTGTCATGTCGTTCCATCTGCCAATCGATCGTGGACTTAACGAGTGCAGCCACATCTTTGCCTTTTATTTTAAGGAGAAGGGAAAGAGTTTCAGCTTGATTGTGTCTTCAAACACATTAGGAAAGCATAAAGTGGCTATTATCTCATCAAACTTTTTCATGTGTAGATATGAATTTTCATATTCAAGTCCATGGAACTTTGGAAGGAGTTGGATCACTCCTGGCTTGATATCCATATGTCCTGCATTCTCTGGAAAGATCATGCAGGACAGCGTGCTCACCCCGCCGGTTGTAGATGATCTCATAAAGTGCGAGGCGGGGGTGCATGATGCACCTCATTCTCATCCTCAGCTTCCTCAACCCGAGGTTGAGGTTGATTGCAGGTTGATTCACAACCATCACTTCTATTAACTCGGAGGACCTTAAGTGGTGTCTAATCCTATGATGGATAGGCAGCCCTTCGACTAATCCTCCTTCACTTAGGAGACGTAGAGTGTTATCACGGACCCAGCTGGGCATGAAACACTCTCAGCCCTCAAGTTCAAAATCTAACCTAAACCTAAAGAGAAAACTAGAGAGAGACTAAAGCAATTAATAAATCTAAAAAAATAGAAAATAGAGACTTTGAAAGAGGTTGCCAGATTGGAGATTGCTAGGTTAGGATCCTACAAGACAGAAAACCAAGTTGGTTTCTAAAAAAAAAAATCATAACCTAAAATAGAAAAAATAAATCCTAATCTTAACCTAATTCTAATACCAATTAATCCCAGAAAAACATAGTCGTATTCCCCGGCAACGATGCTAAAAACTTATTCACAACCCTAAGTGTAGGGTTGCGATGTAGTAATAATCTCGGTGAGATCGTTGTCAAATCCACACGGACTAATCTTGTACGTTTCTGAAAGTAACTACAACTAGAGCTAGATGAAGATGTAAATTTAAATCTAAATAATTGGAAAGAGTAATTGTGGATGATGTAATTGAAACTTGTGAATTTAAAGGTGGGAACTAGGGTGCCAAGGATCCACTTGTAGCAATTAAGATGCTACCTTGCTTGATTCAAGTAACACAATTGGAATTGGAGTCGTATCCTATCCAATTGGAAAATATAGCAATTAAATCAAATATGAACTTTCATTGACCTAATTCTCAATGGATGAGGATTGGAAAGAATTTCATCGCCCTACCATGCCCAGGAGACGATGGTGAACAACGGGATTTACCAATCCCACAATCTCAAATAGGAAGAAAAGAAGATATTCAAAGTTATCGCAGCGTTTATTGTAATTTGAGTCACAACGAACCATAGAAAACTAAAAATATTCCTTAAAATCAAACTAGAAATCAATGAAGTTCAACGTAAATAAAAATCTAAGTAAAGTAAACATCTCAATCACGCTACAAGCTTCACCGCTTGGCCCTAGCTAAGATGTTTAGTTAACCATAGACATGATTGAACTAAAAACTCTTAAAGAAAGCATAAAAACAAACTAAGGAAGAAGAAAAAAACTCTTAGCAGTGCCTCTCCACACTTTTGCTCCACTCCTTAAACCCTAGAAGATACCTAGGAACATCCTAGGAACTCCTATTTATAGTTTGGTGATTCCAACTTTGGCACTAAGTTGGAAAAGTCTGGAAACTGCCTCAAATTTACGCAGTCCGCGCAAAATCTGCGTAATCCTCTACTGGGCGAGAGTCACCTTCGACTGGTTGAGGACAATCTTCGACTGGTTGAGAGTCGCACGAATTTAGAAGATAATGTTACTGGAGTTCGAGCTGAAGTTTCTTAGGCTAGTCAAACCAGATCTAGGGTTAGTCGAGCTTGAGCTTAGGTTAGTCGAGATTCTGACAAATTCCTTTTCTTCACTTCAAATCTTCAAGTCTCTTCATTTCTCACTTGGTTTCCTTGGATCTTTGGCATGTAAATTCTTCAATCTTGGTCCATCACTTGCCTTGATGATTCTTAAGCATCAAATCCATGCTTTTAACATTCTTTTCAAACTAAGCTCTCAGATTCACCTTGCAACACAAACATGTATAAAATATAACATTAAGCAGTATCATGTTCATAAAACCAAGATATAAATAGGGGGAAATATGCAATATTTGATACTCAACAACTCTAGATGGGAGAAGTGTGATGGGTAAGCTTCTCTGGATATATACTCTACATATCTTGGTCCCCTTACCTACACAGACATAAAATCCTAATCCCTTAAGAGTTTTTACTAAGAGTGTAAGGTGTGAAAGACCAAGCATTACTCTCAGTGGGAATGTTTTCCCTACACGGTACGCATTTAAGATTACAGTTGGGAATCTTCATTATTGATGCATAAATGATACGTCTATTCCACTATTCAGATTACATTTTTTCTTTAATCAGTTGTTATGTACTCATTCTCATGTAACCATATGGATCTCTTTTTTATTTTTATTGTTAAAATAAAAGTACTTCCTTGGCTAACTAATGTTGAATGCCCCCACTTCCATGGTTGTGGTCTTAGTAAGTTGATCTTTATTTTTATTGTGTTGCTAGCACTCTAGAAGAAAATCCCTTAATCTTGTAAAATAGAGACCATACTCTTGTATGCACAAAGAAGAGTGCTTATTCTATTCATTTTTTCCATCACTGAAACTCTTATCAAAATCTTTGGCCATAGACCAACCACGCGAATCATTTAAGTTTCATAGTGATTCTATGATATGTAACCAACTGTAGATTTTGAATTTCATTAGCCAGTAGTAACTCCAAGTTAACTAGCTAACCGTTGATTTTGAATTTCATTACCCAGTAGTAACTCAACTAACCATACCATCATCCCTCGAGTCAATACCACACCCTAAGCAGGGGAGCAAATGGTCGAGCATTCACACATGGAAATTATGATTTTGGACTATAATTGACGCCAAATACAGGCTACCAAACCATCCCTAGACTTGGTTTCAATTAGGTGCCCACAAGTCACATGGGACAATTTTTGGGTGCCTGTGTATCAAGCCTCAAACGCAATCAGAGTATCAAATCCCTCCTTTGAAAATGAGAAATTGACCACCGTAAATGCCACCTTTTACCCGGCATCTTTTCAAAACGCTCCCAAACTTTACTTTCCTAAAGTAAATCATTATATACGGACACACTATAGAATGGTTTACTTTGGGAAAGTAAAGTTTGGGAAGGTGTTGAAAAGACGCCGGGTAAAAGGGGAAGCGGATTGGCTAGTGTACCTCGCACCACATATATAGTTGTTGTATTGACGTTAGCAAGTTCTGTGGGTCTAATCATGAGTTGTGTGTTATATCCAAACCATCCATCCATTTAGCGAGCTTGCCTTAAAGCTTGAGATGAAAAATAAGATAGATCTAACTATTAAGTGGACCACATTGCAAAAAGTAGTGGAGGATTGAACGTCTACCACTGAAACCCTTTTTGGGGTCACAGAAGTTTTGGATCAAAATGAAATTTGTTTTTCCTCTTAATTCAGCTCTTTGTGACCTTATGAATAGATTGGATGGAAAATAAAAGTTATGGTGGGCCCTACGAATTGTTTAACGTTGAAAATCATTATCTCTGCTGCTATTTGTAGTGTGGCCTAGATGATCTTTGGATAATATTTTTTGGATAATGCTTTCTGAGGTGGGTTTTTGGTTTTGTTTTTTTTTTTTTTCGACCATTTGTTGGAATTTTTTTTCTGTTTTAGATGATGGGTTTTTCTTCTTTCCTACTTTTCTTGATCGGATTCTTGGCTTCATTACAGCAGGCCATGAAATTCGCCTTGAAATTGAGGCTTTCTGAGGTGGGATTTGTCTGTGAGTCTGATTTGAGCCGAGAAGAAGGTGGTAGATGTTGAGAATTTTTATGAGATCCATGGATATGCCAGCCATCCCAAACAGGCATGAATACTAGCTGTAGGATACACCAATACCATGGGATTGCCAGCAATCCACTGACGCTGTCATCATTACCTTAAATCTGATCCAATCCACCCTAATGTCCTTCAATCTGCCCAGCCAAACGGGCCCTAAGGCCCGGTTTAGGCGAGCGAATTAAGAGGGAATTGAAGGGATGGGATGGCTCGAATCCGCCCATCCATCTCATGCGCGCGTTTGGAGGTGCGGTCTTAGGCGGAATCGTAGTATCCCGCGATCTTTAGATGACATCAGGTATGGGATATAGCAGATAACCATCATTCATCAGCCGACTATCTCGAGCCATCCACCAAATCCCAAGCAGGATTTCTCTGCTTGCTTAGTAGTGGCATCTCTGCAATGGAGGCCGTCGTAGCGACCATACGCAAGGGTCCTACCATGGAACGGTCGTGTCTTCTACAGTCGCTCCGATATCATCTATATAGAGATGGCTTCAGTAATTGTAACACCCCGGATTTTTGCCAACCTAGAGTTAGACGTCCTTGGGCAATGAGTCGATCATAACACTTTAAATGACATCTCAGAACTCAATCCTAAAGCCTCAAAAGACCCAAAGCTTGTAGAATCATTGACGCTAGATTACCCTAAAATCTAGGATCAATCTCCTTACCAAGTTGCTCTCGGGAGCACATTGAAACTCCGTATCGGATCTGGACCGCACGTCGAAAGTCCGATGACAACGAGACTAAACGCTTAGGACCGCCTTACTGGGCTTAACAACCATCTCAGAAATCAACTCCAGATAGTATCCCGGGGCTATTCGCTTGAGCCCGGAGTAAAGAGTGTGAGAAAACTTTAGAAATTAAATCAGATTTAAGTAATCTGAGACTTGTCGCTTGCAGGCTAAATATAAGGATTCAGACCGTCAGAATCTGACTCAAATACACCCTCAGATTAGGAGAAATTTCATACACAGGTCAGTGTACTTGTGGCCCTGATTGGTGATCGTGGACCGTTGAACTGAAACTGGTCCGCCACATGCGATCTGGAAACCCTATTGGAACGAAAACTTAACTAGAGCTAGATCCATGGTCAGGGAGCTTAAGTCCGACCTTTGGCTCAAGGAGGGGCTCCAGAAGTGCTCTGTTATGCTGAAACAGATGCCCTTTGGATATAACCTAAGTATACCTTGGCCCTGGGGTCATTCCCATCAGTTTTAGGCCTATATAAGGACCTTAAACCCTCTCTCTCATATTCCATACGAATTTCCTAAACTTAAGGGAGAGAGAAGAGAGAAAGAGAAGGAAAGAGAGAGAGAGAGAGAGAGAGAGAGAGAGAAAGTGAGTGAATGAGTGGGAGTTATTCTTGAGAATCGCTTCTGCTATTCTACGTGCTTATTCATCGCGTCCGTGTCGCTACAAGGGCGATTTTGACTTCGTTCTTAGGTAAGAAAACCTAACCCTAACCTGTTCTAGGGTTTCAATTGTTACAAGTAGCGAAATAGCTAACTTAACTCGTGATATAGGTTGCCATTTCATTGTTGACAAAGACCTAGAATCTCTGTTGAGTTCGTTACGATTCTATGGTATAAGGTGCGGACTGTAGACATATAGGTTATGGTTTTCAAAGCTTTCAATGTCAGATAATGATAGATTCCTGATGTGGGTGCTATTTCACATGTAAAATGCGATTTTCGTTTTGCGATTCAGTTATGTATGCAAATGTGTGGTGTTTAGCGTATTCGGTATAGTTGTAGAAAATACTGCATACGTACAAAATATGAAAGTGTTTTACCATGATTAATTATTGTGTGTATATGCTAGGTATATGTGTAATACGTACTCGGCAAAAGAATTCGCCCTAATACATGTTTTG
Source organism: Magnolia officinalis (assembly GCA_021015155.1). Classification (NCBI taxonomy): domain Eukaryota; kingdom Viridiplantae; phylum Streptophyta; class Magnoliopsida; order Magnoliales; family Magnoliaceae; genus Magnolia; species Magnolia officinalis. Next base: position 39,284,536 of record JAJHSJ010000001.1, read on the forward strand.
GCCAATATGTGTTAGTATGTTAATAAGTGTATTCTAGGTGTTTGTGAAAATGCTTGTATGAGTAAGTACTTAGATGATAGTGCTTAAGGTAGGTGTTGAGATAGGATTCTCAACTACCTTAGAGATGTGTATGATTTTCTCCATGCAAGTTGTTTAATTTAATCGCTTACCCATGAAATGTTTGTGTTTGTATTCCCTGCTTACATTGTGCTTTATAACATGCTTGTAACATGTTTGAATTACTTTGTTAATTCTGCTCTGACTACTCCACATGTTTTTCTGGTTAAGGATTGAATGTGACTGGGGCTATGTTATAGTCCAGGCAATCGGTAACAGGCTTGAAGTCGTGGCTGAGATTCATTCGCCACGTAGGACGTGTTTGACGAACCCGAGTCGTACTAAAGTTGTCGGCAGTGGTTAGGCCACACGGAAAGCTTATGCACTTCATGTCGATCAACTTTGGGTGTGCTCGTGCTAGTCGAGCCCGTCAAGTAACCCGATGTGTCGGTCTATATTCACCATGTATGGTCGCTACTACTTGAACTTAAGGTACCAAACTCACAAGTGGAATCCCGTTAACTTTGGTACCTCGATCCGCTAAGACTCATGAGCCAGACATGGTGGTATGGGACACCGTGGTCGAGCTATCGGCCTACGCTGGGGCGACGAGCATCCCCATAGTGTCCAGTGAGCAACCCAGACTCGTGAGTCGAATACGGTGGTATGAGACACTGTATTCGAGCTGTCGGCCTACACTTATTCGATGACGAGCCCTTTGTAGTGACCTCGAGCATATTCTGAGTCTACGTGGAGGCGACAACCCTTCCGTAGCATCTAGAGTATAACTAGGCCTGTACTGTTTTTGCGACGAGCCCTTTGTAGTGACCTATAACCGCAACATCGTATGATATTAATAGGACTGACGACCCTAGAATGGATCATCAATTGGGAAATGATATAAGGGAGGTACCTTAGTTTCCCAACTCTACTGTATGAAAAAGACTAATAAGAACTTGATAATCATATGCATGCACTGCATTACGTGTGCGTTCAGGCGTAGCGGGTCAAGCACTGAGGCAGTGTTGTTCATGCGCGAACATGAGATGAAGTCGCTGAGGGAGCGTAGGCGAGGGCATGCATTATACATTCATACCATTCTTGCATTAACAAGAGTACTTAGGGATGTGTGATTTACTGCTTTATCATTACTGCTTGATTGAATTGATAACATACTAACCTTTGCTTTATTGTTCCACTGAGTTGATCACTCACTCCCACGTTACGGGACGGTGTTGTACACACCAACCAGACCCTATCTTAGTTACAGGTGGTGGCGATGCGTACGAGGCGGAGCCAAACTTCGAGGATGACGAGAAGACATTCTCCTACATGCAATTTTCAGGCGGGTTCATGTGAGTCGTGTCCTGATCGACGGGGATTTATGGGATGTTAACTAAATAACATTACACATTTTGTATATTTTGGAATTGTACATGTAATTATTTAACCTAGTAACATTATCACTCTCTGGAGACTTACCACAGTTTATATATTTTATATATCTATCACAGTCTTCCGCTTGCAATTTCACTTGTCTCTGGAGTATGATATGCTGTTTTGGTATAATCTCATTCATGTTTCAATGCACTCATTATAATCATCATTATCTATGTTGCATAAGTGATGCGTTGGAACTCAGAAACTGAGCTTTGCTCGACCCCCGATTTTTAAGGCATTACAAGATGGTATCAGAGAATGATTTGGATTAAACTGGACCTGGGCTATGGTCACACGACGCACACTGACGTATTTGACTTAGGAGGGAACGATGAAATGTAGAAACATACTTAGAATTTTTCAAATTCGCCGAACACCGAAACCGACCGAAATCGACTGCCGAGATTGAGCCTGTACACACCCATGATTGCGCGAAATGATCCCAACCCACTTCTAGACCATCAATTGATGTGTTTAGCCCATGTTTTATCCCATCTCAGCCGTTTAAAATCGAAAAATGTGAATATACATCAGAATTTATTCGAAATGACCCGAAATGATTCGAACCGGAGTCGGGGGTCAAACGAGCAAGTCTAGGGGGACCGAAGGTGGGTCCCACACGTTTTTGGACCAAGGGGGGAGGACCTCGCCGGATCGACAAACCCTCGCCAGAAGGTCCAAAAGTCAGCGAGGCCCTCGCCGGTTTTGCGAGGCCTCGCCGCCTAGAGGGCCTGGCTGGGCAAGCCGGCTTGGGCCAACACCTTTGGGGTGTTGTGGGGCCCACTGATCCAGGGTGGATCGATTAAAACCCCCCAAACACGTCCTTCCTTCACAAACCACCACTCCAAGCTCTCCTTTTCTCCAAAACTTTCTAATTTCTCTCTCAAACCTCCCCTCCATTCACCCATTTTGTCATTTTCTGTCAAAACACACATACCTCCACCATTTTCAACAATACCCATGCTCCAACCTTTCCATTCTCTCTCATTTAAACTCTTAAACCCCCCATTTGAATCTCAAATTCATGTAAACCCACTAACCTATCCTATTTCTTCATTTTCCCTCTCTATTCCCTTTCGTTGAGCCTTTACAACCTCCTTTGAGGCTCAAATCTGTGGAGAACCAAAGAACCCATCCCTTTCTTCCCTTTTCTCCACTTTTCCATGGCCCTATTCGAGTTTATTATGACCATTTTCTCGATTTTCTCTATTCTTTCTCTCATGGGAAAGAAAAGAGCTCCTGTGGAAGGAGTTGGGCCAGTCGCCCCACTCATTCGAGGAGACCGAGAGATGTCGCCGCGAGTACAAGCGCCACTCGGGATTTTCAGACGAAGTGGGATCTTGGTCCCCGGGCTCCCGTTGGAAGGACTGTTGGCGAAGCTGTCCCATAGAGTTTATGAGGGCCGTAGGGTTCTTTTTGAAGCTCGTGTGGATGGGCGGCTCTTTGGGGAGTACTTGTTGTTCGAGTACCTGGAAGAAATCAAGTGGGGTCCGCTATTTAAGGGCGAGTACCGCGCCAATGCGAGCACTGTTCGAGCTTTCTATGCCCACATTCAAGAGCCTACGCTGGAGCCCTTGCAATTTTCGATCCCATGTGGAAGGGATCGATTGGCCACAATTGACATCGGATTAATATCTCGGCTCATGAAGGTGCCCCTTAGAGAGGTACATACAAGTGAGACGAATCTGAAGAGTGCACATGAAAGGGATCGCCGCACACAGTTCCTTTGTGGTCGGCTGGTTCACTGGCAGCCAAATAATAGCCTTCTAGCGACCAATATGACTGACAACTTCCGTTTACTCCATCACATTTTCACGTTCAATGTTTACCCTAGGTGGAGCAATCGCAACGAGTGTACGCGATTGATGGTGGATTTCCTGTACCAAGTGGGGTAGAGAGCAAAGCTGTGCATGCCTACGTATGTTTTGCGACAGATAGTTCTTACCGCACTCTCCAATAGGAGGACTGATTCGCTCCCCTTCGGCCGACTCATATGCAAGATCGCCCATGAGTTTGGCTACAGACTTGGGGCGGAAAGGCCGGTGCCGATTTATCGCATCAACGAGACTACTCTCAATCAGATGGAGATCGGACCACGACAACGACAAGCCCGACTTGAGGAGAGTGAGGATGAGACGGAGAGCGAAGAGGAAGAGAGTGAGGGAGAAAGTGGAGTTGAAATAGAGGAAGAAGAGGAACATGAAGTGGAAGAGGGGGCCTAGGATACAGAGGAGAGCTCACCTCCTACAGCACCGGAGCAGAACGCTAATTGAGCTGCTAGGGATGCTCGTTTAACTCGACTTGAGGAGGATCAGGCTGTCCTACGACAGGACCTTATGGATCTTCGGGGCCTCGTGAAACACAAATTTAAGAAAGTGACTCGTACTTTGAAGTCTATCCTGTGCTACTTGCAGGATAAGGGTGCCCCTCCTCCGTCGCCAGACTCGGATGCCTAGTCAACTGTGTCGTTATCTCGTAGTTTGTTTATTGTTGTGTTAGGATCTTTGTGTTTTCATATTGAGAGGCTTCATAGTGTGGCAGTTTGGTAGTATGTTTTAGTGTTTGAAGCCTTAATTGTATTAGCTCACCTGCATCTTCTGTCACGGTCCATGTAATGCTGCATCCCATGTATTGTGACGATTTTAGGTTAAATGAAATGCATGAAGCTCCTTTTGTTATCGAATGTGTAAAATGCTTGACAAGTTGGAGTTGTACTTGACAATTGTGAACTCCTTCCACCCCTCCACCATTACTTCTCTAAACCCATCTTTTACTCCTCTTGGCCTCATCATTTCACACCCATATGAGCACAAAACCCAACTTTTGTGTCTCATAACTTTCCAAACCCACAAATCTCATCTCACACTTTCCAACACAAGGCTCATTTTCCAAAGCTTATAAAATTAATTTTAATCCCATCCCACCCTCCTTCCAAACATGCCATTTCCAAATCCCAAGGTGGGATTAGCAATGCAGTCTCATCTAATACAACTTAAGACCACTAGCTAAATAAGCCCTTAGAGTTTTGGACCTAGAGTTGGTACTCCTAGATTTTTGCAAACAAATCTGGCAGTATAGGAAATCCAACAAATTAATAATGTGAACCCTAGGACCTTGTTAGCTAGTATGAGCATGTGTGTAGTGCTCGAGTGTAGTTAAATTCAAGTTCAGGCAACTCAATTCCAATCAGACAACGTTTGACCCTAAGCGATAAATAATTTCTTGTATTAGAAAAGGTATGAAATCATCTAGTGTATAAGCATAGACTTTGGATTACAACTATTGGTTGGTTATATTAAGGAATGTAAAACATTGATTATGTTGAGACAATTGAAAGATAGACTTAGTTCGTTGGCTTAATTAGGTTGGAGTGAGATCTCATTCCTTCGTTGAATCCCCCTAATATTTATAGGCTTATTTAATAACTCTTAGAAAAGTTGTTTTAGCTTAGAAACTATTCACGCTTAGAGAAAAGTTATATATCCCTCTAATTGAACGTTAGATCAAATCAACACACCCCTTAGAATTACCTTCTCAAGGACTTATTACAATCGGGAACACGGAGTAGAGAAACTATATATAAGTGAAATGTTCGCGGTTTGAATCAAATTCTCAATCCTGGTAGCTACCAATGAACTTAATGCTCTGATCAAGCAGAAGATCGGGATCAATTAGGATTAAGAACTGATACGACAAATTTTCTGTCCTAGGTAGGCAGAAGGTCTATGTATCCGGCTCAGACCCACTACACGACTTTCCTTTCGTGTTAGCCCGATCACTTACAACCAAAAGTTTATTATTTCGTCTTTGAGAAGTGTTAAGAACATATAGCCAATAGAGATTTTCTCTTTAGGCCCAAGGAATTTTCCAAATGGGCAACAAATAGTTAGGAATTAGGTCCCAAATCGCATGCCATGTTAGCATACATATTGTGCATATGAACTTAGAAAGATAACCTGCCTATTAAGCTAAGCTAGACATGATTAAATAAGGTAAGTCGGGACTGTGATAATAGTCATACCGAATTAGGCATCTTGCCGCAAACTCACACCCGTCCCTAGGAATCAACCTCAACACCCATTATTTTTAGCTCCTTTCTATAACTATAGGTATCAATGCCATAGTACACATCATTGATGAAAGGCAGACCAATATATTTCCCATTTCGTGTCAATGATAGGTTCTAAATTACACATTGTTCCAACATACGGATCAGGACACGGATTCTTGAGCCTTGAGACTAGAAATAATTTTTAAGGGGGGTAGAATATTATGAGCGTAATCTAGTTAGGTCAGCTAATACATCCGTTAGATCAAAGTGGCGCAGCGGAAGCGTGGTGGACCCCCGCCCCACTGGCCCAGGATCGAAGGAAATTGATCCAGGTTATATGTAAGGTTAGGTCATTAAATAGGATCTGAATCTTCCTTATAATGTCAATAACGAAGTCTTTAAAGGAAAGCAATTAGGGTTTAAGTGTTAAACCAATTTATATTACAGAATAGGCCTAACAATGGTTACAAGCTGAATTACAATAACCGAGGTCAATGTATCCATAGATGTGCTCGTTGAATACGAACTTAATAGGAGCCTTAGCCAATTTTAGGGCGAAGAAGTTTTAAGGAGGATAAACTAAAGTAAGTCAGACTAGTATAGATAGTATACACCCTACCACGCACATAAACTTGAAGTCAATAAAACTTAGGCAAAAGAAATAATGAAATCTTTACTTATTACCCTTAACCAATTTCGAGGATGAAATTATTTTTAAGGGGGGTAGATTGTAACACCCCGAATTTTTGCCAACCTGGAGTTAGACGTCCTTGGGTAATGAGTCGATCATAACACTTTAAATGACTTCTCAGAACTCAATCTTAAAGCCTCAAATCCCCTTTTGTAACGCCTCGAAAAATTCAGTACAAAGACCCGAGTACCACCTTAGGCAGAAATCACTCAGGATCAAATCCTTTAGGAATTAGACAAAATTAACTAAGTGTTAAACTAGAGTAGCTACGGAATCCGCTTGATCCACTTTAAATACAATCTGCAAGACCCAAAACTTGTAGAATCATTGACGCTAGGTTACCCTAAAATCTAGGATCAATCTCATTACCCAGTTGCTCTCGGGAGCACATTGAAACTCCGTATCAGATCTGGACCGCACGTCGAAAATCCGATGACAACGAGACTAAACGCTTAGGACCGCCTTGCTGGGCTTGACAACCATCTCGAAAATCAACTCCAAATAGTGTCCCGGGGCTATTCGCTTGAGCCCGGAGTGAAGAGTGTGAGAAAATGTGGTTTTCTTTAAAAATTAAATCAGATTAAGTAATATGAGACTTGTCGCTTGCGGGCCAAATATAAGGATTCAGACCATCAGAATCTGACCCAAATACACCCTCGGATCAGGAGAAATTTCATACACAGGTCAATGTACTTGTGGCCCTGATCGGTGATCGTGGACCGTTGAACTAAAACTGGTCCGCCACATGCGATTTGGAAACCCGATTGGAACGAAAACTTAACTCGAGCTAGATCCATGGTCAGGGAGCTTAAGTCCGACCTTTGGCTCAAGGGGGGCTACGGAAGTACTCCGTTGAGCTGAAACAGATGCCCTTTAGATATAACTTAAGTATACCTTGGCCCTGGGGTCATTCCCATCAGTTTTAAGTAGAGCTGGGCATCGGACCGAGTCGGATCGGATTCGGTGCAACCAAATCCTGTTCGAGATTTGCAGGGCTTGACCCAAACCTGATCCGATCCGAAGCCGAGTCCGAGTCATCTAAACCGAACAGATCCGGACTCCTTATGGTCTGAATCGATCCGAGTCCAACTCGGTCAGAAAAACCGAGTCGGATCGGATTGGGTAAGAATTGGTTAATTCGTTTCTTTCAATGATGCGATCTACTTTATTATTAAATATAATTGAAATTTAGTATCAACCGTTAGAATGATCTGAAAAAACTAATGAAAGGTGTGGATAAACTAAAGAGTTAAAGGTGGCCCCCACACAGATAAAAATATACAGCTATATAGCTTGCTGAAGAAGCATTACTCGCTACGTAGCTTCTCCAGGAAGCTTGAAATCGAACTGCGGCGTCAGTACACTCTTATCGTACTGAGTAAACTTTGTTGGTCCTACTGTGAATTCATTTGGTTTATCCACACCATCCATCCGTTTTTTCAGATCATTTTAGGGGTTTAGTCCAAAATCGAACCATATCCAAAGCTCAAATGGCCCATACCATAAGAAACAGTGGAAGTATTGATTTCCACCGTTGAAACCTTTCTAAGGACTCCAATGGTGTTTATTTGTCATTCAACCTGTTAGTAAGATAAAAAAGACATGTATTAAGTGAAAAAAAAAATCGGCTTGATCTAAAACTTTTGTGGCCATCAAGAACTTTTCAACGGTAGACGTTAAATTCACACTGTTTCCACTGGTGTGGTCCACTTGATCTTTGAATATGCTTCGTTTTTGGGCTAACCACTTAAAATTAAGTAATAAAATGGATGGACAGAGTGGATAAAATGCATAAATGACGGTGGGCCTCACAGAGTTTACTCCCGTACTGAGCTACTCAACACGCCATCCGCCAATAAAAGGTACAGCCTCGCTGTAGCTAGCCTGGGACACGGATTGCGTCCTACCCCGCCCGGACGGTAATCCGTCCGGGCATGGCTCTGTAGAGCCCACCGTGATGTAACTGTTTCATCCTGCCGTCCAACGATTTTTTCAGAAAATTTTAATATGTGAGCCAAAAAATGAGGCAGGTCCAAGGCTTGAGTGGACCACAAAGTGGGGATTAAACGTCCACCATTAAAAGCTTCTTGGGAGCCAGATAAGTTTCGGATCAAGCTGATATTTGTGTTTTCACTTCATCCACGTCTACGTGACCTTATGAATAGGTTTTATGGTAAAAAAAACATCACATGGGCCCTTAGAAAAGTTTCAACGGTGGGTGTCATATCAGTACAGGTTCCTTTGGTGTGGTCCACTCAAGGCTTGGACCTGCCTTTTTTTGGTTCACATATTAAAATTTTCTGAAAAAATCGTTGGACGGCAGGATGAAACAACTACATCACGGTGGGCTCCACAAAGCCCTGCCCGGACGGATTACCGTCCGGGTGGGGGTAGGACGCAATCCGCTTCCGCTAGCCTGTAGCTAGCACAGCTGTATTACAGCTGCTATAGCACGTGTCGTGCGAAGACAGCTCCTCGAGTTCTGAGTTGTGACAACGGCTCAAAGGAGATCAAAGTTACATGGGCCCCACGTATTTATTATATCTACACCGTTCATCTATTTTTTAGAGATCATTTTAGAGCATTATCCAAAAAAATAAATCATATCCAACGATCATCTGGACCACACCATAAATAGTGGCTGAGATAATGATTTTCACCGTTAAAAAATTTGTAGGGCCCACCATAACGTTTATTTTACATCCAATCTATTCGTAAGGTCACACGTACTTGAATGAAGAGGAAAAACAAATTTAATATTGATCAAAACTTCGGTGACCCGAAAAAGGGTTTCAATGGTAGACGTTCAATCTCCCATTTAGTTTTTGAAGTGTGGTCTGGTTGATGGTTAGATCTGTCATAGTTTTTGTTTTAAGCGTTAAAATGAGGTCGCCAATTAGATGGACGATTTGGATATAAAACATACCTCGTGATCAGACCCACAAAAACTACTTTATACACCATTCTTCGATCGAAAGCTGCAACTCTCTTTCCCCTTCCCTCTTTCTTTCTTCCGTATATACCTAGCAGAGGAATCCAAGCTCGTCTTCTTCTTCAACGGATGTAAAGAGATAGAATCACAAATATAAAGAGAGAGAGAGAGAGAGTTGACGGGAATGGGCGGGATTTTTTTGGCGTCGAACGTAAATCCTCAGGCGGTAAAAGTAAAAGGAATATATATATATATATATATATATATATATATATATATATATATACATGGTTCGGATCTGGTCGGTTCGAATCGGATCCAATCGAATCGGGTTTCGGATCGGGGCGGTTCGGAATAGGGCTTATCCGGATTCGACCAGAAAGTAATTCGAATCTGGATTCCGCTATCCGATCCTGACCATCGGTTCTGTTCGAATCGGGTCGGATCGGGTCTGATCGGGCCGGATCCACCGGTTCGGTCATAAAATACCCAGCTCTAGTTTTAGGCCTATATAAGGACCTTAAACCCTCTCTCTCATATTCCATACGAATTTCTTAAACCTAAGGGAGAGAGAAGAGAAAAAGAGAAGGAAAGAAAGAGAGAGAAAGTGAGTGAATGAGTGGAAGTTATTCTTGAGAATCGCTTCTGCTATTCTACGTGCTTATTCATCACGTCTGTGTCGCTACTAGGGCGATTCTGACTTCGTTCTTAGGTAAGAAAACCTAACCCTAACCTGTTCTAGGGTTTCAATTATTACAAGTAGCGAAATAGCTAACTTAACTCTTGATATAGGTTGTCATTTCATCGTTGACAAAGACCTAAAATCTCTGTCGAGTTCGTTACGGTTCTACGGCATAAGGTGCGGACTATAGACGTATAGGTTATGGTTTTCAAAGCTTTCAATGTCAGATAATGATATATTCCTGATGTGGGTGCTATTTCACATGCAAAATGCAATGTTCGTTTTGCGATTCAGTTATGTATGCAAATTGTGGTGTTTAGCGTATTCGGTATAGTTATAGAAAATACAGTATACGTACAAAATATGAAAGTGTTTTGCCATGATTAATTACTGTGTGTATATGCTAGGTATATGTGTAATACTTACTCAGCAAAAGAATTCGCCCTAATACATGTTTTGGCCAATATGCGTTAAGTATGTTAATAAGTGTATTCTAGGTGTTTGTGAAAATGCTTGTATGAGTAAGTACTTAGATGATAGTGCTTATAGTAGGTGTTGAGATAGGATTCTCAACTACCTTAGAGATGTGTATGATTTCCTCCATGCAAGTTGTTTAATTTAATCGCTTACCCATGAAATGTATTTGTTTGTATTCCCTACTTACATTGTGCTTTATAACATGCTTGTTAACATGTTTGAATTACTTTGTTAATTCTGCTCTGACTACTCCACATGTTTTTCTGGTTAAGGATTGAATGTGATTGGAGCTATGTTATAGTCCAGGCAATCGGTAACAGGCTTGAAGTAGTGGCTGAGATTCATTCACCATGTAGGACGTTTGACGAACCCGAGTTGTACTAAAGTTGTCGGCAGTGATTAGGCCACACGGAGAGCTTATGCATTTCATGTCGATCAACTTTAGGTGTGTTCGTGCTAGTCGAGCCCGTCAAGTAACCCGATGTGCAGATGTATGTTCACCATGTATGGTCGCTACTGCTTGAACCTAAGGTACCAAACTCACAAGTGGAATCCCGTTAACCTTGGTACCTCGATCCGCTAAGACTCATGAGCCGGACATGGTGGTATGGGACACCGCAGTCGAGTTGTAGGCCTATGCTGGGGCAACGAGCCTCCTCGTAGTGACCAGTGAGCAACCCAGACTCGTGAGCCGAATACGGTGGTATGAGACACTGTATTCGAGCTGTCGGCCTACACTGATTTGGTGACGAGCCCTTTGTAGTGACCTCGAGCATACTTTATGTCTACGTGGAGGCGACAACCCTTCTGTAGCATCTAGAGTATAAACTAGGCTTGTACTGTTTTTGCGACGAGCCCTTTGTAGTGACCTAGAACTGCAACATCGTATGATATTACTAGGACTGATGACCCTGGAGTGGATCATCAATTGGAAAATGATATAAGGGCGGTACCTTAGTTTCCCAACCCTGCTGTATGAAAAGGACTAATAAGAACTTGATAATCATATGCATGCACTGCATTACGCGTGCGTTCAGGCGTAGCAGGTCAAGTACTGAGGCAGTGTTGTTCATGCGCGAACGTGAGATGAAGTCGCTGAGGGAGCGTAGGCGAGGGCATGCATCATACATTCATACGATTCTTGCATTAAAAAGAGTACTTAGGGATGTGTGATTTACTGCTTTATCATTACTGCTTGATTGAATTGATAACATGCTAACCTCTGCTTTATTGTTCCACTGAGTTGATCACTCACTCCCACGTTACGGGACGGTGTTGTACACACCAACCAGACCCTATCTTAGTTACAGGTGGTGGCGATGCGTACGAGGCGGAGCCGAACTTCGAGGATGACGAGGAGACATTCTCCTACATGCAATTTTCAGGCAGGTTCATGTGAGCCGTGTCCTGATCGACGGGGATTTATGGGATGTTAACTAAATGACATTACACCTTTTGCATATTTTGGAATTGTACATGTAATTATTTAACCTGGTAACATTATCACTCTCTGGAGACTTACCACAGTTTATATATTTTATATATCTATTACAGTCTTCCGCTTGCAATTTCACTTGTCTGTAGAGTATGATATGCTGTTTTGGTATAATCTCATTCATGTTTCAATGCACTCATCATAATAATCATTATCTATGTTGCATAAGTGATGCGTTGGAATTTGGAGCTGAGCTTTGCTCGACCCCCGATTTTCAGGGCGTTACAGTAATGGTGCGACAGTATGTATTTTCGAAGGTAATCGCTCGCTCCTTGTGTGTGTGGTTCGCATCGACCAGGTATGTAGCCAAGACATTTTTTCGGATTCTATTGTCTCCCTCAAATGCTCTCTCATGGATGTTGGGTATGGAGGAAGATGATATAGTAGTTTTGTTCTCCAAAAAGGGTACCCAAAACAGGGGTTTCTATCTCCTGATGGTTGTTTTTAAAAATGCTACCATGGATTTGAAATGGGTTAGATGCCTTAATGCATGTTGGAGAGATGAATGTTTGCATGTATATTTTTTGTTTTTGTATTTCTTAATTCGTTGCAGACGGCGACAACAAAGTTTATGAATTAAGGATTGAAAATTCATTTTCTAGTAGGTTGATCTTGTTTGTTCATTGTGAAATTGGGACTGTGCTAAATCAGTATCTACCATATGTGCGTGGGATGGACAACAATTTTTGGTAGCTTCTATTTGAGTCGTTGCTGCCAACTGCTTCTCTTTGTTGCACTTTGATCATTTTTAGTATTTATGTGGTACTTCAAATTGAGTTGACATTATATATTTTGTTGAATATCAATGGTTTTTAAAATAATAAAAAAATGAAAATTCAAAATTTTCAAAACTTCGGGATTTTCCCGCCAAAACTCCTTTTGAAAATTTTGTATTAAAAAGTGCGGTGTGTGTGCTTTGTTCCACATCGGAAATGAGAAGAAAACTTTTATGGTTTATATGTGAACTTGTGAAGAGTAATCTTACTTGGAGTTTTTGGAGGAGGTGATGCTCGGGTTGCATGTTCTAGTGCGTAACACTGGAACACACGCACGCGCGTGCTTGGGAGTGGGCGTGAGCTCGGGCGTGGGCGTGGGAATGGGCGTGGGCGGTGAGGCAGTGTGGCTGTAGTGGCGCTAGATGGCGCACTTTGCACATGTTCAACAGTTTCTGAAAACGGCTCTCTGCCTTGAAAGCCAAATGGTCCAAAAACGGACAGACCATGATGATCCAACGGTCAGATCCTTTGCTCCGACGACCAGAAATGGCTGGAGTTAATGATCAACGGTCATAAATGTAATCCAAATGTTCTGAACCATTGATAGCAGTTTAACAACGGTCCACTACATAATGCCTATATAAATTGGACCATTCCAGTCTGATTTCATCATCTCAACACACCACCTCTCCCATCAAATCAGATATGATCCATAGCTCCATTCTAAAAATACTTAAAACATCTCCACCGTCTGAGTCTGCCAGAAGGAATCTGCTGCGTTAAAATTATTCCACAGTGGACCTATCGTGATTGTTGCACACTGGATCCAGATAAGGCTTGTCTTATCCTGGAAGCAATTCGCCTGTAACCCATCAGCAGTTGATAAGAGGGCGAATCACACTTTAAGGACAACGTATTTTATATGTGATTCAGCCTAGTGAAATTTTTTCGATTTATTTTCTTATTTTCGGTGTATCCAAACTCAGATTTCTAACATATTTTGATCGAAGAAGGAGAAGTAGTTAATCGCTGGCTCGTTGTGAGTGTGTTAGCAACAAGCAGGTATGTACCACTTGTAATTTTTATCATTTCTATTTTCTTCCCCAATATAGCTGCCATGGATGTTCGGTATGTTGGTAGATGATAAATGGGTTTCATTAGCTAAAAAGGGTACCCTAAACATTAGGTTTCTTCTATTTGAGTCATTGCTGTCAACTGCTTCATTGTTTGTTGCACTGTAATCATTTTCACATTTTTTTTGTAATTAAAGTTGGGTTGACATTAATAAATTTAGGGAAGAAACTGGAAATGTTTCTTCATTTTCCTTTCCAAGGCATGGTTGGCCGAACGATGTAAACGGGATTTAAAGGTAAGGATATCCCAAAATGGTACCCAAAATAGAGGTTTCCTTTTGCTGATACAAATTTTAAAGCTGCATAAGAGGGAATGAAATAGGTCGGACAATCTTTTTGGCATGTCCATATCTTCAAAATTTTCATAGTAAATTGCTGGCTTGCATGCTTGAAACACGACCAACTTTCTGTTAATCGCTTTTTGTACATCATCATTTCATTACTGAGTTGTATATGATTGGATTTTCTCTCTAAATACTGCTAAAATACTTTTCCTATGATCTCCTAATGCTCTCTGCCATCTTATTCCAAGTAACATTTACTTTATCCTTAGCATTACACTTTCTTCCTTCCATCAATATATGTGTAAATAGTATTGTTATATTTCTGTAAATGTCGTCACCTCTCTTTTGGACCTTTGTTAATTTCACTAAGTCTCATCCATCTTATAACATAAACATTCCTAATCATTAACCGTTGTTGCATGCTCAGACTCTTTGCTAAAATAATCGTGCAATCCTTGCATATTGATCATTGTTGTTATCTACAGTAAAGAGAAATCTGTTTGGTTTGTATATGATCCACGTTTGAAAGTAATAACAAATGTTCAAATCTCTTTCCTATCTCCTTCCATTGCAACCGGTAACTTTATAGATCATTTAGTTCATGGAACTACTGATACCTTATATTTGATCGTCGTGAAGACTAAAATATTTGGAAGTTGGTGAGCAACTAATTTATGTAGTTGTAGGTACTTAGCAAGGAAACAAAATAACATTAAATTTTGGAATGTCCAACAACAAAACTGCTTCTATTTTTCATTTTTAATTGGTTTTCAAAATGGACAGGAAATTAATAACAACAGTCATGTTGTTGGATATGCAATCCTTGCATATTGATATTTGTTGTTATCTGCACTAGAGATAAATCTTCATGCACAAATGTCATTTACAATTGATGGGTCAAATGCTCTCGTGAATGTCCCTACAATTTGGACGGTTGGATTTGCGTTTCAAACAAGCCACACGTGTAATGAGCAAATGACATAACCACGTAGCCAAGACATCCAGCGAACTAGCGATCCCACACTTTATTTCTGCTTCCAATCTGTTGAGTATCCAAACAGCAGAGTTACAAAACCCAGTTTACAACTTTAAATTCCATGGCACATCCAAACACGATGAGGGGCCTAATCCTGAGATTTACCAAACTTCCCAAACAGCCTAGAGAACCAATCCCGGTATATAGTAAAACCATGGAAACATTCTCCATCTACCTTAAAATCTATCCCATCCCTCCTAATCCCATGGGATCTATCTGGCCAAACAGGCCCTTAAGTTTCATAGTGATTCTATGATATGTAACTAACCTTAGATTTTAAATTTCATTTAGCCAATAGTAACTGTAGATTTTGAATTTCATTACCCAGTAGTAACTCAACTAACCATACCATCATCTTTTGAGTCAGTACCACACCCTAAGCAGGGGAGCAAATGGCCAAGCGTTCACACATGGAAATTATGATTTTGGACTATAATTAATGCCAAATACAGGCTACCGAACCATCCCTAGACTTGGTTTCAAATAGGTGCCCACAAGTCACGTGGGACAATTTCTGGGTGCTCGTGTATCAAGCCTCAAACGCAATCACAGTATCAAATCACTTTTTTAAAAACGAGAAATAGACCACCCTTGATGCAACTTTTTATCCCGTGTCTTTTCAAAACGCTCCCAAACTTTACTTTCCTAAGGGCCTGTTTGGCCAGGCGGATTGGAAGGTATTGGAAGGGATTGGAAGTTAAATCCCGAGATTGGCCGGGAGTGCCAAATAGACTGGGTGATCTGATCCCGAGATATAGCAATCCCATGGATCTTAAGACAATCCACTGACAACACCATCATTACCTTTAAATCCCATCCAATCCACCCTAATTCATTCAAATTTGCTTGGGGTGTGTTTGGTTTGAGGGATTGGAAGGGATGGGAAGGTTGATCCCGGGATTGGCCGGGCGTGCCAAACAGACTCGTTATAGCAATCCCATGGATGTTAAGACAATCCATTGACAATACCATCATTGCCTTGAAATCCATGCCATCCACCCTAATACCATTCAATCCCTTCCAATCCACCCGCTGCGGAAGGGTTTACTTTGGTAAAGTAAAGTTTGAGAAGGTGTGGAAAAGATGCGGGGTAAAAGGGGAAGCCTGCTGCATTCACGTCAGCAAATTTTGTGGGTTTGATTATAAGTTATGTGCTATATCCAAGCCGTCCATCCATTTGGCGAGCTTGTCTTTAAGCTTGAGAGGAAAAATAAGACAGATCTAACTATTAAATGGACCACAATGCAAAAAGGAGTGGGGGATTGAACATCTACCATTGAAACCCTTTTTGGGGTCACAGAAGTTCAGGATCAAAATGAGATTTGGTTTTCCTCTTAATTCAGCTCTATGTGACCTTATGAACAGATTGGATGGAAAGTAAACGTTATGGTGGGCCGTATGAATTGTTTAATGGTGAAAATCATTATCTCCACTGCTATTTGTGCTGTGGTCCACATGATTTTTGGATATGATTCATTTTTTAATAATGCTTTAAAATGATCTCTAAAAATAGATGAACCGGGTAGATATAATAAATACATTGATGTGGGCCATGTAACTTTGATCTCCTCTGAACCGTTCGTACAACTCGGAGCTGGAGGAGCGTCAGTGCTCGTCTTCAGACGACACGTACCCTGTGCCGTACACTAGCCAATCCGCTTCCGGTAAAAGGTGGTGTTCACAGTGGTCAACTTCTCCTTTAAAAATGAGAAAATGACCACTGTAGACAAAACCTTTTACCCAGCGGTTTCTATGAAAGAATACAAACTTTAGTTACCAATCTAGACTAGCACGTGCGGACAACGACTTTGAGGACGAAACTACCCCTCCTTTCACGGAAACGGATTGGGTACTCCCCCTGCCACCGGCCAATGGCTGATGGTCGGTGGTCTGTGGGCCCCACCATGATGTATGCTATTCATCCATGCCGTCCATATATTTTTCCATATCATTTTATGGTATACGACCAAAAATGAGGTATATACAAATCTCAAGTGTACCACATTACAGGAAACAGTGTTGAATGAGCGTCGACCATTAAAAACTTTTTGGGGGCCCACTGTGATGTTTGTGAGAAATCCTCCCCGTCTAAGTTCATTCATAGGTCACAAAGACCTGGATGAAGAAGAACAACAATTTCATAATGATCCAAAACTTCTATAACCCCTAAAAGGGTTTCAATGGTAGACGTTCAATTCCCCATTGCCTTTTACAGTGTGGTCTACTTGATAGTTAGATCTATCTTATTTTTAGTCTCAAGCCTGAATATGAGCACGCCAAATAGATGGACGGTTTGGATATAACACAGACCTCATGATGGGACCCACAAAAGGCGGTAGGGATTACAACAGCAAAAGAAAAAAAAAAAAAAAATAGGAACTTATGGCTACGGTTTTCATGGCTACGGATTATAACCGTAGCTATAATCGTAGCTACAGGTTACTTTCAAAAAAAATTCTCTCTTCTTTTTTTTCATTTATTTCATTATTCATTTAACAGGAATATCTTCTAAACTAAAATTAGTTACTTGACGTACCACATATGATTTTGGGGTAAGAGAAGCTACTTTAGCCAACCAACCTAGTTATTTTCCAAGATTCCATTAGGTCGATGGTTGAAAATACATTACATTCACTTCGCTGTCAATTTCAGTCACTTCGCGGTCAAACTAGAAATTGAACGGGACAAATATGAAATTGAGTAGGCAAATTGAAAATTGAGCGAGGCAAGGTAGGAATTGAGCGAGGGAACCTAAAAATTGAGAGAGGCAAGGTAGGAGTTTAGCGAGGGAATCTAGAAATTGAGCGAGATAAGCTAGAAATTGAGCGAGGCAACGTAGAAAATGAGCGAGGGAACCTACGATTTGAGCTAGGCAACCTAGGAATTGAGCGAGGGAAGTTAGAAATTGAGCGAGGGAAGTTAGAATTTGAGCGAGGGAACCTAAAAATTCAGCGAGACAACTAGGATTTGAGCGAGGGAAGCTACAAATTGTGTGAGGGAATCTAGAAATTGAGCGAGGCAGCCTAGGATTTGAGCAAGGCAACATAGGAATTGAGCGAGGGAACCTAGGAAATGAGCGAGGCAACATAGAAATTCAGCGAAGAATCCTAGAAATTAAGCGAGGGAAGCTAGAAATTAAGCGAGGGAACCTAGAAATTCAACGAGACAACCTAGGATTTGAGCAAGGGAAGCTAGAAATTAAGCGAGGGAACCTATAAATTGAGTGAGGCAAGGTAAAAATTCAGCGAGAAAACCTAGGATTTGAGCGAGGCAACCTAGGAATTGAGCGAGGGAAGTTAGAAATTGAGCGAGGGAAGCTAGAATTTGACGAGGGAGCCTAGAAATTCAATGAGGCAACATAGGATTTGAGCGAGGGAAGCTACAAATTGTGCGAGGGAACCTAGAAATTAAGCGAGGCAACCTAGGATTTGAGCAAGGCAACCTAAGAATTGAGCGAGGTAACCTAGGAAATGAACGAGGCAACGTAGAAATTCAGGGAGGAATCCTAGGAATTAAGCGACGGAAGCTAGAAATTAAGCGAGGGAACCTAGAAATTCAGTGAGACAACCTAGGATTTGAGCGAGGGAAGCTAGAAATTGAGCGAGGAACCTAGAAATTGATTGAGGTAAGGTAGAAATTCAGCAAGGAAAGCTAGGATTTGAGCGAGGCAACCTAGGAATTGAGCGAGGGAAGTTAGAAATTGAGCGAGGGAAGCTAGAATTTGACGAGGGAACCTAGAAATTCGGAGGCAACATAGGATTTGAGCGAGGAAGCTACAAATTGTGCGAGGGAACCTAGAAATTGAGCGAGGCAACCTAGGATTTGAGCAAGGCAACCTAAGAATTGAGCGAGGTAACCTAGGAAATGAACGAGGCAACGTAGAAATTCAGGGAGGAATCCTAGGAATTAAGCGAGGGAACCTAGAAATTTAGTGAGACAACCTAGGATTTGAGCGAGGGAACCTAGAAATTGAGTGAGGCAAGGAAGAAATTCAGCGAGGAAAGCTAGGATTTGAGCGAGGCAACCTAGGAATTGAGCGAGGGAAGTTAGAAATTGAGCGAGGAAAGCTAGAATTTGACGAGGGAACCTAGAAATTCAACAAGGCAACCTAGGATTTGAGCGAGGGAAGATACAAATTGTGCAAGGGAACCTAGAAATTGAGCGAGGTAACCTAGGAATTGAGCGAGACAACGTAGAAATTGAGCGAGGGAACCTAGGAAATGAACGAGACAACGTAAAAATTCAGCAAGGAATCCCAGGAATTAAGCGAGGGAACCTAGAAATTGAGTGAGGCAAGGTAAGAATTCAGTAAGGCAACATAGGAATTGAGCGAGGGAAGCTAGAAATTGAGCGAGGCAACCTATAAATTAAGCGAGGCAACCTAGCAATTGAGTGAGGGAACCTAGGAATTGAGCAAGGCAACCTAGGATTTGAGCGAGGCAACTAGGATCTTTCTTCTCTGAGGGCTTTGGATTCAACGATTTTTAAGAGCAAGAGAGAGAAAAGAAGCATTGAGATAATACCTTTCGTCATAATCTCATCTACTGGAAAAGGGGGCCCTCTTGATCACTTAAAGAGATTTGTAGGTTCCGTCGCTTAATTTATAGGTTCCTTCGCTCAATTCCTATGTTGGCTCGCTCCAATTTCTACGTTGCCTCACTCAATTCCTAGGTTGCCTCGCTCAATTCCTAGCTTTCCGCGCTTAATTCCTACGTTGCCTCGCTCAATTTCTAGGTTCCCTCGCTCAATTTGTAGCTTTCCTCGTCAATTCCTACGTTCCCTCGATTGCCTCGCTCAAATCCTACGTTGTCTCACTCAATTCCTAGGATTTCTCGCTGAATTTTTATGTTGCCTCGCTCAATTCCTAGTTTCCCTCGCTCAATCCCTACGTTGCCTCGCTCAATTTCTAGGTTGTCTTGCTCAAATCCTAGGTTTCCTTGCTCAATTTCTAGCTTCCCTCACTCAATTCTTAGGATTCCTCGCTGAATTTCTATAAAGCCTAGCTCAATTCATAGGTTCCCTCGCTCAATCCCTATGTTGCCTCGCTCAATTCCTAGGTTGCCTCGTTCAAATCCTAGGTTGTCTCGCTCAATTTCTAGGTTCCCTCGCTCAATTCGTAGCTTCTCTCGCACAAATTCTAGGTTGTCTCGCTGAATTTCTAGGTTCCCTCACTAAATTTCTACGTTGCCTCGCTCAATTTCTAGGTTCTCTCGCTTAAATCCTAGGTTGCCTCGCTGAATTTCTAGCTTCCCTTGCTTAATTTCTACCTTCCCTCGCTGAATTCTTACATTGCCTCGCTCAATTTCTAGGATCCTTCTAGCTTCCCTTGCTCAATTCCTAGGTTACTTCGCTGAATCCCTACGTTGCCTCGCTCAATTTCTAGCTTCCCTCGCTCAATTCCTCAATTTCTATGTTGCCTTGCTCAATTTCTAGCTTCCCTCGCTCAATTTCTAGCTTCCCTCTCGCTCAAATCCTAGGTTGTCTCACTGAATTTCTAAGTTCCCTCGCTTAATTTCTAGCTTCCCTCGCTTAATTCCTAGGATTCCTCGCTGAATTTCTACGTTGCCTCGTTCATTTCCTAGGTTCCCTCGCTCAATTCCTACGTTGCCTCGCTCAAATCCTAGGTTGCCTCGCTGAATTTCTAGGTTCTCTCGCTCAAATTTAGCTTCCCTCGCTGAATTTCTAACTTCCCTCGGTCAATTCCTAGGTTGCCTCGCTCAAATCCTAGGTTTCCTCGCTGAATTTCTACCTTGCCTCGCTCAATTCCTAGGTTCCCTCGCTCAATTTCTAGGTTCCCTTGCTCAAATCCTAGGTTGTCACACTGAATTTCTAGTTCCCTCGCTTATTTCTATTTCTAGCTTCCCCCACTGAATTTCTACGTTGCCTCGTCGTTCATTTCCTAGGTTCCCTCGCTCAATTCCTACGTTGCCTGCCTCGCTCAATTCCTAGGTTGCCTCACTCAATTTCTAGGTTCTCTTGCACAATTTGTAGCTTCCCTCGCTCAAATCCTAGGTTGCCTCGTTGAATTTCTAGGTTCCCTCGTCAAATTCTAGCTTCCCTCGCTCATTTCTAGCTTCCCTCGCTCAATTCCTAGGTTGCCTCGCTCAAATCCTAGCTTTCCTCGCTGAATTTCTACCTTGCCTCACTCAATTTCTAGCTTCCCTCGTTCAAATCCTAGGTTGTCTCGTTGAATTTCTAGGTTCCCTTGCTTAATTTCTAGCTTCCCTCGCTTAATTCCTAGGATTCCTCGCTGAATTTCTACCGTTGCCTCGTTCATTTCCTAGGTTCCCTCGCTCAATTCCTACGTTGCCTCGCTCAAATCGTAGGTTGCCTCGCTGAATTTTTAGGTTCTCTCGCTCAAATTCTAGCTTCCCTCACTGAATTTCTAACTTCCCTCGGTCAATTCCTAGGTTGCCTCGCTCAAATCCTAGGTTTCCTCGCTGAATTTCTACCTTGTCTCGCTCAATTCCTAGGTTCCTTCGCTCAATTTCTAGCTTCCCTCGCTCAAATCCTAGGTTGTCACGCTGAATTTCTAGGTTCCTCTCGCTTTATTTCTAGCTTCCCTCGCTGAATTTCTACGTTGCCCGCTCTCCTCATTCCGCTCTCTTCCTCTTTCCCTCGCTCAATCCTCGTTGCCTCACTCAATCCTAGGTTACCTCCTCAATTTCTCTCCCTCACACAATTTGTAGCTTCCCTCGCTCAAATTCGGGGTTGCCTCGCTGAATTTCTAGTTTCCCTCGCGTAATTCTAGCTTCACTCGCTCAATTTCTACCTTCCCTCGCTCAATTCCTAGGTTACCTCCTCGCTGAATTCCTACGTTGCCTCGCTCAATTTCTAGGTTCCCTCGCTCAAATCCTACGTAGGAATTGAGCGAGGGAAGGTAGGAATTGAATGAGGCAACGTAGGAATTAAGCGAGCGGACCTAGAAATTGAGCGAGGGAACTTAGAAATTGAGCGAGGGAAGGTACGAATTGAGCGAGGCAACGTAGGAATTAAGCGAGGCAACGTAGGAATTGAGCGAGGGAACCTAGAAATTGCGCGAGGCAACGTAGAAATTCAGCGAGGTAACCTAGGAATTGAGCGAGGGAAGGTAGAGATTGAGTAAGTGAAGCTAGAAATTGAGCGAGATAAGCTAGAATTTAAGCGAGGGAACCTAGAAATTCAGCGAGGCAACCTCGAATTTGAGCGAGGGAAGCTACAAATTGTGTGAGGGAACCTAGAAATTGAGCGAGGTAACCTAGGATTTGAGTGAGGCAACGTAGGAATTGAGCGAGGGAACCTAGGAAATGAGCGAGGCAACGTAGAAATTCAGCGAGGGAAGCTAGAAATAAAGCGAGGGAACCTAGAAATTCAGCGTGACAACCTAGGATTTGAGCGAGGGAAGCTAGAAATTGAGTGAGGGAACCTAGGAATTGAGCGAGGCAAGGTAGAAATTCAGCGAGGAAACCTAGGATTTGAGCGAGGCAACCTAGGAATTGACCGAGGGACGTTAGAAATTCAGCGAGAGAACCTAGAAATTCAGCGAGGCAACCTAGGATTTGAGCGAGGCAACGTAGGAATTGAGCGAGGGAACCTAGGAAATGAACGAGGCAACGTAGAAATTCAGCGAGGAATCCTAGGAATTAAGCGAGGGAAGCTAGAAATTAAGCGAGGGAACCTAGAAATTCAGCGAGACAACCTAGGATTTGAGCGAGGGAAGCTAGAAATTGAGCGAGGGAAGCTAGAAATTGAGCAAGGCAACGTAGGAATTGAGTGAGGGAAGCTAGAAATTGAGCGAGACAACGTAGGAATTAAGCGAGGCAATGTAGGAATTAAGCGAGGGAAGGTAGGAAAATTAGAAATTGAGCGAGGGAACCTAGAAATTGAGCGAGACAACGTAGTAATTGAGCGAGGGAAGGTAGGAATTGAGCGAGGCAACCTAGGATTTGAGCGAGGAAACCTAGAAATTGAGCGAGGCAACGTAGGAATTCAGCAAGGTAACCTAGGAATTGAGCGAGGGAAGGTAGAAATTGAGCGAGTGAAGCTAGAAATTGAGCGAGATAAGCTAGAATTTAAGCGAGGGAACCTAGAAATTCAGCGAGGCAACCTCGAATTTGAGCGAGGGAAGCTACAAATTGTGTGAGGGAACCTAGAAATTGAGCGAGGTAACCTAGGATTTGAGTGAGGCAACGTAGGAATTGAGCGAGGGAACCTAGGAAATGAGCGAGGCAACGTAGAAATTCAGCGAGGGAAGCTAGAAATAAAGCGAGGGAACCTAGAAAATCAGCGTGACAACCTAGGATTTGAGCGAGGGAAGCTAGAAATTGAGCGAGGGAACCTAGGAATTGAGCGAGGCAAGGTAGAAATTCAGCGAGGAAACCTAGGATTTGAGCGAGGTAACCTAGGAATTGACCGAGGGAAGTTAGAAATTCAGCGAGGGAAGCTAGAATTTGAGCGAGAGAACCTAGAAATTCAGCGAGGCAACCTGGGATTTGAGCGAGGAAAGCTACAAATTGTGCAAGGGAAGATAGAAATTCAGTGAGACAATATATAAATTGAGCGAAGGAACCTAGGAATTGAGCGAGGCAACCTAGCAATTGAGTGAGGCAACGTAGAAATTCAGCGAAGCAACCTACGAATTGAGCGAGGGAAGCTAGAAATTGAGCGAGGGAAGCTAGAAATTCAGCAAGAGAACCTATGAATTGAGCGAGACAGCCTAGGAATTGAGCGAGGGAAGCTAGAAATTCAGTGAGGCAACCTAAAAATTGAGCGAGAAAACCTAGGAATTGAGCGAGGAAACCTAGGAATTGAGCAAGGGAGACTAGAAATTGAGCAAGGGAGGCTAGGAATTGACCTAAGCCTTATCCCAACTAATTGGGGTCGACTAAATGAATCAATTTCCACTATTTTATTCTATCAAGATAGGTAATATATAATAATTATATGTGGGAGGTATAAACTGTATCATGAATTGTATGATAGGTTAAGCATTAAAGAGGGAGAGAAAGATGCATCAAGGAAGTGGAAAAGTAAGACAAATCTAGCTATCAAGTGGACCACACTGTTAAAGGCTAGGAATGATCATGGATTGAATGAAATGGATTTTTTACCATCGACCTGATGGAATCTTGGAAAATAGCAAGGTTAGTTGGCTAAAGTAGCTTCTCCTACCCCAAAATCATATATGGTACGTCAAGTAACTAATTTTGGTTTAGAAGATATTCTTGTTAAATGATTAAAGAAATAAATGAAAAAAAAGAGGGAAAAAAATTTTATATGCTTATATATACTTATTTATATAAATATGTATTAAAGAAAATTGTAGGTAGAATAAATTTCTCCATGTAAAAAATTAAAAAAAATAAAAATAAAATAAAAAATTTCATAGAGTGGCACTGAGTACAGTTATGGCTACGGTTATAATCCGTAGCTAAAGGTAAAATACCTTTTTCAATAAGATTTTTGAGGAAAACTCACGGGACAGTTCTGGACCATTTTCGATCGACGGTTTTTTTTTTTTTTTTTTTTTTTTAATTTTTTTGCTGTTGTAATCCCACTGCTTTTTGTGGGTCCTATTATGAGGTATGTGTTATATCCAAACCGTCCATATTTTTGGCGAACTCGTATTAAGGTTTGAGACGAAAAATAAGACAGATCTAGCTATCAAGTGGACCACACTGTTAAAGGCTGTGGATGATTGAACGTTTACCATTGAAACCCTTTTAGGGTCACAGAAGTTTTGGATCATTATGAAACTTGTTTTTCCTCTTCATCCTGGCCTTTGTGACCTTATGAATAGATTGGATGGAAAATAAAGGTTATGGTGGACCCTACAAAATTTTTAACGGTGAAAATCAATTTCCCCGCTGCTCTTTGTGGTGTGGTCCAGTTGATCTTTGGATATGATTTTTTTTTTTGGATAATGCTCCGAAATGATCTTGAAATATGGATGAACGTTGTGGATATAATAAATATTATATAGCTGTGGGGCCATGTAACTTTGATCTCTTTTAGGCCGTTCGTACAACTCTCCGTTGGAGGGGCGTCAGCGCTCGTCTTCGCAGTGAAAAGGAGGGGTAGTTTCGACCTCAAAGTCGCTGTCCGCACGTGCTAGTCTAGATTGGTAACTAGAGGTGGGCATCGAGCCGAGTCGAGTCGAGGTGGGCCAAGCTTGGCTTGGCTTGTCCATGATGTACTCGAGTTCGAGCTCGAGCTCGAGCTTGGCCTCGAGCTTAACATTGAAGCTTGGCTTGTTTGCCAAAGTTATCGAGTCAAGTTCGAGTCGAGCTAGTGGTTCGAGTCGAGTCGAGTTTACCTCGAGTCGAGCTCGAGCTTGTTGGGTGAGAGAGTAATGGATTCTGTTCTTGATCCTCCTCCATTGATGAAAGAACAGAAAGGAGAAAGGGAAAGGGAAGGGGGTGGTGGTCGGGGCAGGCGTGCGGCTGGCAGTGGGCAGAGAAAGGGAAGAAAGGGAAAGGGGAGGGGGTGCGCGTGGTCGGGTAGAGACTCTAAGATTTATTTTTTTATTTTTTTATTTTTAAGTTTAAACTTAAAACTTATATTAATATAATATATATATATATATATAATATAATATAATATAATATTTAATATATTTATTAATCGAGTCGAGTCGAGCTCGAGTTCGAGCTTTGAGTCGAGTCGAGTTCGAGTCGAGTCGAGTTGAAATGCCCTCTGGTCGAACTTGGCTTGAACTCAACTCGAGCTTCAAATAATTAGCTTGGCTTGGCTTGAATCGGCCATTCAAGCCGAGTCAATCCGAGTTGACTCGAGCCGAGTCGAGCGAGCTTTTCGAGCTAGCTTGACTCGTGAACAGCCCTATTGGTAACTAAAGTTTGTATTCTTTCAAAGAAACCGCTGGGTAAAAGGTTTTGTCTACAGTGGTCATTTTCTCTTTAAAGACTGTTTGATGGGCGTAGTCCGCACGCATTTCGTGTACTCCGTGCCCTACCAAAAGAACTGCCTGGCCTGAGCGTGCCTGCGACGGGAACTGATTGGCTACTCCCCTTGCCACCAGCCCCGTGGCTGATGGTCGGTGCTCTGTGGGCCCCATCATGATGTATGTGCTTCATCCATTTCATTCATCCATATTTACAGATCATTTTAGGTTTGATCCAAAACATTATAGGAATATAAATCTCATGTGGACCACACCAAAAGAAAACAATATTGATTAGATATCCACCATTAAAATCCTCCTAAGGCCCACTGTACTGTTTATTGACATCTAATCTGTTAATTAGGTCGTAGAGACTCAGATGAAGGGAAAAAACAAAGATCAGCTTGATCAAAAACTTTTATGGCTCCCAAAAAGTTTTTAATGGTCAAATTTCATTCAACACTGTTTCCTGTAATGTGGTCCAGTGGAGATTGGGATATAAATCAGTTTTGGTCTCACACTATAAAATGATCTAGAAAAACAGATGAACGGCATGGATGAAACACATACATCATGGTGGGGCCCACAGAGCAGCGACCATCAACCATTGGCCGGTGGTAGGGGGAGTAGCCAATCCGTTTCCGTCTGCCACTAGCCTAGCACCTAGTGGGATCCACGCCTTCCATCATCAGGTGCACCACCTGGTGTTCACATTGGACACCCAAAATCGGATCGGTCCGGAACTCAGGTAGGCCGAACCACAAGAAAGAGTTGTTACCAGGCGCCCACTGTTAGTTGCTCATGGGGACCACCGCGGTTTGCATATAAAACTATTCGGCTCATAAGCCTCTTCTCACCAAGATTAAGGCATTCCGTAAAAAACACGCTATTCCGAAACTCAGACAGACCACACCATGTGAATTTAGTAGTTTTAGTCAGATTTACACTGTTTCCTATGGTGAGGCCCACCTGAGACTTGGATCAATGTGATATTTGGTATCAAGGCCTAACATGGATTACCTCACCTGATGGACGGGGTAGATCTCATCGATATGAAGTCGACATACACGTCAGCATATAGTCACGTCCCCTGTGGGACGCGAATGTATTTGGGAAATCCATCCCGTCCATCCGTTTTTAGAGCTCAATTTAGGATATAGGGCAAAATGCGAGATGAATCCAAAAACTCAAATGAGTCACATGAGAGGAAACAGTGGGATTGAATGACCACCTTTGGAACATTCATATGGCTACCGTATGTTTTGTATCAGGATAAATATTCCGTGTTTTCAGTTCAACCCAGTGGAAATTGCCTTATAAACGCTTTGGATGGCATGTAAACGTGAAGGTGGAGCCCAGGTAAGTTTCAACGGTAGGCATTTCTTTCCTCTCGTGTGGCCCACTTGAGTTTTGGATCCGTCTTTTTTTTTTTTTTTTTTTTTTTTTGTCGTCTAATATACTAGAACGGATGGACGGGGGGATTTCTCTTCTCGAAAACATCACGGTGGGCCCATCTATTTTCCGAGCGCAGGAACTTCCTTTCGCAGGGAATCTGCGTCCCCCGTCCGCATGCGTACGCTAGTCACGCAAGCGTTTTTTCGCTCCCGAAACTCCCAACCCAATCCCAAACCCTAATCCCCCTTCCTCTCTCTCTCTCTCTCTCTCTCTCTCTCTCTCTCTCCCTCTCTCCCTCCCTCCCTCCATCCCTAACCCTAACCATAAAGAAGAAGAACCCTAACCTTAGAGGTTAAAGAGGAGAAGAAGAGGTTAGGCTTTTTTCCTTTTTTTCCTTTCTATTTATTTTATTTGGGGAAGCTGTTCTTCTACTTTCTCAATCTCTTCCACCGTTTAAAAAAAATAAAATAAAAAAATTTGATCACCAATAAATGCTCACTGAAGCACAGCAGCTGTATGAAAAACTGGTGCATGCTAATTTTTCATACAGCTAGATTTACATCCTTCTAATTTTCAATTTTATGCTGTTGCATTGCCGAAAGTAGGAATTTTGTCTATTAATGTGGTGGCGAATGTCTCTGAAATCATCTCTACTATGTATAGCGCGAGTAAGCACGGGTAGAATTTTTCATGCAATTGATTTTTTACGTGGCTAAAAGTTTGTTTTAAGAGGGTATTTATGGAATTTGTAGGTGATTCCATCCGTGTGCTTTAACAACCCACGGTTGAGAATTTGTGTGCTTCCTAAGAGACAAGAGGATGGTCTACATTTATCTGCTAACTTTTTTTTTTTTTCCTTTTCTTTAAATTGCTAGTTGCATGTTACAATGTGCAATGCCATGTGTCAGGATTTGTTTAGTTGTCAATAATGATCTCTATGTATGGAGAGATCTCTAAAGATAGAATCCAAGCTATATTAGGAGACTTGTTAGATATTAGTCGTCTATAGATCAGTATTGCTTTAGATAGAGTCCAATCTATGAAAGTTGTTAGAGAAGAATTCTATTTATGCTGGTATTTGTTTGATGGGGATGTATGAATGAAATCATTTTTTGTAGTACGTAAAGTTGTAGTTGTAGATAAAAGTCAACTTCTTGCCAGTCTCTATCATTTTGAGCAAATCCAGACATGTGGCATTGGGCATGATAACATTGTAACTCACATAGGCTTGGGGACGGGGAGGGTGATTTACACAATTACACTAATGTGGAAGTAACGACTTTATATGCGAGAGATCCACCCCGTGTTTGGCCTTTGGTCCCAAAATCAGGCTGATCGAAAACTCATGTGGGCTACATTGCAGGGAACAATTTGAATGGGGATGACCACCATTAAAATCTTTCAAATTGTGTGTGGAGTCCACCGCGTTGTATATGCCATCCAATCATGCAATGCAGTGAATCATGATGAAGTCATGACCCAAAATTCCAGCCGTCATTCTAGAACTCACATGGATGAAACCATGTGAATTTAGAGCTTTTAGGCATGATTTTACATTGTTCCCTATGATTGGCCCAAATGACTTTTGAGTAGGCTTGAGTTTTGAGATCTGCTGTGAAAGTGAGGCAACACACCTGATGAATGGGGTGATTATTCTATAAAATTTCGTTGACATGCCTGTTATTGAAAGAATGAAGAGGAAATTGTCTCTCGGGAAAGGAAGACTGCTCTTCCTAGGAGGGAGAATCACCCTTATAAAATTTGCCCTGTCGAATCTCCCCCTTTATTTCATGTCCTTATTCTGCTGCCCAAAGTTAGTCCTTCTGAGGATTGACAAGCCGTTTCGGGACTTTATTTGGCAAGGGAATGCTCAACAGGGAAAGTTTCATCTTTTAAGTGGGACGTGTGTAGGCCTCTTAACGAGGGCGGGGCTGGTATAAGAAATCCGGAGGAGGTTAACTACTATTGGGAAAATGGGTTTGGATGTTTAGGGTGGAGGATAACTAGTGGTGGAAGGTCATTGCTAGCAAGTATGGAGCCTCGAGCTCAACCTAGTGGATAAAGAAACCCTCAATCTATAGGGAATCTTATTGTTGGAAATCTATTGCTCGATTGGCGGGTAAAGTTTTCTTATAAGATCGGATTTTCAGTTGGCAGTGGTGAAAGGGTTAGATTCTGGGATGATATTTGGTTAGAGAAGTCCACTATTAGGTCTAGCTTCCCCTGTATTGCAAGGTTTTTGCCCGAACCATACTATCTTAGTTGTTGAGTGATTTTCCGAAGTGTGGTTTCCCCGGATTGCTACAATCTATCCAATGTTGAGTTTGAGGAGTTTTCAAGGTTGCTCCATCTCCTGGAATGCATTTGTCCTGATCCGGTTGTTCCGAATGAATTGATTTTGGTTAAGAGATTGGTTGGGTGACTTTACGGTTTGCTCCTCTCTTGATGTTGTCCACAGGCTTGGTCCTGAAGTTAGTTGGAGCCAATGTTCAAACTATCAATATTGCTCTAAGTTTCGCCGATCAGGGATACGGAAACCATATCGATATCGTTAATAATATTGTCGATAACCGGAAATTTGGGGAAACATGGGGAGAACGGTGGATTTTTTTAGTGAAACTTCAAAAGATGCTAAAATACACATTTGGATATTTAAGAATAAAAAATTGCAGAAGGAACGCATGCATAGTAAGTTTTCATTTAATGGAGGCCTAAAAGAATGTGTTGTCGTAAGAAACCAGTGCAACCATCCCTTCCATGTTGTCGTAAGCAGTGTTCGAAATATCGGTATCGCACTATGTATCGCACCCTTGAGATACAGATACGTATCGGTTATCGCATGGGATATATCATTTGTATCACATAATTTATCGCACTTTTTGGGAAACATGGGGAAACATTGAGGAAATGGTTGAAATTTTTAATGAAACTTTGAGGATTGTTAAAAAAGCCCTTAATACACACTTTTAAATCATAACATCTCAAAAAAAAATGCACATAATAAGTTTCCTTTGTATAGGGTCCTAAGCCATGCGATGTTTAACTGAACTAATGCAACTATATTTAAATTGGATGCATGATATTTATAAATATATCATAGTCATGTATGAAAACACAACCATTTGGAGATATCATTTTAGGCCATGAGAAAAAGAATGAGTCAGATCTAAAGCTCGAGTGGACCCCACCACAAAAAACAGTAGAGAGAGTGACGCCCACCATTAAAAATTTCTAAGGGCCACAAAAGTTTTGATCAAGCTGAGATTTGTTTTTTCCCTTCTTTCATGTCTGTCTTAACTTATAAACAGGTTGAATCTCAGATAAACATCATAGTGGACCTTAGGAAGGTTTCAACGGTGGGCGTCCCTCTCCCCACTGTTTTCTGTGGTGGGGTCCACTCCAGATTTGGATCTGACTCATTTTTTGTCTCATGCCTTAAAATGATATAGCCAAATGTATGGACGGTGTAGATACAACACATACATCATGGTGGGCCCCACAGAACTTGGTGCGTCACTTCAGTAGCCAGTCTGGCTACGCAACCTGTCAGTATCTTCCACGTCTGGACGCGGATTGCGTACTACCCCCGCCCATCCCTAGCTTCGAACGGGCAGTTCTGTGGGCGGGCCCACCGTGATGTATCTGTACATCCAAGCCGTCAATCCTTTTCTCAGATTATTTTAAGGCATGAGCACAAAAATGAGGCAGATCCAACGCTCAAGTGGACCACACCAAATAATAAGCTTGGTTGCATTAAAATGGACAAAGCATTAAATGTCAGTTGCTTTAATGCTAGTGGTCGGTGCTCTGTGGGCCCCACCATAATGTATTTGTTTCATCCATTCCATTCATCCTTTTTTACGGATCATTTTAGGGATTGATACAAAAAATTATAGGGATATAAATCGTAGGTGGACCACACCACAGGAAAACAATAATGATTGGATATACACCATTAAAATCCTCCTAAGGCCCACTGTACTGTTTATTTGACATCCAATCTGTTGATTGGGTCCTAAATACCTAGATGAAGGAAAGACATAAATATCAAGTTGATCCAAAGCTTTTATGGCTCCCAAAACGTTTTTAATGGTCAACGCTCATTCAACACTGTTTCCTGTAATGTGGTCCACTTGAGTTGTGGATATGGTTTAATTTTGGGCTCAACAACTTAAATGATCAGTAAAAACATATGGACGGCACATACATTAAAGGTGGGCCCAAGTGAGTTTACTGAGTACCATAAGAGCATACACCACGCACCGGTTGCATTTTCACAGAAGCGGATTGCGTACTGAGTAAACTCTCTGGGGCCCACCGTCATTCATGCACTGTATCAACTCCGTACATCAGCTTTATCATATAATTTTAGGGCTTTAAACAAAAATTTAATCATATCCAAAGTTTACGTGGACCACACCACTTGAAATAGTGTGAATTGAAGTCTACCGTTGAAAAGCTCTCGGGGCCCACAGAAGTTTTAGATCAAGATGATATTTGTGTTTTCCATTCATCCATGTCTGCGTGATCTTATGAACAGTTTGGATGACAAATAAACATCATCGGGGGCCTTAGAAATGTTTCAACGGTGGAAATCAATACTTCCACGGTTTCCTTTGGTATGGTCTACTTGAGCTTTTGATATACTTCAGTTTTGGGCTCAACCCCTAAAATGATCTGGAAAAACGTATGGACGGTGTGGATAAACCACATGAATTCATAGTGGGCCCAGCAGAGTTTACTCAGTACGATGAGAGTGTACTGAGTAACTCAGTAAGCGTCCCGATTTCGTTTTAACCCATCCACGCGACCCATTTTCACCCATCCGCGCCCCTCTCCTTCACATTCCCTCTCCTTCACGAACGCATGCGTTCCAGAGCAACATTCGCGGCGAGGTTTCCTCAATCCAGCCTGATTTCTCGCCGGAATCTCGGAAAAATTCCCACAGACACTCTCCAATCAGCGAAGAAAGAGGGAAATGGAAGAAAATTGCGAGAAAAATAGGGAAAGCGTGTTTACCTGTCGAATGACCCACCGCCGATCATCGATCTTCGCCGCAGCCTACAGGTACTCTCCGATTTCTCTCTCTCTCTCTCTCTCTCTTTTTCTGATTCAATTTTTTTTTTTTTTTTTGTGCGATATCGCCGATATATCATGCGATATCGACAATATATCGGCCGATATCTAGATATTGGGTTTTTTTGGTATCTTCCGGGGGTTATCGCGAGGGTTTCGTCTCGCAGGGGTGCGATAACGATAATATCGGCTGATAGTATCGATATTTCGAACACTGATCGTAAGAAACCAGTGCAACCATCCCTTCCATCCCATCTATCCATCCAACATTCCATCCAAATATCCATCGATATTTCACAATATCCACAACAAACAAAATTTCGCTGAGAAATCGTCGATAACTGGAAAGGAAACGAAAGATTTTGGTCTCGATATCGCCCATGTTGCGATAATGATAATATTGTGATATGATCGATATTATCGTCGACAATTTTAACACCGCATATGACCACGTACTTATAAAAATTAAAATGAATAGTTTTTTAATAATAAAATTTTAGTGATAATGATACATTGGTGATATTATCGAAATATCGTCGATACAATGGCTATACAAGCGATACCTGGAAATTAGAAAGTCGAAAATATTGGCGATACATTAGCAATATCGATACATTGGTGATACTTAGTGATACATTGCCCATACCTAGAATTTTTGAGACTACCAGTGTTATCGATATCGCTACCATTGTTATTGGTATCGCCGAGCTAGAGATAGGGATAATATCGGGGATACTGTGAACAATAGTTGTAGCCACACATGACAAGATTCATTTGGCGGTATGGAGCCTCTCCGAAGGTGGCGGCCTTCACTTGGCTAGCTGGATGGAACATGATATTGACTGTCGATGTTGATAATCTCCACAAGAGAGCGTTGGTGTTGCCAAACGCATGCATTTTGTGCATGAAGAATGAGGAATCAGTGGTGCACATCTTCATACGCTGTCATTTTGTTAAAGGTGTGTGGGATAGTATTTTATCAACCTTCAACATGCAGTGAGTAACGCCAGGCTCTATGGAGGAGCTTTTTATGTTGTGGCATGTGGAGGGCCCCAGTTCCAATGAAAGGCGGAACTAGTGTCTCGCTTGGTTGGCTGCCTTCTGGTGCATTTGTTTGGAAAGGAACGATAGATGCTTCAAGAATAGAAGTGTGCCCCTTGGATCCATTGTTAGAAAGGTGTTTCTGCTTCTTAGGGATTGGGTTTCCTAGCCCTTAAGGGTTGGGCTAGTTGTATTTTTCGTTTTTTTCTTTTTCTTTTCTTTGTTTGCTTCAAGCCTTTTGGCTCTCTCAATAAAATTCTCAATTTTCAAAAAAGTTAAAAAAATCCTCGACATGCTCTCAATTTATGCAAGTCACACATCATATGCCTACCTTACGTGAGTCACACTAGCACAATACTCTCTGCAATCACTTCTCTTCACCCTCCCATGTTTTGCAAACCACTTGCTCTCTTCATGTGTATTACATTGTTATGCCCGCTAGTACTACAAGTCTACAACGCATATTTCTAAAACTCACCGAGCCCACTTGAAACTCGACCGATTAACTTGACTTGGTGGGATTTTATGCTGAGTCATTGGGGAAATTGGTCCTAGTTGTGACTTGATCCTGACCCATGAAGACTCGTCGAGTTGACTTGAGCTTTTGGTTAACTCAACATGACTCAAACTAAGTCACTTCATTTGACATAGTTTATTATTAGTAAAGTGTAAGAGGAGGGTTTAACTCTAAACCTTCGCTACACATCATGACAAACTTAAACATTATGACATTCATCGTGTTGGTATCAAATTCTCTATTTTATATTTCTTATACGATTTCAAGCTATTTTAATTTTTAAATACTTGCTACTCCTGGAATTTTTAACTTATAGTTATTAAATGTTTAGTATAGTTGGGTTGAGTGACTTGACACGGCTATCGAGCCGTGTTGATTTTTGGGTTTTTGAACCATGCTACATCAAAAGAGAGTAATCTACCACCCCATAGGAGTAACTCCACACTAAGTAGAAATAATTGATTTCCAAAGACTGCTCTTTTCTCTGCCAAGCCTCTAGGTCTATTTTCCTAGTAGGGCTGA
This sequence comes from Magnolia officinalis, assembly GCA_021015155.1. Taxonomy (NCBI): domain Eukaryota; kingdom Viridiplantae; phylum Streptophyta; class Magnoliopsida; order Magnoliales; family Magnoliaceae; genus Magnolia; species Magnolia officinalis. The sequence goes on from JAJHSJ010000001.1 coordinate 39,318,960, forward strand.
ATTAACTTCATCTAGCCTCTTGATCCTAGCCCCTCCAGCAAAATACCTCCCCCTAGTTTAACAAGTGGAATTTACCAGAAACCGCATCCCCATGCCACAAGAAATCTCTCCTAAGTTTGTCAATCCTATCAATGACCGACTTAGGACAACAAAAAGTGACATATAATACAAGGGAATGTTAGATAAGGATGCTTCGATGAGAGTAATTCTCCCCCTTAGGATAAAAGCTTACTTTTCCAAGGGAGAGCTCTCTCTCAATCCTCTCAATGATTTTAGTGTTTCATAGGTTTTCTGATGCAAAGAGGAAGGCCCAAGTAGGAGGATAGAAAGGAACCCACGCGAATAGGAAAGTGAGATTGTTCACCTTAGAGGGGGAAACAATTAACACCCAATAACTCAAGAGTCAACGATATTGACCTTAAGCCCTGAAACCATTTCAAACAAACAAACAACCTTCCTAAGATTACCAACCATAGACTCGACAACTTTACAGAAAATCGGAATATCATTGGCAAATTATAGATGAGTGACATTTTGTGGGAAATTAGGAAATACATAAATCCAATTACTCAAGTGGCTGCCCGAAGGCTTATACAAACCAATGTCTCATTAATCACAATTAAAAAAAATAATAATTTAACACATGAAACAAGATAAATTGCAACTGGTCTTGAACTGTAAGATCACGTAGCAACTCTTGAGTAGACTTTGTACCCTGCTCCTCATCAACCTAGACATGAATATATTTTATACCACTTGCATTACCTGTACGGTATATTCGATGAATGAGTGACCAGCTCAGTGACTGCCGCATTAGTTAAGCATAGTTTTAAACAATAAGACATAGAAAACAATCCATGATGCGATCTTGTTTAAGTGCATGGATGCGTGAATGCACATCCAGTTGGCCAAATGAATGGACCTTTCAAACAGTCAATCCATTCATGTAAGAGAATGGGCCTTTCAAACAGTCGGCTCATTCATGTATGAGGATGGGCCTTTCAAACAGTCGACTCATCCCAAATAAGGGAATTGACCTTTCAAACAGTCAGTCCATTCAGGCAAGAGAATGAGTCTTTTAAACAGTCGACCCGCTCATATAAGATAGTGGGCCTTTCAAACAGTTGGTTCACTTAAGCAAAGAATGGGCCTTTCAAACAGTCAGCTTTCAAGCATGGGAATGAGTCTTTCAAACAATCGGCTCATTCAAGCATGGTAATGGGTCTTTCAAATAGTTAACCCATTCCTAATAAGGGGATGAACCTTTCAAACAGTCGGTACATTTAAGCAAGAGAATGGGCCTTTCAAACAGTTGGCTCATTCAACTTGCAAGAGAATGGGTCTCTCAAACAGTTAACCCGCTCAAGTAAGGTAGCGGGCCTTTCAAACAGTCGGCTCACTTAAGCAAAGAATGGGCCTTTCAAACAGTCGGCTCATCCCTAATAAGGGAATGAACCTTTCAAACAGTCAATCAATTCAAAATGCAAGTGCCATGAATGCATGATTAATCCCAGTCGTTATTATTCTAATTTGCAAATAGCTGATTTAGGAAAGCTCAAAGGTCAATATGGGGGGCTCGTCACCCAACATAGGCCGACAGCTCGGGCATAGTGTCCCATTTCACCATCACCGTCTCATGAGACTCCATCATTAGGATGTTTAGTGGCATCCTCATTAACCAGTGGTCAATCGCAGTTCGACAAGTGAGACTTCCATCGTATGGTGACACAAAATAATCTATTAAGCCGCTTAGGCCAAATATACAATCAAACCCACTTGGGGCAAATATCAAAAACCACAGAGGGCAAGTAGCAAATTGATGCGATAAAAATGGATCATCCCCCAAAAGTCACATAGGCACAACAATCCATGGATGGTAAGCCCACTTCAATATTCTATTTAATCCATCAGTCAAATAGCCACTAGGTCAAGGGTCCATTATAATCACAATCAGTGAAGTTACATCCCAAGTTTAGATGTACATATATAAGTGGGGTTTTCCATTGATAGATGTAGCAATTCAAGTTCCACAAGCAATTCATAAGCAATCCACAAGCATGGAAAGATATATAAGTACAACGTGCAGATGTTCATACAAGATAAATGTTAAGCATAAAATTTTGATAATCAAATTCAATAACTAACACAATCATGAACTAGAGATATTAATTATCAGTTGAAATAAAAATTGAATTATTACTTGAGCTAACATAGAAGAGGAAAGCTCAAGGGGAAGAATCATCACCTCCTGGATTGACTATCACTTCACTAGCTATGGATTGTCTAACACTTATTCGCCCGTCTCGGCAAATCAACTTCGTGCATGTGTCAAATTTCGAGCCTGACAAAGGAAGCAAGTCAGATTTCCTGGGGTTAATAACACAAGCTAGCTATCCTTATTAAAGAAAGGAATCGATTCACTGAGTCAACTTAGTTGATTCGGACTCAGTTGAATGGATTACCCGATGAATGATGCTTGCATTAGGATTTAGGTTGGGACTTTGATGGCGTTGCTGGTCTACTGACTGGGTATGGCCTTTGGAATAGACAGGGATTCGAGTCAGCCCTCGTGACTCAAAGCGAGTCGACTCGGTTTAGGCTAGACATCTCTCACCTTCTTCTCCTCTCCTTTCTTCTTCACTTCCTCCCTTAGTCGACTCGCTTTGAGTCACAATGGCTTTCTCGAATCCCTGTCTATTCCAGGTCCATACCCAGTCAGTAGACCAACAACGCCATCAAAGTCCCAACCTAAATCCTAGCACAAGCGTCATTCATCGGGTATAGAGCTATACACGAGTCGATCCGTGTCGAGCTTGGGACAACTCGGCTTGACTCGGCCAGTACCTAACCCCAGCTCGAACTCGGCTTGGCTCGGTCGTCGAGCCTGTCTGGCCAGCTCGACTCGGATCGGTCAGCAGCTTAGGCTAGTTCAAGCCTGTTTATCAAACACCTGAAATGCATCTTAAATTTCTCATAGAATGCAAAACAGTAACGACACTTTACAGGTATTTCATCAAATACCTAACGTGCAACATCAAAATCAAACACCCAACGTGCAACATCAAAATCAAACACCCAACAAGTAGCATCAAAATCAAACACCTAACAAGCAACATCAAAACCAAACACCCAACATATCCATTCTTTTCTTACCAACACTTCGTTGAGTCATTTCATCAAACACTTGGCGAGTAACATCCATAATAAAATAACCGAGTCATCGATCTGATTCGATCCAAGTTGGTTCGAGTTGAGGTTCGATCCGAGTCGAGTCGAGCTTGGGCAAGCTCGAACTCGGCTCGAAAGTTTTTCGAGCTCCAAAAACCATCTCGACTCGGTCCGAATCCAACTTCGAGCTGAGGTGAGTTGAGCTTTTTCGAGTCGAATCGGGTGAGCTGACTGAGCTAACTTGACTCGTGTACAGCTCTAATCGGGTAATCCTTTCAACTGAGTCCGAATCAACTAAGCTGACTCAGTGAATCAATTCCTTTCTTTAATAAAGATAGCTAGCTTGTGTTATTAACCCTAGGAAATCTGACTTGTTCCTTTGTTAGGCTTGAAATTTGACAATTAGTTGCACTAAGTTGATTCACCGGGATGGGCGAATAAGTGTTAAACAATCCATAGCTAGTGAAGTGGTAGTCAATCCAGGAGGTGATGATTCTTCCCCTTGAGCTTCTCTTCCATGTTAGCTCAAGTAATAGTTCAATTTTTATTTCAACTGATAATTAATATCTCTAGTTCATGATTAATTGTGTTAGTTATTGAATCTGATTATCAAAATTTTATGCTTAACATTTATCTTGTATGAACATCTGTACGTTATACTTGTATATCTTTCCATGCTTGTGGATCACTTATGAATTGCTTGTGGAACTTGAATTGCTACATCTATCAGTGGAAAACCCCACTTATATATGTACATCCAAACTTGGGATGTAACTTCATCGATTGTGATTATAATGGACCCTCGACCTAGTGGCTATTTGACTGATGGATTAAATAGAATATTAAAGTGGGCTTACCATCCATGGATTGTTGTGCCTTGTGACTTTTGGGGATGATCCTTTTTTATTGCATCAATTTGATACTTGCCCTCTGTGGTTTTTGATATTTGCCCTAAGTGGGTTTAATTGTATATTTGCCCTAAGCGGCTTGATAGATTATTTTGTATGACCATGCGATGGAAGTCCCACTTGTCGAACTGCGATTGACCACTGGTTAATGAGGATGCCACTAAACATCCTAATGATGGAGTCTCATGAGCCGAGGATGGTGGAATGGGACATTATGCCTGAGCTGTCGGCCTATGCTGGGTGACGAGCCCCCCATAGTGACTTTTGAGCTTTCTTAAATCGGCTGTTTGCAAATTGGAATAATAATTGCTGGGATTAATCATGCATTCATGGCACTTGCATTTTGAATTAACTGACTGTTTGAAAGGTCCGTTCCCTTATTAGGGATGAGCCGACTATTTGAAAGGCCAATCCCCATGCATGAATGAGCCGACTGTTTGAAAGGGCCATTCTTTGCTTAAGTGAGCCGACTGTTTGAAAGGCCCACTATCTTGAGCGAGTTGACTGTTTAAAAGACCCATACCCTTGCAAGTTGAATGACCCGACTGTTTGAAAGGCCCATTCTCTTGCTTAAATAGACCGACTGTTTGAAATGTCCATCCCCTTATTAGGAATGGGTTAACTGTTTGAAAGACCCATTCCCATGCTTGAATGAGCCGACTGTTTGAAAGACCTATTCTTTGCTTAAGTGAACCGACTGTTTGAAAGGTCCATTCCCTTATTTGGGATGAGTAGACTGTTTGAAAGGTTCATCCCCATGCATGAATGAGCCGACTGCTTGAAAGGCCCATTCTCTTGCATGAATGGATTGACTGTTTGAAAGGTCCATTCATTTGGCCAACTGAATGTGCATCCCTAGTTGATGTGCATTCACGCATCGATGCACTTAAGCAAGAACGCATCATGAAAATTTTTGTTTGTCTTATCGTTTAAAACTATGCTTAACTAATGTGGCGGTGTGTAATCTTTGGTGGAATTTACACTGAACTGGTCACTCATTCATCGAATATATAACCGTACATGTAGTGCATGTGGTATAAATGATATTCATGTCCAGGTTGATGATGAGCAGGGTACAAAGTCTGCTCAAGAGTTGCTACGTGATCTTGCAGTTCAAGACTGGTTGCAATTTATCTTGTTTCATGTGTTAAATTTTTATTTTTATTTTTAAATTGTGATTAATGAGACATTGGTTTATATAAGCCTTCGGGCAGCCACTTGAGTAATTGGATTTATGTATTTGGAATCTCTTTTATGCTTGACTTGTTCTATTATGCTAAACTGCTAACTATGAGAAAATGAAAATTTTTTTACCTGAAATTTGGCTTTCTTTAAAGATTAACACTCGGGTTTTCGGAAAACGAGTCATATACTCAAGTTTTAAAAACCGGGGCGTTATAGTCCCACATCACACGAGCCACTCGCCTCACACGGGCCGCCCACCTCATGTGTGCCCCTGCATCTCACAGGCCACCCCATTCGAGCCTACTGTGAAATGCCCTTGCATTAGTTTACCTCTAAAAAAAAAAAAAAAAAAAAAAAAAAGACGAAGCTTGTGGCAAAGTTTGAAATGCGAATGACCCGCAACATCAAAGGAGGACCGCACCGCCAAGAGGAAATCAGATCATGAAAGCCTTCCACCTTGAGCCAGGCTAACTGGAAGCAGAACGACTTAGGGCCCCGATTGATCTCATCTGATTTGAGAGGTATAGGGCAGTGGTATGAAGTAGCTTTGGGAAGACTAGTCTGACGAGCCATTGTAAAATTACCCACCCATTTTGGGGAAACCAGTAATCTATCAATTTTGGACATAGCCAGATTTGCTTGACCGTTCCACCATATAAATTTCACACCGCTGAGGGGGAGATCTATGAGGCCAAGCTTAAGGACCCAATCCGAGAATGCTTGCATACTGCTCGTGACTTGCCCCCCATATATATTTTTCATGAACAAATCTAACAACATTAAAGTCACCCCCCTTTACACCAAGGAAGGTTCCATTAGGAACCCATGGCTGATAGCTCATCCTAGAACATAGGGTGAAGGGCTGGGCAATTCAGGCAGTAGACTCTAGAGAAAACCCACCTAAACCCAAATGCAAGTTCCCAAAACACCACCAATGCTGAAAATAGACTCAACTCAAAACACTCTTCGATCCTAACCTTTGGGTCCCACTTAATTAAAATACCTCACGAAGAATTGACAACATCTGAAACCCCACCCAATCTACCCCCTTTTCCCCTGACAAACTCGACTAGCTAGGAATCCATGTTTGGATTTTAGTTTCTCGGAGAACAATAAGATGCGCTTTTGAAAGCCTGCAAACATCTTTAACCACAACGGTTAAAGGGACACCCTAACCCTCTCACGTTCCAACTATCTTCATTGTCACAACTTTTATCCCTCTCCCTTTCCTCTCGTTTCTGGTTAAGGGCTCAAGCATACCTCAGTGAACCACCCCTAAATTGGCCAGCTCCCTTTTACCCTTAGAAAGCCCAGAGATTTCCTAGGATTCAAGGGCGAAGCAAGGCGAAGACCTTTTTCTTTAACCATCTGCAACAAGGCGAAATAATCGTTGTCACAATCCTTGAAGACCGCACCTAGAAGACGCCCAACATGGCAAATGGCGTGACAAATCCATCTCTTCCTTCTGATAATTGCACCCAGGGAGGCCAGCTTTCCCCAAGTCAGAGAGTGGATATTTCTCAGACTGGTGACCGTTTGGAGAGGGGAAATAATCAGGGCCTCATCTAGGAGATTCTTGTTAATCATCGATGGATCAAACAAAGTGTCCCCTCTAGAGACAACATAGGGAGGGGGAATGGCCATGATTGCTAGGGAACATTCATCAATGGACGGAGAAAGAGTGGAATGGGAGTTGAAGGAGGTGGGGGTTGTAAGCACTAGGCAGAAGGCAGGTTATGGAATATGTGGGGAATTTTATAAAAAGAGGAACATTTCGTCACATTTTCCTCAATTTCTTGGAAATGTTGTTTCCTAAGTCTTGGCAAGGACACAAAAAGGAGCACTTTTTAGGAAATGAAAGGGTAATGGAAATGACGTTTTCAAGAAATTTACAAAAACAAACAACAGAAACGCCATTTTCATGAAAATTCTGCCTTCATGAAAATGGCATTTATTCAATTTATATTTCGATGGATCCAGATAGGCCCCCAACACATTCCAACCTTCTATTTGGGTAATGGGCAACTGTGGGGGGAGAGGTGGCGGGAGTAGGCCTCACATAGTGAACCCCTGAATTCTGAAGGCGGGTCTAACTTTGGACATGTGCTGCAAAGAGAACCTTCCCCCCAAGGGTTGGCTCTCATACACGTGCACCACCTCCGTTTGGCACATGTTTATGCATGTGCCACACTAGTATATAGCAATATTCTCCCTAACGACCAATCATTTTTTTGTCTCTGCACTTTTTTTTTCCATCTTATTTTCTCCAGCAATCATCCTTTGATTCCATCACAGGCAGGTGGTTTTCCCATCTCTATCTTAATTCTTCTTGTTTTTCAGCACTTGATAATCGGTAAGATGCGTTTTCCTTTTTTGATTTGAGAGCATTGTATCTTAGTTTTTCATGGTGTTTTTCTTGGGATTTGACTTTTGCTGCTGCTAGATTGTGTTTTTTATTGGTTTTATTTCTTTATTTATAAAATGATTCTGATAGATCAAGATGGTCTAGGGTTAGGTTTTGGTGCTTGTATTCATGTTGGATGTGTTTGAATCATGGTTATCTCTTTTGTTCCGAAGCTTTTCGAGACTTACTGAAATCAAGTAGAAGAGACGTGGTACTGATCAAAGGCAACCTGCGAAACAGAAGCTTTTTCAATAATGATTTAGAAAATTTTGGGTATTTTAGAAATTGGTAATTTGTAAGAGAGTAATCCTGCTTGTTAACTTTTTAATATGCTAATTCATGTTTTTTTTTTTTTAAATTTATTGCAGGTAGATGTTGACATGATATGGTAATGATTTTTCAATGAAATTAGATGCTTACTTGTATCATGCTTCTGTGAATTGCCTTTTTCCTTTGTTATAGCTAAAGATCTTTGTTTTTGGATCATCATGATGATTGGATTTTTGGAGGGATTTGCTGGATATTCTCTCTAGTGGTCAAGCCCTCTTTCGCTCTCTGTGCCTTTATTTTCATCTGATCTGTCGATTGATCGTCGTTCCATTCCATCACAGGCAGGTGATTTTCTCATCTGTCCTAATTTTTATTGTTTGTCTGCAACTTCCGTAAGATGTGTTTTCTTGCTGTGATTTCAAACTGTGAGCATGAAATCTCAGTTTTTCATGTTTTTTTAATTAATATTTGAGTTTTCATGCTTCTAGACTTTGTTTTTTCTTTTTCGAAGAGATTCTGCTGATTCCTAAATATCAAGATGATCTAGGGTTAAGTTTTGGTGCTTCTATTTTCTTGAGTGGTCTTTTGTTGGATGTGTTAGGGTTGTGTTTTTTTTCCTCCTAGAATTTTACTGAAACCGAGTAGAAGATATGTGCTATTTGGTTTGGATGGAAGGCAATCTGTCAAAACAGGAGCTTTTTAGTCATGATATGGAAAATTTTTGGCATTTTAGAATGTGTAATGTGAGAGACTATGATCCTTTTTAAATTTTTTATTATTATTTTTTCTTTTGAACTTTTGTTATATGCTAATTCATGATTCTTTTTGCAAGTGGGTATCAATATTAAATGGTAATAGATTTTCAATGGGATTGAGTGCTCTGTATTGTATATTGTGCTGTTGTTAATTGCTGTCATATTGATGGATGTTTCTCATGTTTTTGTCTGCAGTGGAGGGAGGACAGCATCACCTTCCACTGCTGGCTATGTTTTTGTTTCTTTCATTTTAATGAACTTTCATCTTCTCAAAAAATCATATGGATGCGTTTTCCCCCCTCTTTTGTAGCTAAAGTTTTTTTTTTTTGTTTTGTAATCAGCATGATGATTGTGTTTTTAGACAGGTTTGTTGGATCTGGAACAGAAGAATTCATAGATGTTTTCCTTGTTTGCTTTTCAATCCCTGTTTTATACTTTCTCCTAAGAATATAAAATAACATAAATATTGATGCTATTGTTTTTGTGGTAGTGATACCCTTTGCAAAATAAGAGAGGAGTATTGGATATATTGCCCCTTAGGAATTGAAAGTATTTTTTATGTTACATTTTTATTTGCTTTATGTGAATATTATTTGTTGTCCAGTAGTTACTTATCTTAAAAATCTTAAAATTATACATGTAGAGATGGTCAGCAGCAATTCCGCACCAGGTTCCTCTGATCAGGACCCACAAGCCAACCCCGATGCGATTGTGAATTCAAATACTAATCCACCATCAGACAGCGATGGACCATCAATAGAAAACCTTGCACGAAGGGTGCAAGAATCACTCTCTCTCGGAAAGAAACAACACAAATTCTGGGAGACCCAACCTGTTGGGCAGTTCAAGGATCTTGGGGATGCGAGCTTGCCTGAAGGTCCGATTGAATCGCCAACCCCCTTATCAGAAGTGAAACAGGAGCCATACAATCTCCCGAGCCCATATGAGTGGGTGACATGTGACATTGACTCGGAAGATACCTGCACCGAGATCTACAATCTTCTTACCAATAACTATGTTGAGGACGATGAGAATATGTTCCGTTTCAATTATTCCAAGGAGTTTCTCCGATGGGCTCTCCGCCCACCTGGTTGCTTTAGAAGCTGGCACATCGGGGTTCGTGTCAAAGTATCTAAAAAGTTGGTCGCATTCATTACGGGCGTGCCTGCAAGGATTCGGGTTCATGATGACGTCGTGAAAATGGCAGAGATTAATTTCCTATGTGTTCACAAGAAGCTTCGGTCCAAAAGGCTTGCACCGTTATGATTAAAGAGGTTACGAGGAGGGTGCATTTGGAGAATATGTGGCAGGCTGCATACACAGCTGGGATTGTTCTCCCGACGCCAATCACGACTTGCCAATACTGGCACCGGTCATTGAACCCGAAGAAGCTTATTGATGTCGGGTTTTCTAGGCTTGGGGCGCGCATGACGATGAGCCGTACAATTAAGCTCTATAAGTTGCCAGAATCGACTGCTACTACTGGTTTTCGGAAGATGGAGCTACGGGACGTTCCGGCAGTGACGCGGCTGCTTAGGAACTACTTGAGTCAGTTTGTTGTGGCTCCGGATTTTGATGAGGATGACGTGGAGCATTGGCTTCTGCCTACTGAGAATGTCATGGATAGTTACTTGGTTGAGAGCCCTGAGACTCATGAGATCACTGACTTCTGCAGCTTCTATACCCTTCCATCGACTATTCTTGGGAATCAGAATCACTCGGTCTTGAAGGCGGCCTATTCATATTATAACGTGTCTACCCGGACGCCTTTGCTACAGCTGGTGAATGATATGCTTATTGTCGCGAAACAGAAGGACTACGATGTCTTCAATGCTCTAGATGTAATGCACAACGAGTCGGTTTTGAAGGAACTGAAATTTGGGCCTGGAGATGGGCAGCTTCATTATTATCTGTACAATTACCGGTTAAGACATCCCTTGAAACCATCAGAGCTTGGGCTTGTTCTTTTGTAGTTTGAACACATACAAACTTGGGGGATGGGTTTCGTAGAGGTAACATTTTTGTTAATGCTATCAATCTGTTGTGGCTTGCAATCACTGCCTTATTTGTTTTGGGTAACACTGGAAGTTTATTATCCGTCGTTAGGCAACTGTTAGTTTATGATCTTTCTTGTATCCCGATGAGGCATTTTTCATTTATTGGATTTAGAACTTGATTTATTTGTGTCTTGGGTTTCTGATTAGGGGTGAGCGAAGGGTCTCCATCTAAACGCATTCATCGTCCTCTCTCTTTCTGATGTTTGGTCTTTACATATAATAGGGATTCATGAAGCTGATCTCATCAAAATCCAACACTCTTTGGTAAATGTGTGCATTTCATCTTTTTCATTTTTGCCATTTGGGCTTTTTGTGTGAAGAGAGTTCATGAGGCTTGTTTATGCATATGTGCATTATGATTGGATTTTTAATTGATACTTTTGATTTTGCTTTTTTGTATTGACTTTGATTATGAAGATGCTTAGTTTCATCATGGTTGACGTTCCTCTTCCCTTTTATTTTGATTCATTTTCATGGATTTGTGATGTCTGAATTTCTGTTCCACAAAGCAAATGGGAAACCAGTGCTATATCCTGGGTTAGTCTTTTCTAGGTTTTGGATCTCGATTCTCGTCTTTCATCATGTCCTCATGTTAGTCAATGTCCAGGTTTTGGGTGCTAGTTTGTTCGCCTTTTTTCTACTGTTGGTCATTAATCATTGATGCCATCTCCAAAATTGGATTTCCCTTTAGCTCCTTACCTCAGAACTTGAGAAGAGTAAAAGAAAGATTTTCACATCATTTGTTGGAGAGTTTTAGCCGAGGACATTTTGCATCTCTAGTCAGAAAAGGATGGATGGCTACTGAGTGTGGTACCTCGTCGACCCCAAGGTTTATAGAACCTTAGGATCACCTGTATCTGAAATCTGGATAAATGATTTAGGTTTGAGTAGTTCAATAGTGGAAAAGATCCGTTTGCTATTGCCTTAGTTTCTTCAAACTATGATTATGCTACCTTCAACTTGATGGCTGCTTCTCATTATGATACAAGGAAACATCATTGTCATGTAGTCATTGTTTCTCTTGATTGAATGGAATGTTCACAGCTCAATTGGGTTGTGCATCCAGATGCGTCCCTTTCAAAGTTCTTGAAATGTGTATGTGCACTTCATATCCTTCTCATGACCCATAAAACCTTTCAAAAAAAAAACCATAATTGCTTCAACCCTATGATCATATGTGCGTGCTTATGGGCCTCTTTCTTTATCTTATTTATTTATTTATTTGTTTATTTTTGCAAGAAACTTATCCAGTGTCTAACTCGGAAAGGAATTCATTTCCAAATAACAATTGCTGTGGGATATATCCCGTTGAAGAGTTGAATACTTTTTTTCTCATGGATTTGGCTTCTTGATTATACCTGGAAGCCACTCCTTTAGTGCATCTATCTACTCTTTGTGAGCCACCACATAGAGCTGGCTTGTGAATGTTTATATCTATTCAGTACTTGAAGCTAGTTTTTGTATATCTTCGTATGTTTTCACATATATAGCTGTTTTTTTTTTCCAATGGTTTAAATGGCCTAATTTGACATGTTCCATAGCCCGGGGGCTTTTGGCATATTGTTTAGGTTCTTAACAAATGGTATCAGAGCCAATAGGGCAACCTTGACCATAGTGCAGCTTGATATATATATATATATATATATATATATATAAAACGACTAAGGATATAGGAATTCACTTATAGTAATCACAATATCTAATTCACCGATTCAACTCTTATAATTCAATTGGAATTGAAGTAATATCCTATCCAATTGAAAAATAATCATATTAAACCAATCATTAACACTAATTAAACATGATTTCAATTGAGCAATTTTCTCATGAAACACTAGGACATCAATCGCAGGGAATCAAGAGCATCTAATGTACCCAGAGGTGACAATAGATCAATCAATTATATAGATTGATTTTTTCTCTAATTAAGCTAAACAATTGTTAAATCAAAGCATTCATTGTAACCGTAGTTCACAACAAATTTAGAAATAAACAATTTGAAAACTTTAAAGTAAAATTCAAATCAATTTAATCTACTATTATCATTCAAACCACCGTAGTTGAATAAAATAAACTAAATACTGTAATTAACTACAAGATTCAGCTAAGAAATTAGCATAACATGGTTAACATCCTAGAATAAAAATAAAAGAAAAATATAAAACACAAGTTAGAACTGAGGGATTGAAGAAGAAAAACAACTCCGTAGAATGTCCACCTACCGTTGGTCTTTCTCCCAAGCCCTAATTTGTACTTAGAATAGCCTAAAACACCCATTTAAATAGGAAAAATTTGCTCCGACTTTAAATTTCTGCAATTTTGTTACTCTCCAGTCACACCGAACCAATAGCAAAGAGAAATGCAAATCAAGGGTAGGAAACCGTTTCCTTTTGCCATGGCCCACTAGAGTTTTGTATTAGGCTGAAAGTTCAAGGGGTGCTGCATCATGTGGACTATTTACATTCCGTACTCGTGACACGTGTGTAAATGTGCTCAGGGGTGCTCACGTAAGAAGGTGCGCAGGTGAGTGTATAAATATATACAAATTTGATGCAGGACATGAAAATTGGATATGATGTACAAGATTTCAGGCTTTAGATCATAATAATTTAAAAACAATCACAATAATTCCACATCCCACATAAAGTCAAGCATTCAACAAGGGGAATCTATGAGGGTCCAAGCCTACACATGTTAGGGCTGAATCAATTAAAATTATAGACCAAACAATGCTCAAAGAATAGTAGATTCATCTACACATGCAAATGATTATTTCCCAATCCAAGGGATTCTCATGTTTCAATTCAGGAAAACCTAGAGTTTCAAAAGTGGAATAGAACTTGGGAATTTGAAATGATTTAGGGTTAGAGTTATGAAAACAAGGCGAAAGAGGAGTGAAATAAAGATAAGAGGGAAAAGGTACTATGTGCTCGACCGCATGTTACCTTCCCATGAGGTCGAGTGCTGGCAACACACTAGTTGTCAGATGGTAAAAAATTCATACGGACCGTGAGATTTTATAGGGAGAGTGGAGAAATAAAACTGGTGAAACCGATTATTAAAATAACCTAGTATATACTCAGCCGTACAAAAAGCGAATTTTACCCTATTTCAGCAGTAACCGTCCATCTGTTTTTCAAGCTCATTTTAAAAAAAATCGGATTGCTCAGTGCGCTCTTATCATACTGAGTAAACTTAGTTGGGCTTACTGTGAATGTATGTAGTTTATTCACTCTGTCCATCTGTTTTTCCAACTCATTTAAGGGGTCGAGCCTAAAATTGAACCAAATCCAAATCTTAAGTTGATCATATCATAAGAAACAGTGGGAATTGTGATTTCAACAGTTGAAACCTCGCTATGCCCCACAATGATGTTTATTTGTCATCCAATCTGTTCATAAGATCATACAGACATGGATGAAGGGAAAACACAAATATAAGTTTGATCCAAAACTTCTGTGGTCCCCAAGAATTTCTCAATGATAGAGGTTCAATTCACATTGTTTCATGTGGTGTTGTCCATTTGATATTCAAGTATGCTTCATTTTAAAGTTTAAGCCCTAAAATTATCTGGTAAAATAGATGGACGGAATGGATAAAATACATAAATCATGGTGAACCTCACAGGGTTTACTCAGTATGCTAAGCGTACTGAGTTACTTAGAACGCTATCCGCTTCCATTTTAAAAGGCATAATCGTGCCCGACGCTGATGTCAGCCTCAAGGAGTTCGAAGATGCCAGCCTCCATTCCCATGCTTTAAGGAGCTTCTCTAGGACGTCGCTGGTACGGGAGAAATCCTCCACTGACCTTTGGTTTTAATTCTGGTGATTAGATCTTTCTATCCATTTTACAGCTCATTTTAGGCCATAGTTCAAAATTGAAGCATGTCAAAGAAAGCTCAAGTGGATCACACCACAGGAAAAAGTGGATAATGCGTCTATGGTTGAAACCTTTCTAGGAGTGGGGGCCATCTTGATAGATTTACTATACATCCATACCGTCCATTTGTTTTTACTGTTCATTTTAGGTGATGAATTTAAAAATGAAGCAGATCCAAATTACAAGTGGACCACACTACATGAAACAATAGATCTTCAACACCCACCATTAAAAACTTCTTGTAGGCAACAAAAGTTTTGGATGAAGCTGATATTTGATCTTTACCTTCCTTTATCTAGGTCTGTGCGACCTTATGAACATGTTAGATGGCAAATAAACATCACGATGGGATTTAGTTGATTTTAATGGTGGATGCCCAATCAAGATTATTTCTTAGGGTGTGGTCGACTTGAGAGTTGGGTCTGCTTAATTTATGAAATCATGCCCTGAAATGAGCTTGAAAAACGGATGGACATCAATGTGAGCCCCATGGCCAAGCCTACACTGTGTTCGGTCAGGTCGAGGCTACGCCTAATCCGCTCGTAATTTGAGAATTGTCGACTGCTTGAGGAACCATGCCTCGAGTTCGATAGTTCTATTGGTAGGAACACAGGTCTGTCATCTACATCATTGATTAGGTGGACGACAGAGTTTATGGCTCACGTGCTGAAAAACGTTCAATCATTAATCAATGACCTTGTAAAACAAGGAAAAAAAAAAAAAAACAAAGTCTCTACATATTGCACCGGTTAGTCAACATTGGTTGCCATCCCTTCATAAAACACCATCACTTGCAAATCAACAACTCCAACAACAAGTGCGGCCTCTGACTTTATTCGGAAAAAATAAATAAATAATAAAAAAATGAAAAGAAAGAAAAATAACAAAGTCTCTCCAATTATTAAAGTAATTCAGCGGGGCCAACATTACAAGGAACCACCATCATTCTTCTGCACCTCGATAAGAATTCATTGCATCTGCACCTACAAACACATCCAACAAGCAGCCTCTTCTTGTGTTGGTAAACAAACCCACTATAGTTACACTTAAAGCCATGACCAAGAAGATGCAACAATAACTTGCTTCATGTTGGAATATTTCCTGTGAATGGGATGAAATTCAAGGTATGAAGGTATTGGATGTTTGGCTGATGACACCAAACCTCGTAGCTCTTCAACCTCTAAAAAAGATTGAAGTTGAAGACAATGTACCTAAAAAATGCACATTATTGCCATGAAAAGAAAGTAGCATTCATTTAGGAAAAAATAATAAGTAAAATGAACTTAACATTCATTTAGGATAAAAAAAAATACACATTATTGCCATGAAAATAAATTCAATCCATATCGTTAACATTAAGAGCAGTGGATGCTTCAACAACTCCATGATACATCTTAACAAACAATTTCAAGTTATTCCTGCATACAAAACCACTAAAAAAAAAGGTTATTCATCCATTGAAACTTAATATTGAAAGTATATATATGTAAATTCATTTATCAAACGACAATGCAATAGAGGTCTATTATCCTATATGAAATAGATAAAATGTAGGCATTAGAAGGAAAATAACCTATACTTAAGTTATTCTTTAAATAAAAGGGATATAACTCATATATGTAGCCGATAACACAAGCTCGTAGACATTTAAGAAATCGTGCCTTTGATACCGATCAATCTAATCATGTGAGATTATATAAGTACTTTAAAATCGAAAGTATATACTAAGCATTCATTTATCAAATGATATTAATAGTTGTTTTTTTAATTACCTTGATTAAACATCCTACCACGACCCTGTCGTGGCCTACCAATTGCTTTTCCTTTTCATCTTTCAAGATTAGTGTAAAATTTGTAGGGATAATCAATTTAGTTTAAAAGAATGCAATTTATGTAAGAAATCGAATAAAAATACAATAAAAAATATATATACCTGGCTTTTTCGGATGCATTATCAAGTCGGTTATATATAGGGCAATTTCGTTTATCATGTCCAATAATATACTTGTTACACCCACGACATAACTTACTATTCTCCTCCATGCCAGATTTAAATCTTTTACTCGTTCGGCCTTTAATACTAACAACCATTGGATCAAGTACTATATAAGAGTTTTTATAATGTGCATTGATAAATCGATTGCTTTCAACACCCTCAACATTCTTCCCAATATTGGTTTCATCTTCAACTCTACATTTTTGACGAACATTTGCAACAAAATCTCGTAAAGCTGACAAAACAGGTTCCATTATTTCTGGAGTCCTCATTCCTTCATTTATTAATTAGTTCATCATCAGAGATATTTCATTCCGCCCCAATATGATTGACTCATCAACGTTTGAAGATAGAGGAGTTGCATTACTTTTATATTTTTCTTTCGCATTGTGTGTCCACCTTGTGAGTATATAATGAGATGACGTTTTTATGATAGGTTCTTCATTTAACACATAATAAATGCCTGCAAACGATCCCACGAAATTCGAAGCTCTGACAAGTACAAGAACTGAACTATTCATCATGGTTCCAAATAATTGTATACATTTTATCATTCATTCTATACTCGAATATATTGTATTTACTTGATGCTCCCTTAACCACCAACTTGTTAACAAGTGAAGCACTTTCCTTCACCTCAACTTGAAAGTCATAAAATACTTCTCTTGTATAAATTTTTACCCTCTCTGTTTCAATATCGATCGAGGTTATTGCTACAGGTGTATTATAGAAAGTGTCACAATCTGCTTTCAACTCATTATGTCGACATTTTTGAAAAGCGCGATCATATCCTTCTGCAAATTCTAATAATGTTGACCTATGACTTACAAAATAATCAAAGAAGACATTCATGCCTTCACTCTGTTGTGTCGTTGACATCCCTAAAATGTGTTCTTGACATAAGATAAAATCTATATTTTACGTATTGCGTACAAATCTTGTAGCCATTTATTTTCTTCGGGGTTATAATCTGCAATAATTTTCGATCATAATGCATCAAATTCAGCTTTATCATCGCACATATATATACAATTTCTCCAATCAGTGTTGAATGATGGGTTCTCATTAATAACTTTACCTAACTTCTCTTGAAGCTTCTGAACAATGTGCCACATGCACAACCTATGTTCAGTAATCGGAAATAATTTGCAATTGCAGCAGTAATTGCTGGATGCTGATTTTTTATTATGGCCTTTGGAATCTTCTCACCCATAGCTTGTAACCATGTTTGAAATAACCATTTGAAATCTTTAATGGTTTCACCAAACAGAAGCTCACACTGAATAAGATAAATTGCTTATGGTGGTTGACTCCAACGAATGGACTAAAAGGCATATCAAATTCATTTGTCTTGTATCTTGTGTCAAAACATATAACGTAATAAAAAGCTTCATAGTTTATTTTTAAAATATTATTTTCTAAAAAACAAGATGTCAATATACATTCATTGTTAATCCGAATTGCATAAGTAAAATTATCATCATTTTTGTGTTTATTTTGAAAGTAACGAAGTAACTCTCGAGCACTTTTCCTACGTTTGTCACGCCTTTGAATTTTAAGAGCATTCCTTGCATCCTCATCAATAAAACTCATTTTCTCAGGCTCTCCAGCTTCTTGTGTAAAAAAAATGTAACACTTTAGCTGGACCAATACCTGCTTTTCTCATGTTATTCATGACAATTTTATGAGAATCTGTAAAATGTCAATGTGATCGTAAACAATGAACCTTGCTTGGACTCATTAAATTGTGATTATGTGTTTCCACAAATGTCCTAACTTCCCATCCATCCGATCCCTTCTTGCGAACTATAATCTTTGCCTTGCAAGTGCATCTTGTCATAACTCTTGGTCTCTTCTTATGATATGTTGCTTCTATATATTTGCGATCTTGATACCATTTCTTAGAAAATATGAAACTTCGCATAATTGTTTCACCTGTTTTCATACTGTTTTGTGTAGAACCTTTAAGTATGTTAAATCCATACTATCTGGCATACTAGAAATCATATGCCACATTTTCATAAATGAACACCATGCCAACTATTAGTTTCACTTGTTTGGGTGTTTCTTGAATGAATTCATATGGACGTGAGATTGTTTTTTCATTATAGTTTGTCTGATGTTCATCGCCAATTTGATTATCACCAATGGCATTATCAGTACTACATGAACCAATAGGGGGTCCATTTTCATTCTTGCCAATTTGACCTCTCACTCAAATAAATCTTGCGACAATTAATTTTTTTTTAAAAAATCAACCAATTGGTAATTTTTCATATCAGTGGACTAAAAATTAAGTATAAAACATCATCCACCCCAAGATTAGTGGTAAGAACAGACACTTATGTGACATGGTCCCCCTAAAACATCATCACCCCAAGATTAGTGATAAATGGCTCCCCTATTGGTTCATGTAGTACTGATAATGCCATAGTTGATAATCAAATTGGCAATGAACACCAAACAAACTATAATGAAGAAACAATCTCACAACCATATGAATTCATTCTAGAAGCACCCAAAGAAGTGAAACCAATAGTTGGTATGGTGTTCATTTATGAAAATGTTGCATATGATTTCTACAACGAGTATGCCAGATGGTGTGGATTTAGCATACGAAAAAGTTTTATACAGAATAATATGAAAACAGGTGAAACAATTATGCAAAGTGATATATGTTTTAAGGAAGGGTATTGAGATCGCAAAAATATAGAAGCAATAGATCATAAGAAGAGACCAAGAGTTATGACAAGATGCAATTGCAAGGCAAAGATTGTAGTTCGCAAGAAGAGATCAGATAGATGGGAAGTGAGGACAATTATGGAAGCACATAGTCACAATTTAATGACTCTAAGCAAGATTCATTGTTTACGATCATATTGATATTTTACAGATTCTCATAAGGTTGTCATGGATAACATGAGAAAAGCAAGTATTGGTCCAGCTAAAGTGTTAAGAAGCCGGAGGGCCTGAGAAAATGAGTTTTATTCATGAATATGGAAGGAATGCTCTTAAAATTCAAAGGCGTGACAAACATGGAAAAAGTGCTCAAGAGTTGCTTTGTTTCTTTTAAAATAAACACATGAATGATGATAATTTTACTTATGCAATTCAAATCAACAATAAATGTAGATTGACATCTTATTTTTAGGCAGATAATATTTTAAAAATAGACTATGAAGCTTTTGGTGACGATGTATGTTTTGACACAAGATAAAAGAGAAATGAATTTGATATGCCTTTTGGTCCATTCGTCGGAGTCAACCACCATAAGCAATCTATCTTATTCGGTGGTGGGCTTCTGTTTGGTGGAACCATTGAAGATTTCAAGCATGGTTACAAGCTATGGGTGGGAAGCTTCTAAAGGCCATAATCACAGATCAGGATCCAGCAATTGCTGTTGCAATTGTAAGTGTATTTTCAAATACTGATCATAGGTTGTGCGTGTGGCACATTGTTCAGAAGCTTCAAGAAAAGTTAGGTAAAGTTATTAATGATAACCCATCCTTCAACACTGATTGAAGAAGTTGTATATATATGTGCGATGATGAAGCTGAATTTGATGCATTATGATCGAAAATTATTGCAGATTGTAACCTTGAAGAAAATAAATGGCTACAAGATTTGTACACATTACGTAAAATGTAGATTCCATCTTATGTTAAGAACACATTTTATGCAGGGATGTCAACGATACAACAGAGTGAAGGCATGATTGCTTTCTTTGATTATTTTGCAAGTCATAGGTCAACATTATTAGAATTTGCAGAAGGATATGATCGGACTTTACAAAAACGTCAGCATAATGAGTTGAAAGCAGATTGTGACATTTTCCATAGTACACCTGTAACAATAACCTCGATCGATATTGAAACAGAGATGGTAAAAATTTATATAAGAGAAGTATTTTATGACTTTCAAGTTAAGGTGAAGGAAAGTGCTTCATTTGTTAATAAGTTGGTAGTAAGGGAATGAGCATCAAGTAAATACAATATATTCGGCTATAGGAGTGATAAAATGTATACAATTATTTGGAACCATGATGAACAGTTCGGTTCTTGTACCTGTCAAATCTTCGAATTTCAAGGAATAACCTATCATAAAAATGTCATCTCATTATATACTTACAAGGTGGACACGCAATGCGAAAGAAAAACATAGAAGTGACTTCTCTATCTTCAAACGTTGATGAGTCAACTATATTAGGGCGGAATGAAATATCTTGTATGATGAACTAATTAATAAGTGAAGGAACGATGACTCCATAAATAATGGAACCTGTGTTGTCAGCTTTACGAGATTTAGTTACAAATGTTCGTAAAAAATGTAGAGTCGAAGATGAAACCAATATTGGGAAGAATGTTGAGGGTGGTGAAAGCAATCTATTTGTCAATGCACATTATAAGAACTCTTACGTAGTACTTGATCCGATGGTTGTTAGTACTAAAGGCTAAAGGAGTAGAAGATTTAAATTTGGCAAGGAGGACAATAGTAAGTTATGTCGTGGGTGTAACAAGTATGTTATTGGACATGATAAACAAAATTGTCCTATATATAACCAACTTGATAATGCATCCGAAGAGGTCAGGTATATATATTTTTAATTGTATTTTTATTCGATTTCTTACATAGATTGCATTCTTTTAAACTAAATTCATTATCCCCATGGTTTTTACACTAATGTTGAAAGAGGAAAGGGAAAAGTAGTTGGTAGGCCAAGAGGAAAGAGTATACAACAGGGTCGTGGTAGGATGTTTAATCAAGATAATTAAAAAAACAAATATTAATATCATTTGATAAATGAATGTTTAGTATATACTTTCGATTTTAAAGTACTTATATAATCTCACATAATTAGATTGATCAGTACCAAAGACACGATTTCTTAAATGTCTACGAGCTTGTGCTATCGGCTACATGTACGAGTTCTATCGCTTTTATTTAAAGAATAACTTAAGTATATGTTCTTTTCCTTTTAATGCCTAGATTTTATCTATTTTGTATTAATTCTAGAATAATAGACCTCTATTGCATTGTCATCTGATAAATGAATCTACATCTACATACTTTCGATATTAAGTTTCAATGGATGAATAATTGAAATTTTTTTTAGTGGTTCCGTATGCCAAAATAACTTGAAATTGTTTGCTAAGATAGATCATGGAGTTGTTGAAGCATCCATTGCTCTTAATGTCGACGATGTGGATTGATTTCATTTTCATAGCAATAATGTGCATTTTTTCGATTTTATCCTAAATGAATGCTAAGTTCATTTTACTTATTATTTTTTCCTAAATGAATGCTACTTTCATTTCATGGCAATAATGTGCATTTTTTAAGTGCATTGTCTTCAACTTCAATCTTTTTTGGAGGTTGAAGAGCTACGAGGTTTAGTGTCATCCGTTGAACATCCGATACCTCCATACCTTGATTTTCATCCCATTCACAGGAAATATTCCAACAGAAGCAGGTAAGTTGTTGCTGCATCTTTTTGGTCATGGCTTTTAGTGTAACTGCAGTGGGTTTGGTTACCAACATAGGAAGAGACTGCTTGTTGGATGTGTTTGTAGGTGCAGATGCAATGAATTCTTTTCGAGGTGCAGAAGAATGATGGTTGTTCCATGCAATGTTGGCCCCGCTAAATTACTTTACTAATTGGAGAGACTTGGTTATTTTTCTTTTTTATTTTTTATTTTATTTTATTTCCAAATAAAGTCAGAGGCGACACTTGTTGTTGGAGGTTGTTGATTTGCAAGTGATGGTGTTTTATGCAGGGATGGCAACCAATGTTGACTAACCGGTGCAATATGTAAAGACTTTGTTATTTTTATTTTTTCCTTGTTTTACAAGGTCATTGTAGTCAGATACTTCTTGAGCGTGTCCTTTCTACATCAAATTGTATGACAATATATGTAAATTTCAATTCCTTAGTAATGCTTTGTTATTATGGATGTTGCATATGTGGGTTGGATGTGGTTTCCAATTTTTATTCACAAATATATGTTTAAGTCTTCTAAAGATTGCTAAACAAAGTTTCAAAGATCATACTTCCTGGCAGAGCCACTTAAAAAAAAAAAAAAAAAACTCATGCACACACCCCACACACTCACGCTAGTGGAATTTCACCACGTATGGGTACTCGAACCCTTGACCGAGAGTTGAAACTACTGAGAGTTTACCACCCGAGCAAGAGTAAGGACCCAATTGGCAGAGCCACTTATATGCAACTGTTAGTGTTGTAGCTGTTGATATGCAACTGTTGTTATGGAACACCAACACCGGATTATGCAAATCAAAGCATGGAGTGGTTGCTTTGTGCGGAATTTAATTTGTCATATTATGAATTAAGTTGAGTTTTGTGTTCTCCCCTTGTATATCTCCGTGGTGTGGTCAAATGCTCCAAAAGGAAAACATTTTCAAAATATTCCTTGTTTGAATCTATGATAGGAAAGTTGCATAAAATGAGACAAAAATAACCCCGTCTTGTAATTAGTGTGGTCCTCTTGGAATTTGGATCTGCTTCATTTTAAAACTCATTACCTAAAATGAGCAGTAAAAACAAATGGACAGTGTGGATATATAGTAAATCTATCAAGATGGCCCTCACTCTTAGAAAGGTTTCAACCAAGGACGGATTATCCTCACTTTTTCTCGTGGTGTGGTCCACTTGAGCTTTCTTTGATATGCTTCAATTTTGAACCATATCCTAAAATGAGTTGGTAAATGGATAAATGACATAGATTTTAAAGATCTAATCACCTGAATTAAAGCCAAAGGGAAGTAGGATTTTCCCCTGGCTAGGAACGTCCTGGAGAAGCTTCTCAAAGAATGGGAATGGAGGCCGTTGTCTCCGGCTGACATTCGGGTTGGCATCCATTACACCTTTTAAAATGGAAGCCGACAGCATAGTGAGTAACTAGTATGCTTGAAATCGGATTGCGTACTGAGTTACTCAATATGCTTTTATCGTACTGAGTAAACTCAGTTGGGCCCACTGTGAATGTATGTGGTTTATCCACACCGTTCATCCATTTTTACTGCTAATTTTAGGGGTTGATCCCAAAATTGAAGTAAATCCAAAACTCAAGTGGACCATTACACAAGAAACAATGTGGAATAATGATTTCCACCATTGAAACCTTCCTAGGGTCCAAAGTAATTTTTATTTGTCATCAACCTGTTCATAAGATCACAAAGACATGTATGAAGAGAAACCACAAACATCAGCTTGATCAAAAACTTCTTTGGCCTCCAAAAAATTTTCAATGGCAGATGTTCAATCAAACTGTTTCCTGTCGTGTGGTCCACTTGAGATTTTAATTTGCTTCATTTTTGGGATCAAGCCCTAAAATTATCTGTTAACATAGATTAACAAAGTGGATAAAATAAATAAATAACAGTGCACGAAGTTTACTCTGTACACTAAGGGCCCGTTTGGCCGGGTGGATTGGAAGGGATTGAATGGTATTGGGGTGGATGGCATGGATTTCAAGGTAATGATGGTGTTGTCAGTGGATTGCCTTAAGATCCATGGGATTGCTATATCCCGGGATTGCTACATCGAGTCTGTTTGGCTCGCCCAGCCAATCCCGGGATTAAACCTTCCCATCCCTTCCAATCCTTCGAACCAAATACGTCCCAGGCAAATTTGAACGGATTAGGGTGGATTGGATGGGATTTAAAGGTAATGATGGTGTTGTCAGTGGATTGTCTTAAGATCCATGGGATTGCTATATCCCGGGATCAGATCACCCAGTCTATTTGGCATGCCTGGCCAATCCCGGGATTTAACTTCCAATCCATTCCAATACCATCCAATCCCTTCCAATCCGCCCGGCCAAATGGGCAATAAGGGGACTGAGTTACTCAATACGCAATCCGCTTCCGGTACGCTTATAGTACCAAGTAAACTCTGTGAGGTACACTATGATTTATGTATTTTATCCATTCCGTCGGTTTATTTTATCAGATAATTTTAAGGATTGAATTTAAAAATGAAGCATATCTGAATATGAAATGAACAACACCAAAAGGAACAGTGTGAATTGAACTTCTATCGTTGAGAAATTCTTGGGGCCACAGAAATTTTGGATCAAACTTATATTTGTGTTTTCCCTTCATCCATGTCTGTATGATCTTATGAACAGATTGGATGACAAATAAACATCACTGTGGGGCCTAGCGAGGTTTCAACTGTTGAAATCATTATTCCCACCGTTTCTTGTGATATGATCAACTTAAGATTTGGATTTGGTTCAATTTTAGGCTCAACGCCTTAAATGAGTTGGAAAAATGGATGGACGGAGTGGATAAACTACATACATTCACGGTAAGCCCAACTAAGTTTACTCAGTAAGCTCGTTCGACAATCCGATTTCTTTTAAAAATGACTTGAAATGAGCTTGAAAGACGGATGGACGGTTACTGCTGAAATAGGGTAAAATTCACTTTTTGTACGGCTAAGTATATACTAGGTTATTTTAATAACCGGTTTCACCTAGAGGTGGGCAACTTAGGCCCGATCCAGTGGATCTGACCCGACCAGACTCGATTCGGTACCGTTCCGAACAGAACCGACGGTCTGATCGGACCTGATCGATTTTGATGGTCCAGATCCGAAAGCATTTCGAATCAGGTTCGGATAGGACTATATCCGAACAGATCCGGTCCGAATACCCGAACCGACCCGAACAGACCCGACCCGGTTTTGAAGTCGGGTATACAATAAATATCAACGTTCACTCAACATTGTTTCCTACAATGTGGTCCACTTGAGGTTTCTGTGTACCTCATTTTTATCCTCATAACATAAAATTATCTATAAAAATAGATGTAGGGCATGGATGAAACACGTGTATCATAGTGGGGCCCACAGAGCACTGACCACAGGTTCATTAAAATCAAGTCGGGTCAGGTCCTCCTAACAAGAGAGCGTATTCACATAACAGAGAGGTAATTCGAGGTAAATGAGTAATAATTATTTACCGATTTCCAAGGTGATTTGACCGCTATTTTCATACGTCACCCGAGGAAAAAAAGTTAAATTGTGGGGCCCACCTTGATGTTTGTATATTATCCACACCGTCCATCCCTTTAACCAACTCATTTTAGGGCATGAGCCAAAAAAAGAGGCAGATCCAAAGATTAAGTGGACCACACTACTGGAAACAATGGCAATTGAACTCCTACCATTGAAAGCTTCTTGAAGACCCCAGAAGTTTTGGATGAAACTGATATTTTTGTTTCCACTTTATCCATGACTGTGTGACCTTATTAACGGGTTGGATGACAAATAAACATCACTGTGGGCCTTAGGGAGAAAACAACTTTCAACCATTGACGTTTTAATGATCATTGTTTCATAAGGCGTGGTCCACTTGAGCTTTTGATTTTCCTTATTTTTGGGCTCGTGCCTTAAAATGTATTTTTTTAAAAGGATGGATGGTGTGGATAACTCATATATATCATGGTGGGGCCCGTATATTTAAATCAGTAATAATAACGTTTGTATGGACTGATTTCACTCAACACTGTTTCCTCGATCTACAGGCATTCCTTGAGCTTCGAGTTGTACGAACGGTTCAAAGGAGATTAAAGTTATATGGTCCCCACAGTGATGTATTTATTATATCTACACCGTTCATATACTTTTGGAAATCATTATAGGATATTATCCAAAAAATAAATAATATCAAAAGATCATCTCGACCACACCGCAAATAGCAGCAGAGAATGATTTTCGTCGTTAACCCATTCGTGTGGACCGTGTGGTCTACTTGATTGTTAGATCTGTCTTATTTTTCGTCTCAAACCTTAATACGAGGTCACCAAATGGATGGACGGTTTGAATATAACACATACCCCATGATTAAACCCCCACAACTCACTAATATAGATAGAAAATCAAAACAATCATGTTTTCAAGTATTGAACTTCCTTGCCGTGCATGTCAATTAACTAATGTTCAGTGAAAACATGAGTATGAAGGTAAAAAGTTATTTCAGAGCCATGTGGGGACCACCTTGATGTATATGTTTTATCTAAGCCGTTCATCCATTTTAACATATTAATTTAGGCCTTGTTCAAAAAAATGGCATATATTAATGGCGTACCCAACTGGATCCGACTCCCTTTTTCTGACCGAGTTGGACCCGGTTCGGGTAAAGCAAATCATGTATCAGATTTGTTCGATTCAGGTGACCCGGATTTGATTCCGGTTCTGATCGAGTTCGGGTCCAACCATTTCCATTTCAGATCTGATCGGGTTAAACCCAATCTGTTCCGATCAGGACCGATGCCCACCTCTAGTTTCACTGGATTTGTTTCTCCACTCTCCCTATAAAATCCCATCATCCGTGTGAAATTTTCACCATCCAACAGGTAGCTTGCTACCAGCACTTGGCCTCAGGCATAGGTAACATGTGGTGTATATATATATATGGAAAAGGTATTATGAGCTCGACCTCACGATAAGCTCCCGTGAGGTTGAGCTGTGTGGGCCCCATCGTGATGCATTTTAAACATTAACACCGTGCATTTGATGCGTCCCCTTTAAATTATGGGATGTCCCAAAAATCAGCCGTATACGGAACTCAGGTGGGCCATACCATCTAAAATCATGTGAAGACATGCCAAAACATGTAAAAGCACTTGGTGGGGCTCACCTGAGTTTTGAATGCTGCTGAAACTTGGTCTTAACCCTCATCCAAGTGGGACACACATAATGGATGGGCTGGATTTTCAAACCACATCTTGGTGGGCCCAAAAAATGATTATGAATGTTTTAATGGTGCACGGCCCCTCTCAACTTCTGATGTGGTGTGGCCCACACAAGTCACGGATTGACTTGATTTTTGAGACCTAGGCCCATGATGGAATGGTGCATCTGACTGATGGGGTAGATGTTCGAAACGCATCACGGTGGGGCCCACACAGCTCGACCTCATGGGACGGTCCCATCAGCTCGAGCGCACTGTACCTTTTCCATATATATATATATATATATATATATATATATATATATATATATATAGAAAAGGTTCTATGAGCTCCAGCTCACGTGAACTTCTCATGAAGTCTAGCTGTGTGGGCTCCACCGTGACGAATATCTACCCCATCAGTCAGATGCACCATTCCATGGTGGGCCTAGGGCTTAAAAATCAAGTCAATCCCTGACTTGTGTGAGCCACACCACATACAAAAGTTGAGAGGGGTTACCCTCCATTAAAACATTTATAATCATTTGTTGGGCTCACTGAGATGTGTTTCACAAATCCGGCCTACCCATTATGTGTGTCCCACTTGGATGAGGTGTCAAACCAAGTTTTAAACGCATCCAAATTCCAGGTGGGCCCCACCAAGTGCATTTATATGTTTTAGGCATGTTTTCACATAAGTTTAGATGGTATGGCCTACCTGAGTTCTCCATACGACTGATTTTTGGGATATCCCATAATTTAAAGAGGACCCATCAAATGCACGGTGTTGATGTTCGACATACATTATGGTGGGGCCCACACAGCTCGACCTCATGGGTCCCATGAGCTCGACCGTATAGAACCTTTTCCATATATATATATATATATATATTATATATAATATATATATATATATATATATATATACAACGTGAACATTGTAGAATCAGAAGTATATACGGGCACACGCATTTATATGCAGATTGTGATTAAGTGCACGTATGGTGCTCAGTATTGTTTGATTCTTGGGCCATGGATGTTAAGAGCGGGGTCTACATGTTGAAGGACTTGGATCTTGCATTAGATCTAACACAAACTTTTATACATTAGCATGTGTTATGCATACGCAGATGGCCTGGTTCACATCTACCTTGAGGACATACGAATCTTCCTGGTTCCTATTACGTACACATGTCTAGAGGACATGAAAGTAACCTTGTGGATTTTCACAAGGACTATTCGTAAAACATACTCTAATATGATACACACGTGTGCAGTTAATGCCGATATGACGCTCAACATTTCTTGATTTTGTGCCATGTGTTGAATGTTTGGGATCTCACACAAACTTTTTACATTTGCATCTGTTGTGCACTTGCACATCGTGCGGAGCCTTCAAGTTAATTACGAAAGAGATGCTACTCCCCTTACACGTGGAAATGAAGATCACGTGTGAAAGGTAAGAGGAGTGCATCAGGCCATTTCCCACCGTTTAGATATCAGATCTCATGTCAGGCCAGTTTCTTCGTCATGTGGGCCACGCACGTACTTAGGATTTGGAAATTGGTCTTGTCTTCCACAGTTTGTTTACTTTTGTCTGAGTGCTGCCAGCTCGATGATCATGTCAGCCAAGATTTTACAAATGCATCCACCAGTTGAGAAAATCGTTTTGTTACAGCATGATCTTGCAAATGGATCAACTTCCTTATGAGCATGGGTAATGTCAACACCCATTTCTTGGTGTCCTGACGTGGACCAATAGAAATATGCCAGGTGCAGATACTATATGTTTAGCACAGTCATAATTATATTCGCACCCGAAGAGCGTTTGATCTTCCATCGGCATTACACATTCTGCCATTATTACGACTGGACATATATTAGACCCTTCAAGGGACAAATCGTCACATGCCATGTGGCTATGATTAATATGTTTATTAAACGAAGGACGTGCCTGACACAACTATAAAATACCTATTGGGCAAGCATTACTTATCTCACAAGTAGATATGATCTCATCAGCGAGTTCGTGTCTTATGGTCATTCGAAAATGTGACATTTTTCTAGAAATGTTTGGAGAATCAGTAGTGATCCAGAAGATCCACATATTGAACCAATTTCCAAACGAACCTACCCTTGGATTGAGCCACGATCGGGAGGAACAAAAACATCATATGGGTTGGGTCTGCCACCATGACCCGTCTGAATTCAAGAGAATGAGAGAACTAAATCCAACTCGGAGTTAAATCCCATCTCACTCCAGACCATCACATCAAGGACAGTTATGAATAAAAGGTAGTTTGGTGGTTTGGTCCGAACCGTCCAACAACTTGAGGTTGACAAGGTGGGCCATCAGCAGAGATGTTGATTGGCCATGATCAGTCCAGGGCTAGCCCTGAAGGTTCTTAGGCCTAATTAATCTTTAATGGGCCACAGACATCTCCATGAAGGATCAACTACGAAAAGAAGATCCGAGAAGCTAGCGAGTCTGGAGCTCTATCTTTCCAAAGCAAACCCCGGTTTGTTGAGGAGAATGTTGCATATTCGGAAAGCCTACATGAAGAATCTAGAAGCCTATTGATGGGCTTTCACCGCCTCGAGAAAATTATAAAAGGAACACCCTGAGGCCCCACACCAAATGCATCTATCTATATGTCTACTTTACATTCATGCTTATTTTACTTTTCCTAGCCCAGTTCACTGCTACTAGTGCCTCCTGCTGCAATATGTTTATCCTAGGAGTATGTTAAATATTTGCAACCTTAAGTTGCTAGATCCACATGCCCATTTGAGTTATGATTCAATTGTTCATACCCTGGTCATATCCTACTGAGTACTTGCCTCGATCGTTTGTTTTAATAGGTGCATCATCTATTTATCTTACTTCTCGCTTTAATAAGAGTGTAAAGCACGACGGTTGTAATAGGGTCGATACATTAATAAATATCGATTGTGTTTATGTTAGCCTTTATTTGATATGTTGAAATCTTCTATTCTGATCGAGGAATACCAAGTTAATGCACTGGTGGAATAGAAAGTCTTTAAACTAGCCGACTCTGTAATCACTAGTATAATGCAAAAAGAACTCATTCATGAGGGCTAACCCCTTCCCTTGCTCAAATTTCCTGAGTATAACGTACATTGAATTAATCAGTCGGTGATTGAGAGGACTTTAGATTCAGATCTAGTCTCCAATATGTCCATCTCAATGCAGGGGTACCGACCAATTCAATAAATATTCTTGAGTTGAGCAGACTCTGGCACGCTTGCACAATCATACATGTACACGTACTTTTAATACAAGCCCTTGATCACACGAGTGACCTTGATTGGCTGAATTGAGACCAACATCTCCTCTTTGGCACACTCGGTGGGACCCAATGGTGTGTGTATTTATTAATCAAGATGAGATGCCATCAAAATTGAAAAAGATCAATTCCTTAACCGATCCCATGAGGAATAGCAGGATCTAGCTCAACACCATGAGTATGTGGTCGATGTTGCAAATCACGACATACCCATGTGACTTTGTTGCATTCCTTGAGCAAATCACGAAGTGATGTAACAGATCGCTGGAGATGTTGAGTTACGAGCAAGCGAGAGAAACACTAAGAGAAATCTTCGGAGACTCTAAGCGCTTGAAAGACGTTCTCCCATTCTTCATCTCGGTGGACATAAGACAAAACAAGCTAGCTGGGCTTTCAAATAGAGTTAACCAAAATGAGCCACAAGGCTAGCTTCTACTACCCTCGTTGACAGTAGAGGAAGAGCAGAATGATGACAACTTTAACAAGCCAGAAGGTCTCGATCGTTAAAGTTACCATGTTTTTCGGAGTTACGCACCAGTTAGATCGAGCAACCCTATTGGCTAGACGGATGAGGTACTGTTATTACATGGCCCAACGGCTAACCCACTTCGGGGGCAACCCTAGAATGGATCAGCCTACTATAATGGAGCTTAGAGGGCCACGTACTCCTAGGGATCTATCCAGGATATGCAAGCCTTTTACCAAGAGTAAAGCAGGGTGTCACGCCCCAAACTCGGTAACCGGACTCACAAGGAACCCAATGGCCGGTTCTGGCCGCAACAACCTCCGTAGTACCCCATTCTTGGTTCCTTAGGCAGGTTCCGATCTTGGGATCTTACAAGGAGGATTTTCATAACAATATAATCATTTCCAATACGAGCATACCCAAGATCACAACAAGTATATATATGAGAATAACAAAGGCACACATCACAAAATCCACTATGAATTTGAATTTTTACAAGCTTTCATAAGGTCCAAAAGGACAACATAAGATGATAAAAAAATGAGAGAAAAGTCAGCAACACTGGAGTCCTCAAGCTCAACTCTACTCCAAGCTCCGCCGTTACGACGCCTGCCTAAGATCTCCTACACGGATCAATCGTGCATAAGCTTATAGAAGCTTAGAGGGTGGTGAAAGTGTGAGACAATGTTGCACAGAAGAATAGTAAGAGGTACGAGAAGAGAAACATGCTCAATGATAATATCACTAGCCTTACCAAGGCTTATCACGAATACGATGCAGTGGATATTGGGCGCCATACCAAGGCAATGCATGAAGGGGCTTATGCAGCTGAAGCGAATACGATGCAAAGTAATGCCAGCGCTCATAACCAATCCACATATCAAGTACGTTTCCAATTATAAGGAAATCACCGAGATCCATTATACTGCGAAATGACTGCCGCTCTACAGACCTGCATAGTCAAACGAGCGTAAGAGACCTCACTACCCGCCTGTGGACAGCCAATCACCAATAGGGCTCGACGGCAGCAGACCCATTTCACGAGCTGGTCAGACTCAGCCTAATAATGCCCTCCCTCACAAGTGGAAAAGGCCACATCCCTACCCAACCGACTACACGACAGTGAGAGTTGCGGCCCAATGGTATAAGGCCCTCGTGCGCTCATAGCTTCCACTCGGTCACGACGTTGGGGCAATTCCTTGGTACCATAGAAGTTTTGAGAATACACCCATAGGCATCTTATGCACCTGATATGCTTAAGTATCATTTCTGGTGTCCACACATACGACCATCCACGAATATCCCTGTGGAGGCAAGGCCCTGATGAAGCAAGGGCGGTATGAAATGCGATGTCAATGCATGAGTCACACATACAGATCATGCACCAGCTTCAGGCACTCAATGTGCACAAGGGGAGAAACTTCATCCCTCTATGACCACCACACAATGTAATCAATACACACAGATGATGCATATGGGTCACAATGATGTAAGTGCGCTACCTGTAGAATATATAATCCTTCATCCCAAGGAGGGTCCAGGTCTAGGTACATAGACAAGTGTTCTAAGGAGAAGTGAAGTCCTCTACTGAGGACCCAATACTCTGGGATGGCCCACAAGCTAAGATAATCATAAAGCCTCAAAGAGGAAACTGTAACGTCTTGAAAAAATCCATACAAAGACCCGAGTACCACCTCAGGCAGAAATCACTTAGGACCAAATCCTTTAGAAATTAGACGAAATTAACTAAGTGCTAAACTAGATTAGCTATGAAATTAGCTTGAACCACTTTAAATACGAACTGCAAGACCTAAAACTTGCAGAATCATTAATGCTACATTACCCTGAAACCTAGGACCAATCTCTAAACCCAGTTGCTCTCGGGAGCACCTTGAAACTTCGTATCGGACCTGGACAGCGCGTCAAAAGTCCGTTGACCATGAAACTATACACTTATGATCACCTTACTTGGCTTGACAACCATCTCGAAAATCAAATCCAGATAGTATCCAGAAGCATACAACTTGAGCCCGGAACGAAGTGTGTGGGAAACGCGAATATATGTAGAAATTGAACTCAGATTTAAGTGATTTGGGTCGTTTGCTTGCAGGCCAAATCTAAGGTTTCAGACCATCGGAATCCGGCCTAAATACACCCTCGGATCCAGAAAATTTTCTAGCACAGGTCCATGTACTCGTGACCCTGATCGAGCGACGACGACCGTTGAACTGAAACTGGTCCTCCGCGATCGATCTGTAAATCCGATCGGACCGAAAACTTAACTCGATCTAGATCCAATGCCAGGGAGCTTAAGTCCGACAGCAGACAGAAAAGGGGCCTCCAGATGTGCTCCGTTGGACTAAAACAGCCATTATTTGGCTATAACCTAAGTATATCATGGCCCTGGGGGCCATTCCCATCAGTTCTGGGCCTATATAAGCCCCTTAAACCCTCTCTCTCTCATTCCATACGAATTTGCAACCCTAAGAGAGAGAAAGAGAAGAAAGGAGAGAGAAAGTGTGAGAGAAAGCGGGAGATCGTTCCTAGGATTCGATCCTGACGCTCCACGTGCTTAACCACCATTCATGTATCGCTACACGAGCGATTCTGATTCCATTTTTAGGTAAGAAAACCTAACCCTAATCTGTTTTAAGGTTTCAAATAGTGTAAGTGATGAAATAGCTAACCTATTTCATGCTATAAGTGGTCGTCGTGCCGTAGACCAAGGCTTGGCATACAAACTAAGTTCGATACTTGTTTATCGGTGAAGGGTGCAGACTATAAATGTTTAGGTTATGGTTTTCAAGGCTTTCAATGTCAGTAATGATTTATGACTGGCTTGATTGTTATTACATGTGCTTAGATACGAGGGTTTTCGTGTATTATGTACATATATAAACTATGTTGATTTATAATGCATTCCATGTGTTTATTGAAATGTGTGAATGAGTATGGAATTGTGATTTATGCTTGTCATGTTTATTAACTAAGAATTCATGATTGTTGTACGTATGGTGAACCCTTGTAAAGGGATTTGCTATAATACTTGTTATAACTACCTTACTACATGTATATGATATGTGTAGCCTAAGTGTTTGATAAAATGCCTGAATGCGAAAATGCTTGTTTAAATGCATGTAATGAGGGTGTTGAGATAGGATTCTCTATTCCCTTAACTATAGTTATAGTATCCTTTATATAACCTATCCTACTACTATGTGCTGTATGGATGAAATATCTATGTATGATAATATGTGTAGTATGTGTTTGTTAAATTGCTCAAGTAAGATTTATATCTAATTTCAGTTGTCACATGCTATTTTGGATTACTAGATGTGAATGTTATTGTTTGGAATGTGATTGAGGCTACTATGTAGTCTAAACAATCGGTAAATGTCTGTGAACAGTGGTTGAACTGCTTTACCACGACAGACATGCCCGATGAATTTGAGTTGTACGCTGCTTGTCAGTAGTGGTTAGGCCACGCGGAGTGCTTACGCGCTCCATGTCGATCGGCTCGACGTATGCTCGTACCAGTCGAGCTTGTTAAGCAACCCGGTTGACCCGATGTATGTTTACCATGTATGGATGCTACTGTTTGAATCTAGGGTACTAACTTACTAGTGCAAAACCCGTTAACCTTGGTACCTCGATCCGATAAGACTCATGAGCTGGACATGGTGGAATGAGAAACTGTGGTCAAGCTGTCGGCCTACGTCGGGGTGACGAGCCCACCCGTAGTAACCAGTGAGCAACCTAAGCTCGTGAGCCGAATATGGTGGTATGGGACACTGTATTCGAGCTGTCGGCCTACGACTAGGTGACAAGTCATTCATAGTGACCTTAAGCATACTCTGAGATTGCGTTGAGGCGATGAGTCTTTCCGTAGCAACTAGAGTATAAGTTAGGCCTGTATTGAGGTGACGAGCCCTTTGTAGCGACCTGGAACCGCAACATCGTATGAGACTAGCTAGGACTGACGACCCTAGAATGGATCATTATTTGAGAAATGATATAAGGGAGGTACCTTAGCTTCCCAATCCTACTGTATGAAAAGGTCTAATAAGAACTCGGTAATCATGCTCATGCACTGCATTGCATGTGCCTTTGGCGTTGATGTTGAGCCAAAGGAAGGGGTGCATGCCGCGATCGTAAGATGTTGTCGCAAGAGGGAGTGCAGACGAGGGCATGCATCATTATTACATACCATCCTTACATTAATAAGAGTACTTAGGACCTGATCGTTGTACTGCTTTATCATTACTGCTTGACTAAATTGATAATATGTTAACCTTTGCTTTGTAATTCCACTGAGTTGATCACTCACTCCCACGTTCTGGGACGATGCTTTAAACACCAACCAGACCTTGTTGTAGTTGCAGATGATGCCGATGCTTACGAAGCAGAGCAGGACTTTTATGATGACGAGGAGGAGTTCTCCTACATGCAGCTATCAGGCGGGTCTATGCAGACCATGTTCTGATCGACGGGGCTTACATGGTTGCTGATTAGATGACATTACACATTTTATATATTTTGAAATTTTACATGTAATTAATTGACCTGGTAACATGATCATACTCAGGAGACCTACAATCACTTATATGCCCTATATATACTTATCACAGTCTTCCGCTTGTGAAATTCAACTGTCTCTGGAGTATGATATGATGTTTTGGTATAATCTCATTCATGTTTAATGCACTAATACGGACAACATTCAATCATCATTATCTATGTTGCATAAGTGATGTTTTGGAACTCGGGAGTTTGAGCTTATGCTCGACTCCCGATTTTCAAGGCGTTACAGAAACGGTCCTAATAAGTTCCAAGGTGGGCCTTCAACCACCTATAAGTGCCCTATGGGCCTACCTTAGGGCCACCAAGGAGGACATCCAACCTCGACTGGGTCCTAAAAGGTAGCCCGCTACGCATATAAAGTAAGATCCAAGGCCTAAGCAATCCATGGCCTAATGGGCTATACACAAAGCCCAACTCATGGGTAATATGGTGGGCCCTCAAGCAAGATTTGGGCCCAACCATAAAGGTCATAAACCCATATATTGTGGTGGGTCTCATGGGCAGTCCAGTAGTTCAACCATGTAGGCAATTTCACACTTAATACTAGTGAATTGGGCCTCACTTCTTAGCCCAAGTACAGGGTTAATTTGGTGGGCAGCCAAGGGCCCAACTACTTGCATATTATAGCCCATAAACCCATCACAATAGGTAGAAGAGTATAGGCCCAAAAGTCAATGGGCCTACTTAAAAGGTTCTAGTCCAAAAGGCTTAAGGAACTAGTCAATTAACCACATACAATGTTCCAATAAAAACCTAACTTGGGTGGGCCTCAGATGAGCACTAATTACACCCAAAAATACTGAAGGAAAAAAGGCAAGATAACTGATCAAATCATCCTCAAATCTGATGGGACATGCTGCCCCAAAGAAACATTTACGGGCAGCAACAGTGGACCCATTGCTGAATTTCCAGCCCACTCGCTTTCTGGGTTTGTTGGAGTCCAGCAAATAAATTAATTTATAGCATAATTATTTTCTGATGGCCCACACACATCACTGTGGGTCCCACCAGATGAAAGGGGAATGTGCAACACATATTTCAAGTGGGCCATGCCACCGGAAAGCAGGCCCAACTGCCTAAGGTAGGGACGTCCCAAGGGTGGGACGACCCAATGCTATGGACGGCTTGGCCTCCGTACATTAAGGTGGGCTCTCACATCCCAAGTGGGCCCCACATGGGACGTCCATCTAGAGTAGACCACACACAATCATGGGCCCTACAAAATGGAAAAACGGCATGGAGGAAAAACATACATCACGGTGGGCCTGACCAAGGGCGATCAGCCCATGGTGGGCGTCCACCAACTTGATGTCCATCATGGAGCGCTGGTCCAGCCACATGGGTCCACAATCATGGCCCCAAGGCCCTCTGGAACATCATAAGATGGGCCCCACAGACATGCACAAAGGCTCTAATGAGCTGGGCCCAATAAATTCCATAGTTACAAAGAAGACAACAAGCTTAAAATAAAAATCTGCTACATACTTGTTGCTATCCTATATTTGGACCATCCAAATGGGTGGGTTCTGGGCCTCTAAAATTCTTGAAATTTAGACCTGAGGTCCCTCATCAAGCCTATAACAAGGTGGGACCTAGAAAGATAGCCCACCATTAGAGAAAGTATTTTTAAAATTTTGTTTTTATGGGACTATGCTGCTGGACTGCACATCAGAAATTTCTGGCAGTCCACTATGTTGGGCCACCCTTTTGGATGCCCAAATGGGGTCCAATGGGGCTGAAATTTGGTGAGATTGTAGGTGGGTCATGCAGATACAGGAATCACATATTTAATATTATCAGTCTCCCCACCAAATAACCAGAAATCAGGCCCCAAGGTGGCCCAAAAATCTGTCTAGACAGTTTCTGGACTGTAATAAAAGATTGGAAAGAAATAATTATAAGCAGTAATTAAAATGGGATTTAATCCCAAGAAATTTGAGGATGAACCACCCTAGTGGGCCCCACAATTATCCAGACCATCCCACTATCCAAAATACCTTTGCATGTGCCTCGATTAGATGGATTTTGGGGCCACATGTCATAGGGTGGATTGTTATGGGCGTCCTCCCTCTTTTGGGTGGCTGGATTTTTGTTAGCCCACAAGGTGGGCCACACACCATGATCAGGACATGAAAACAAGGAAAATGAGAGAAAGAAAGGTAGTCCGGCCGTAGGGAAAGGGCACCGCCACTATTGAGTCCTCCCAAGAACAATCCCACCACTTATCACACATAGACTTACATCTACAACATGAATCTTACACATGCATGGCTTATGATCAAAATGTATGGTGGAGATGCCATCCCCACCATGGTTATAAGGTCTAGATGGCACAAACATGATATGTTATGAAAGGAAACCTCTATGATAGGGCCCATAAAGAAGGGCCTTATGCATGGATCATGCATGCATAAGGTGGGCTACTAAGCCACAACCATGGGATCGTGTGGAATCTCCACCATGGATTGGTGGGTCCCACACTTCCCTCATGAAAGAAAGAAAGTATCCAAGTCATGGAAATCAGATTTCTACATCTAGAGGAGCATCCACCTCTAAAGATGCCTTCAAACTCCAAGATCTATGTTCATAGCTTCAAGGGGAAGGTGATTGAAGGTTGTAGATGTGGTCTTGATGGCTAGATGGTGGAGGAAAGGAAGGAGAAAGTACTGGAATAGGGAGAGGGAGGTTGGACGTCCCAAGCTAGGAGGGAGGAATGAAGAGAAAATGAAAAAGAAGGGAGAGAGAGGAGTTGTAGGGAGGTAATGATGGGTTTGTAAGGTGTTGGGAAGAAAAACCATAATGAGTTTTCTTGTTTAGAGGAGGTAATGATGGGTTTTTAGAAGAAATATCATCATGGGTAGCTAGGCCTAGGTAGGCTAGTAGCTAGGTAGGGTAGCTTTATGGGAGGAAGTGCACTAGGGTGGGCCCCATGGAAAAATGTGCACACCCTACAAGTGGGGTCCAAAATCATGATCAAAGGTCAAAAATGCTCGAGTCGATATCACAAGATACGCATGTTGGAATCATGCATGAGACGCGGTGTTGGAACCACGACGACGAAGCGGACGCAATGACATAAGTCTCGGGTCGATCCGAGTCGGGTCTATGTGACCGAACTCAAGGATGACCGCAAACACTACCCAAAGCTTGCGGGTCGCCGGAATTTGACCAGTAGGACCGCGGGACCAAAATGAACGAGATACATACTCATACACACATGCACACCTGCGAACTCGAGTCGGGTCTCACACAGGGCACAAGGGTTCATAGGGTAACCATTGGCTATTCTCCAGCCTCATAATGGCTCGTATAGTGTAACTCCTTGAACTTTTTAATACCCGAGTTTTGAAAGTTCTCGAGTATTACTATGAAATTTAATTTAGTATATACATGTGTATGTATCCAATTTAGCATATCCTAATCTTACATCTATTCTCTAACTTGAATTTGATCGTTGGGAATAATTTTCATCAAGATCATCATATATCCAAGTATTCTCACTTGTTCATCATAACCAACTATTCAATCAACTATTCACCACTAGGTAAAGATATTTGATCATCCACTTTGAGTTTTGGACCACCCGATCATGGTAAACTAACTACCTGATCTCTACATCCGCGTATCGAATCGAGATATCTGATCGTACACGATCGAATCGAGATGCTGATTTGCTTATCTTGGGTGGGGTAGTTCAAAATTTGGTGAACAAGATATCTGATCGTACACATATCGAATCGAGATGCTGATTTGCTTATCTTGTTCACCACTTATGAATATGCTTAACCCACCATCAGGACTGCAATTTGAGGAACTTACACGTGAACAAGTCACTTGAATCTAATGGTATACATGTCCTACCTCTTGATCACTTCAAATACCTACTTGTGTTCATCCATTTACAAAATTGACCGTACACCCACCTACATACATGATCAAAATACTAACTATTAATTTTATTTTTTTATTTTTTAACATGTCATCTAACCGTCCATCATATTTGGATCCATCAAACGAACTGCCTAAATATCAGAATGAACTGCTCAGTTTGAATATTGTAAGGTATATACCACAACTACCAGTTGACTTCTTTATTAGATATATGAAAGCGTTGATTTAGACATCGGGGTGGTATAGCCCATTAAAAAGGCATCTTGGTCATTTGTAAGTAATTAAGGCCCAAAATGGGACGATGGAAAGAGAATGAAAAATAAAGAATGTTTATCAATTTTTAATGCATTTGGATGGTGAGTCCGACGTTACGGATGGTGGAAGTTGGATAAATAAAAGATAACAAAATTGTAAATACTTAATGCCTTAACCTATAATCTTGAATTTTAGATCACATAGTTCCATGATCCATTTCATGTGAAATTTTATACCATGCTTATTTATCATAAATTAACAATACACGTCGAATTTCAACCCTTAGATCATTGTAAAAGTGACCCAATTAACAAATTATCCCCTTAATTGTTGATTTTGGTGTCCATTGAGTGAGTAAGTTTGTAGGTAGTTGTAGTAAGATATTTTTCCATCATATATACCTGGTGCAAAATGTGAGGACCCCACTTTGGTAGGTTTTTCCTTAGGCATGAAGTAAGCTATTTTAGGCTCACCAACTCTTTCTAAATCTGGAGCTTCCGATTGACCCACATTACACCAGCAATCGCAACTCAAATTTTGACCACACTTTGGCCTCATATGATTACGATATCATATAAAATTTAGATCTCGATCTATGATCCTACACCGTGGAATGATGACCACCTCGACTCCAATTCCTTCCTTTTGGTGCAAAAGGTGAAATTTCATATTTAGGCTTTTTCTACCATCGATCAACCACCAAATTTTGTCTAATCATTTTCCTATCATGACTACACATTTTATCCAAAATTAGGCCTTGATCATTAGGCATGAACTGTTAGTTGAGATCAAGACCGTTTTGGCACCCGCTAGGAGAATTTTCAAGATAGGCTAATCTAAATTTTGAATTACCAAGAAAATCATATACCTTGGCTCTATTCAACGACCCCGACACAATGAAAGAAATAAAATTCAAGTGGGATGTGAAACGCACCTCCTCTCACACGCCCACTCTCTTATAAAAGGGGTGTGCGTCCCTTCTACACTCACACACCACCTCCCAAAGTCCAAGGATGGTAGAAAGAGAAAAGCCTAGATGCTCATCTTCCTCTTCCTTTTTTTTTTTACATAGCACACAGACCCCACACAGTCACGCTAGTGGAATTTCACCACCTATGGGTACTTGAACCCTTGAACGGGTGTTAAAACTCCTGAGAGTCTTCCACCCGAGCAAGAGTAAGGACCCATCATCCTCTTCCTTCTCTACATATGTGGTGTCTCTATCTTGCTCAAGCGATGTCGTGATTCATGTAAAAGCTTTCCTACATCAAAATCTACCCAGGCTTTAGATCTAAGGCTAATGTGAGGGATTCCTTTAAGCTTACACTAATTTGAGTTGATATGATTTATCTTGTTTTTACATACTTTCACATTACTGTGATTTTCCATGCAATTGATTGATGGACCGTTATGAATTATTTATCATTTTGAGAATTACGGTTAATGAATGATTTTAATTATGCGTGATTTTTATGAATTCATGTGGAGTGATGGATACAAGCCTTGCCCTTTGCCAACTTTGAGAGTGACGCGTGCTTCCACTATATATTAAGTTGGCATTTTGCTCATCTCTCCTTATTTTCATTGAGTTAACATATTTGCTACTCTTCTCTTTTATTTAGCTTATTGCTACTCTTCTCCTTTATTAGGTTAGCCTTGTGCTACCTTCCTTTATGGCTTGTGCATGTGTCTTGAAATTTTAAAATCCTCATGGTTCGACTTATTTATCTATATATGCAAGTGATGTGTTGTAGGCCTCATATATAGTGATTCATATATATTATCGTGGACGTAATGTGTTTTGGGTATCGGCCCTCTTGGTCAACACGTGATGTCATGGGTCGGGTAGTGGTGCACAATCGATGTAAGTAAACCGCTATGCGTGTTACATCACCTCTGGGATTAGATGTCACAAATAGTCGTTATATGAATAAATTATGTCATGTAAATCTTCCAATCGCATGTTGTGTCGCCTTGAGATGTTTGCATAAATCAACGTTAACTTAGACATGTCAACGAATTTCCGTAGTATGAGATGCAGGGCGAGTCAGGTTTTATATGAACTATATTCCATATTGTGATGGCCACTATTTATGATGGATTATACACACTATACTAGGCATGCATTCATGTACATTGGTTGTGCATACTGATACCACTCATAGTGGTGGAGAATGAGATGTATCGGAACCCTTACATTATTCTTATGAATCTCTTGAATTATTGTTAATCTTAAGGATAACTATCACTATGAGTAGGGCATTGACTCTCTCCAACTATACAGATATTGCAAGTGAATTACAGGTTGACGATATGGACGATGATCATTCTGTGGAAGATATATTTAAATAAAGAAGAAGAATGACACTGAAATTTATTTGTTTATTTGTTTTCTGTTGTTTACTTTAAGATGATATAATAAGATCCCATTGAGAGGGCATTTAAAGATTAGTTGGACATTTCTTACTCTAATAATAAATACTGTTGATTTTAATCTCGTGAATGTTTACCTTCGTGAATGTAACTGAATGTGATCTAAATGAAAAAAAAAAGGGTGAGATTTTGAAGCATCCAAATTTTACATTATTAACACTCGAAATTTTCAGGCATGAGTATATACTCGGGCCATGAAAATTCAGGGCGTTACAATAAAAGTATGGATTTGATGCTTAAGGATTACCAAAGTGAGGAGTAGATCTTTAGAGGTCAAGATTAAATATTTCAAGAGTCCGAGATCCAAGAAAACTAAGTGAAGAAGGAAGAAATTTGAGATTGTAAAGTGCAGAAATCTAGAACAGCTGAACTTGACAGTTCAATGCCATCGAAGTAAGTGTTCAATGCCATCGAAG
This sequence comes from Magnolia officinalis, assembly GCA_021015155.1. NCBI lineage: Eukaryota > Viridiplantae > Streptophyta > Magnoliopsida > Magnoliales > Magnoliaceae > Magnolia > Magnolia officinalis. Next base: position 39,361,631 of record JAJHSJ010000001.1, read on the forward strand.
GAAGCTCGATCCCATTAGAAAAATCAAGTTTGGTTACTGGACATATGGGTGCAATTCTCGATACCATCAAGGACATCTTCGATCCCATTAATGACCAGTTTGATGCCATCAAAGCCAGTTCGAGGACATCGAAAAAATAATGAATTTTGGGATTAACTCGCTAGACAGTTTTAGACATTTTTTGAGCTAATCAAGAACATGTTCGATGACATCGAAGCTAGTTCGATGCCATCGAAGGTCGAGTGATCTCATCGATGGACTTACGCAGATATTTGCTGACAGTTTTCAAATTTGAATCAAACTTGATGATCAGTGTTCGATCCCATCGAAGTCCCATTGAAGCTTCTATCGAAGTTGCGTAAACTGCATAAATTTGAGGCGGTTTCAAAGTCGGTCCGAGCAAAGCCTATATAAAGTGATCTTTTGAGTTCTTCAATGCACAAATTAGGGTAGAAAGAGTAGAGCAAGGAGCGGTGGTGCTTCAAGGAGTTCTCCATCTCTTCCAATCTTCTTATTCTAGTTTGTTTTTCGTATTTTTCTTTAAAAGTTTTAATTTAATCATGTTATGGTTAACTAATCTCTTAGATAGAGCTAAGAGGTGAAACTTGTAGTTTATTTTAATGTCTTTCTTACTTTGATTCAAGTTTATGATATTCATGTTGGATATTTCATAGTTTATCGTTTTAATAAAGAAGTATTTTTTAATTTTCTTTGATCTATCGTTGACTCCGGGCACGGTGGATGCTTAAGAACTTCCTGAATGCTCTATTCTCTATTTTGTGATTGTTTGATCTGTAAAATTCCTTAATTTATCATTGACTAAGAGCATGGTAGATACTTTGAACTCTCTACAATTAATACATATGTCGAACCAATCCTATGAATGTTCAAAATCCGTTCAGAATCTGATTATGATGTTTTAACCGCTCTACCATCCAACTGGATAGATTAGGACTTTGATTCCAATTGAAGTATTGATTGAATCAAGTAAGATACCATTAAGATGACTATAAGTGGATCATTGGCGCTCTAGTTTCCTTTACATTGAAAATTTTCTTCACTACAACATTCTTCTTTAAATTCAAATTTAGTTTATAAGTTTATAGTTCTAATTCTTAAATACTCCAGAAAATCACAACACATTCAGTCCCTGTGGGTTTGACCTCGGTCTCACCGAGATGATTACTACTTCACAACCTTGCACTTGGGGTACAAGCGAACACGAGTGTAACGCCCCCGAAATTCAGGGGCCGAGTAGGAAGTTAGCTCCCAAATTTTTAGGTGCCACGTATACTCTAATGGGCTTCAAATTTCAATTCATTTGGGTGATTTCATAAGCAATGGAGAGTTTAGCAAGGCATGAAGCATAAATAAGTCATAAGACAGTATCAAGTGTCACTAAATGTAAAAATATCCAAATCACAAACCTAAAAATATCCAAATGGGGAACTATTCCCACCTATACATATGTCTCATAGTGACTAGGGCCTTGGCCTAATCCCCGCGTTCGCCAAGCTCAGTCTAGAAATATCTACAATAAGTCTGGTAGTGCACTCGCTCCTCCTCATCGTTCATGCCGGCATCATTTAGCGCGTCCAGCTCCATCAACCTTGCATATATAATGTGTTCTGGTTGGTGTTTTAGAACACCATCCCAGAGTGGGAGTGAGTAGCTAATTTAGTGGTACCATTAACAATAGGTGCACAATTTATTATGCATAGGATATATTTAATGAACAACAAACAGCATAAAATCCTAAACACTGTTATTAATGCAAATGCATGATTATGATATGATGCATGCTCCTCACAAAAATCAGCTCTCCCTCAAGCGACGACATCTGACGTTCGCAATGAAACAACACTTTCTCCAAAGTAACCTCGACTGCATAATCCCCAACAATATAAATGCAATGCCATGGAACATGTTAGCCAAGTTGATTATTTAAGTCCATTCATCCAGCAAGTTGGGGAAACCGTAATATCCCAATGGAGTTATTATCCTTAACTTGATCATGCGGCTCAAGGACCGTGGTTATGTGACTCTCGCAATCCTTAGCCCTATATTGGGGTCATCAATCCCGAATAAAATATAACATGGACGAAGTCAAATTGGAACTTAGATGTCTCACTCGCGGTCACTGTAGGGAGGTCGTTACCCCAACATAGGCCAACAACACGGGTACAGTGTCCCATACCACCGTTCCCGACTCACGAGTCCAAATGCTCAATGGACACTACGGGGAGGCTAGTCACCCCAGTGTAGGCCGACAGCACGGGTATAGTGTCCCATACCACGTACCATCCTCGGCTCATGAGACTTTGTGGGTCATAAATTATATTTTAAAATGGGCGCAATGGTCTTAGGGTACTTTGGGTTCATACAGGCGTGATCAAACAAGGTTAACATACCAGGATGGTCAACTAATGGTCAATATGCCCCGACGGGCTGAACTATAACTAATCGGCCCGAGAACATGATCTCGTGTAGTCCAACTATGGCCAACAACCTACGGTTCGACTGTTGGGCTAGATTTACTTAGGAACAGGTTTAGCAAGAACTGCCCAGATAATTCTAGGTAATCGTCCAATCCATGGGGGAATTATGCATTATACACACCATTCACGACATCCATACATACGTTTCACAACAAGCAAATATAGTTTTAGCAAAATTAATCCATGGGCAGCTCCATACATAAGTTCTATTTCATTTATAGGTTCTACACAACATGTTCCAGCTCATATAATTATATGGATAGTCATGTAGCAAAGCACCTAGAATAAATTCCCCACAGGTTATCATGCATTTTACGGTTCAATCATACATTACAATCCAAATAAGTGAATCGACCAATTCGGCATTTCTTCATCATTACATGTCCACAACAAAGCATGCTCAACTACAAATTTAGGAATTCATGAAATCAAACATTTAACAACCATTTTCAGCAATACATGTTAGCATGTTGGGCATAGTTAGGACCAAACTAAAAGCAACACAATTAATCATCAACAAATTAGGAAAATCCACAAATTTGAAACCAACAAAGCATGCACATTAGCAATTTAGTTTAATTAAGGGTTTGGGGTCAAGTCCTTTCCCATGAATTTCAGAAATCTCTCATCCCATAAATTTCAGAAATCTCTCATTTGTCACCTTAGTTATGCCTAAAAAGGAAAATCCAGCCACATGCACCAACATACACCAAACACGTTCATTAAACCTATATTAGGCGCGATAACCAGACACCTAAAGGTAATGGTCCTCACCTATTCTTAGCCGGAGATCGCTGAGATTGTCCTAGTGCCTCCTGGTCCGCAAGCTCGAGGTGTCGGGGCCCTACATTGCATAGAATGGAGGTAAAACACATGTATGTTGCAAAAATCGAAGAAGATGAGGTTGAGAACCCTTATCTTACCTTAGATGGGGCAAACTTTCACTCCAACAACGATATGAGCTGGCGTTTTTCAGCGATAGGGAGGTGAAAGGGCTAGGATTTCCAAATCCCAAGCTCCAAGCTCAAATGCACCACCAAAAAGGGCTTTCCCTCTCCTCCCTTGCTCTCTGTCTCCCTCTCTCTCTCAGCTGCTGGGGTTATGGGTTGAGAGAGAAAAGGGATGGACTTTTATATATCCATAAATATTTCTGTTGGCCCTAAGGTTTAGGGAAATTCCCATAATGGCCCTATGGGACCCATTTTAGGCTATTGGGGCTGCTCTGATGCCCCTGTGGCCCATCTAATTTATGGGATAGGTGCCCCATGGCCCGATGAAGGGTTGGGTAAAGTTTGACGACAAACGGATGCGGGGTTTTGTCGGAATGACTTGATTTGCGATCAATGGTCACCTATCCTCGATCAATTGTCAGATTTTGCGGACAAGTACAAAGAAATATCTTCAACTTATGGTGCAAAATTGGGTGGAGTCCGACAGCTGAAATGTCTTAATTTATTACTTTAAGTGGTGGGGCCATTTGTTTTACAATTCAGATTTTTGGTCTATGCTAGGGCGAGTTGCACTTTACAAGTGCTGACTTGAAAGCGTGAATCGTCTATTTTTGGGTGTCGTCTGAGTCTGTCGTCCGTGATGGACCACAAGCCCAGTGAGATGGACATTACTCTACAATTTCGGAACTAGTGGCCTACTAACGAGCGGTCTGGAGCTTGTTCGGGTAATCATGACATTTTTGGAATAAATTAGATAGGGGGATTTGTTGGGCGTAGCTGTTGAGGTATGAATTAACTAAGTTCACAATATAACCTATATGAAATTAGCGAAAGTAGTGATTTGGTCACGATTACTCTAAACTATCAGTTTTAGGCTAAAAGAGTAACTGAGTTGATTTGGTCCATTAGTCAAGATCCAGGTTTTATCTGACTCGGCTTCGAGTAGATCTTTAATTTAGTTACAATTTTCTTGATTAATCAGTGGTAAGTCGGTTAGAGTTGGGCTATATGTGAATAAATCATGGGAATGAACTTGATGTTTAAGTGATTGGTTGGATTCATTGGTCTTCTATGATCAATCAATCCTATTTGTACGGTTCTTATCAGTACCAGTCGCGTATAAGTCCATCTCGAGTGTCAAAGGTCCGTAAGTGATGACGTGGCTAGTTAATAAAAAATTATTTAAAGGATTTTTGGGCAAATCCCAAAATAGCAAAAATTCGGGGTGTTACAATGAGGGTTCAGGCTCTTATCAGGCCCTTTAAGGGGACGAATTGTCACATGCCACATGACCATGATTCATGTGCCCATTAAATGAGGAACATGCCTGGTATAGGTATAAAAGACCTACTGGGTGAGCATATCTTATCTCACAACTAGATATGATCTTATCAATGAGGTTGTCTCTTACAATCCTTCCAAAATGGGAGATTTTTCCAGAGACGTCAAAGAACTAGCAACGATCTAGAAGATTCTGAATATTCGCGTATTGAACCAATCTCCAAACGAACCTAGGCTTGGATTGAGCCACGATCGGGAGGAACATAAACATTAATTGCGTTGGGTTCACAACCATGACTCATTCGGAATCAAGAGAATGGGAGAAGTAGATCCAACCTAGTTCGATAATAGATCGATATCGGGTGTCAAATCCTATCTCACTCCAAACCATCACCTTAGGGATGATTACGAATAAAATGTGGTTTAGTCTGGACCGTCCAACAACTCGAGGTTGACAAAGTGGGTAATCAGCAGAGATGTTACTAGCCATGATTAGTTCAGAGCTAGCCTTGGAGGTTTCTAAGTCTAATCTTTAATAGGCCATGAACATATCTATGAATGGTCAACTATGGAAAGAAGATCTGAGAAGGTAGCGCGTCTGGAGCTCTATCTTTCCATAGAAAACACAGGTTTGCTAAGGAAAATGTTGCGTATTCGGAAAGCACACACGAAGAATCTTGAAGGACCTAAAATCCCAATGATGGGCTTTCACCGCCTCAAGAAAGCTATAAAAGGAACACCTGAAGAAGAGTTTGAGGCCCCACACTAAACACATATATCTACATGTCTACTTTACATTCATGCCTATTTTACCTTTTCTAGCCTCGTTTACTACTGCCAACGGCTCCCACTGTAGTTCGTTTATCGTAGGAGTGTATTAAATATTTGCAACCTTAAATTGCTAGATCCACATTCCCATTTGAGTTACAATTCAATTGTTCATACCCCGGTCATATCCTATTGACCATTTTCCTTGATCGTTTGTTTTAATATGTGCATAATGTATTTATCTTACTTTTCGCTTTAATAAGAGTGTAAAGCATGATGGTTGTAATAGGGTCGATACATTAATAAATATCAATCGTGTTTATGCTAGCATTTATTTTGATATGTGCACATCTTCTATTCTGATTGAGGAATGCCATGTTAAAGCACCGATGAAATTGAAAGTCCTTATACCGGTCGATTCTGTAATCACTAGTACAAGGTAAAAAGAATCATTTATGAGGGCTAACTCCTTCCCTTGCTCAAATCGCCTGAGTATGACGCGCATTTAATCAATCAGTTGGTGGTCGAGAGGACTCTGGATTCATATCTAGTCTCCAATCTGTCTATCTTCTCACATGGGTACTGGCCAATTGAGTAAATATCCTTGATTCGAGCAGACTTTGGCACGCCTGCACAATCATACATGCACATGTACCTCCGATCCAAGCCCTCGTGCTCTTGATTGGTTGAATTGAGAGCAACATGTAAGATCCAATCCCAAGCTGCAACCCGGCCAATATGGATCTCCTCCAAACTGTTTCAAAACAATATGGTTCGTAGGAGATGATGATTATTTAAAACATGATTTTCTTGAATCCTGATTAAGGCTTTTATAGCCATGTTTCCCAGCATGCTTCCACTTGGCCTTAAAAGCTAATACATTGAACTTAACATAAGAGCTATCCCTACCACATGTTTTCCAAACACTTTCCATGACAAGAGTTTGGTGAATGTAGCCACAAGCATTTCAGAAGATGGGGCATGCGAGATTGTAATATTGCTTTTTGAACCATATCTTTAATATAATGATATTTCATCTTGATATGCTTTGTCTAATAATGAACCTTAGGATTTTCACTAAGGCAATGAAAGCTTGGTTATACAAAAAAGAAGAAGAAGAAGAAGAAGAAGAAGAAGTTAAACTGGCCCATCGGACTTTAACAACTTCATATCACTTATGAAGTATTTTAATGAGATGGCCTCTTAATGTCACACCCTTAATTTGGGAACTGGAGCCATCTTGACCCAGCTACCTAGTTAAGGGTGTGACTTAGGGAAAATTTTAAATAATCACATTAATTCATATAAAAAAAAAAAACTCATGACATGAATAAAAAAAATGCTAATTAAATCAATAATTCTAATATATCATGAACTACTCATAAGATGTTTCTCTACACATCCCATTATTTGAACTAAAACCAAATAAATATCCTAATTAATAAAATAAATGAAATATTCCAAATCATCTAATTGTTCAAACAAATAAAATGTTCATTCGTCTTTTGTTGCCCATTCTCCCAACATTCTATAAAGGCTATGTTATGCTCCGCTTGCTCAAGTGGTATATTATAAACGTTATCTGGCAATTTGCGCAAGCGACACACATATTCTTTTATCTTGGATGGTTAATAGTCAACAAGGTGAGCTATCAAAGCCTAGTAAGTACAATTCATGCATTTATAACTCATACATGATGTGGATAAAACTGGACATGATGTTCTCAAAATATAGATACTTCAATGCATGATTGGGCCACTTGCCTGAGTTTCCATAAAAAAAATTGTACAATTAATTATTTGAACCACAAGGGACACCCACCTGACTAGTGCTAGTAGGCCCTAACTCGAGTAATGGAACACATGCCAGGAGTATAAACCTCGGGTATTGACAAATCTTCTGGTCTAATTAGCTATCACTCATGACCTAGATCATTAAGTAACCCATTATGAGCTGGTTGGACTTCTCTCCTACTTGACTCGTAGTCCTTGATGGAGGCCCTATTGGTATCAACTAGGGTTAAGGTTTTGCACACCAAGACCTCTCCTCCTATTTATTTAAGGGACAACTTATTTTCCTAGTTATTTGGTATTCATTCTCATGAAATATTATGTCCATTCCCCAAATATTTCACAATTCAATGCAATTTAATTCATAAGACATATTAACTGTAATACATATAAGTTAAGAGATGCATACAAAATTCTACTATCCATATAGAGTTTAATTTATACTTACCCATACAGAGAAATTTGCATGAGTGTACTCTCTCTTCCTTATACTTTTTTGTTAAAATTGTCGAGAGTGGCTTCTTGATTGTCAAATACACTTTTTAGTCATTTATAATTTTATTTAAAGTTGAGTACCACTAAAATATTTTCTTAATTTTTGGGAATTGTCACCTTTTTTATTTTTTTTAATACACACGCACACACTCGCACACACTCACGCTATAGTGGGATTTCACCACCTATGGATACTCGAACCCTTGACCGGGTGTTGAAACTCTTGAGAGTCTACCACTGGAGCAAGAGTAAGGATCCAGGGATTTGTCACTTTATCTATCATGTATGTATGTATTCATGTATGTATGTATATATGTATATATGTTGGGACCTACCCGAATCACCCAATACAAGTCCATGCATTTAAAATATATTTCTAAATCCTCCACTACACATGTATACAGATCATGCGGTAAAAAAAAAAATAAATCTGATTTCTACTTAAAGAAGATGGCAATCCTATAATATGGTCCATAGTCATGTAGTTTATTATAAAAATTAGAAATGATAGTCTACTTGCGAATAACCCCTTTTGGCGGGTAACTTAGTGGCTCACTAGAATGGTCTAGATATGAGTGCATTGATGGTAGTTCATCCCTTATTGAGAAATAATGTCCCCAATATGGCATTTAATGTAAATTTTAAACCATAAAGTGCGGCCCACTAGTAGAGCCAACATCCCTAACTATTAGTTTACTACATACAAAAGAAAATTTACCCATACCTACATCATAGTGGTCCACACCAAATCAAGTGTCCACTTGGTTTAGAGCTATTCCAAAATCAACTGAATGTGGGGTCTACCCATTGTCCATTGTATATAGCATGTGGCGTCGGGCCCCGCACTTCGAATACAGAGTGTGCACCCTCAGACCCAAGTTATGGTCCATGACTTGTACACTAATTGTACATGAATCCGCTCATTATACAATTATTAAGAGGTACAATTTACATATATTCTAGATCGTCATCACATCAACATTCATACAACCAACTTTTTTCACTACGTTTATTAACACTCTCTCAATAACATTCTTCATTTATAAAATAATTATCAAAACTGATCTAAGTCCACCCATTTGGGACTATATTCAACTAAAGTAATTAATCATCGTCTAACAAGGTTATGGCCATAATCATATTTTAAATTTAATCAAATCAACAACAATTGAATGGAAACTAAAACTCCATGAATTAATCACATAATCAATTTAGTTGTCTGATGTACCGCCAAATATGACCATTGGTCTTTAGTTTCATCCACCAACCCAGCCTCATTTTCCGACACTCAATTAGATCATCCTACATTGTCTATCTTTTTATAGTTGTTAATTTACAACATTAGCTGCCAGGCTAATGAGTGAACCCAACATGATTCATACGTAGCACAATATAAGATATCACAATATAATAGAAATATTGTGTATCCAGTATGAGCATGAATGTAAAAATGTCATGAAGAGGATGTAAGTGGGATGATTGTCCACTTGCTTAGGTTGGATATCCATCAACTCGGAAACTGTACCCTTCAGACATCCACTATAGGTAGCCATTGGCAATCTATATCTGTCAGACATTCACCTAGGTAGGCATGAGTAATCATACATTTACTCCATGAGTAGGTTTCAATTATCGTAGGCATCTGGTAACGAATGTATTAGGCATTGCCATTTAGGGAGATCCCCCAGGTGTGCATGCAATCACGATGGATGCGTGTCATGTGTGCTCAATATCCATGCATGGTTATGTATAGTTAACAAATACACCTCTCTTTGAGAGGAATAACAAACTTAAAAAATCAATGATTGGCATGTTTACATGTTTAATATGTATATATCATTTTTTAAAGATAATATATCATATAACATGGATCATGTTATAATAACTATACAACAATCACATGAAAATCATATCATATACATCGGTCACAACAATCACATTTTCCATTTTAACCGTACATGTATGAGACACGTTGGGATTTACTCACCTATTTATGGTAGGGTCGAATCCTTCGAATAATTGAACACATTGGAAACTATACTTCAAATCCCTATTAAGATTATTTAGCATACCACAATTCAATCACATTATTTCAACAAGTGGGGGTCTACTTTTGATTCAAGTAAGATGACCCAACATTAATTCTTAATTATAAAATTTGAAAAATAACAGGGGTTGTCAATCAATGTAGTGGATTGATCGAGATAGCTCAAGGGCCCTAGATCGATCTTCCGATAGGTCGACCATGGATCGATAAAATTTGAATTTAGCTCCTTAAGTCTCTAGACACTTTTGGCCACCTTCGATTAATCGAATTCTGCTCGTTGATCAATCAAACTTGGTTGGATTAAATCAGTTTGCTTGCTAGACCAATTTGGTCATTCTCAATCGGTACCCTTGATCGATAAAGACCACTCGAGGAGACCCTTGATCGATCGAACCTAGATATCGATCAATCGAAACTCAACATGATTTTTCGACTTTGGTTGTTGACAAAAATTGACTTATTCGATCAATCAAACACTGACTTCGATCGATTAACTAAAGTCACACGATCCAATTTTCAAAAAATTTAGGAGCTCTTCTCTTCTTCCCTAGCTTTTATGAAAACCATGGATTTCTGGATCAGGTCCAACCCATCCATTGGTTTTTCTCATTGTCAAATTCGGAATAACCAAATGATTTCTTGATTCTAAAAAATCTAGAATCCATATAACTAGAAATTGAAAACTATTTTTCAGCATAAACTATCTTCATCCATACTATTTGCCGATCATTGTAGGAAACCCCTCACTTGGATCACTCTAGGGTTCAAAGTCCTGACATGATTTGGCTTTAGGATCCTCTGACTTGAATCTCTTAAACTAATACAGCTGGTTTCTTAAAGCCGATCTTCCAACATGCAAAATTTGCGCACAAACCGTTTTCTTCTCTACAAACTCCTCCATAGATTCAAGCGATGGGTGTAGGGTTAATCTTTCATGCTTATTGGTTAAATCTATGGGTTTCAGATAGAAATTTATGAAAAATAAAGGATGAATAGATGAATTCTTACCAGCAGAAGCTCCTCTTTTACAGGGCTTATCACTTTACTCTTAGGTTTGGGGTTTTCTGCAGGAATTTTCTACAGATCTTCTCTTTAAATAGAGGAAGAGTTATAAATCCAGAAGATTCCACCAGGGTTGTGAGGATTTTGCCAAAAAAATAACACTTGTTGTATGGGGAATCAATAAACTAACTTATCCCTCTACCAAGAATGCTCCTACTAACTACACTAAGTGCTTAATTTTGTTAATAAAGAAAAAATCAATTTATTAATTTGTTTAGTCAATGTCTCAAGTCATTCACCAAAATATAGGGTCATTACATGTGGGCCCACCCACCTACGACATGTGGCCAGCGAATGGGACCCACCACATTGTCCACATGGGTAGCGTGTGGAGTCCACACGGGTGGATGACGTGGATATAAGACACATACATCATTGTGGGCCCCACAATCAGATATCCCGAACACCTTGGTCCTGTCAGGGGCTTGGAGGGGCCCACCGTCATGTATATGTTTTATCCACGCCGTCCATCTATTTTTGCCGGATCATTTTAAGGCATGAACCCAAAATGTGGCAGATTGAAGGCTTCAGTCGACCACACCACATGAAGTAGTGGGGATTGAACTCCTACTGTTGAAAACCTCTTAGGGCCTACCATGATATTTATTTGATATCCAACCTTTTCATATGGTTACATGGACCTGGATGAAGGGAAAGCACAAATATTATTCTAATCCAAAACTTTTGTAGCCTCCAAGAAATTTTCAACGGTAGGCTTTCTATCCCTACTGCTTCATGTGGTGTGGCCTTCTTGAGCCTTTGATAAGCATTTTTGGGCTCATGCCCTAAAATGACCTAAAAATGAATGGACAGCGTGAATAAAAAATATATACCAAGGTGCCCTACAGAGTCCCTAGGACCATCCGACTCTAACTAAGTCTTAGTTGGGTAGTACCTAATCCCTATCTACTTTAGCCATCATCATTAAGTCAGCCCCACGTGGTTTGGATGGATCCCAGATCCCTAAGGGCGTGTTTGGCCAGACCGATCCCATGGGATTAGGAGGGATGGAATGGAATTTAATGTAATGACGGTGGTGTCAGTGTTTGTCCCCTGATCCCATGGGTTTGGGATAGCCCATGGGATACACCGTAGAGTGTTTGGACTGTCACTAATGGATGGGTTTGCATCTCCACTGCTTCTCGTGGTGTGCCCCACTCACTGATGGATATCTGCCTCAAAATAGGTTTATGGCTAAATGTAGGCTGGTAAAAATGATGGACGAAGTGGATATCTCATTGATATCTCCGTGGGCCCCACATAGCGATGAAAACATGCATCCTGAGATTGGCAGGATCTGGGTGGCGTTTACGAGGGCGCGGTGGATGAAATACATCCCTGTCATCCCAAACAGTAGACGGGATGGGATGGCTCAGGATGACCCTCCTAATCCCACCCCTCTTGACTGTCCAAACATGCCTTAATGGACTATTATGTATGTGCCTTACATCTACATTGTCTATCCATTTTGGTGGCTCATTCCAGAGCATGATCCAGAAATGAAGCAAATCCAAATCTTAGGTGGACCATACAATAGGAAACTATTATGATTGAATCCTTGACATTAAAAACTCCATGGGCTACTAAAATGTTCATTTGCCATTTAAGGTAAAAAAGACCTGAATGAAGAGACCACAAAATATCAACTTGATCCAAAACCTTTCTGGCCCATGATAAGTTTTTAATGGTTGATTGCCACGGTTTCCTGTATTATGGTCCACTTGTGGTCATGATCTAAAATGAGTTTTCAAAATTGACAGACAGCATGGATATAAGGCACATACATCAAGGTGAGCCCCCACAGTCAGGTATCCATGACTTTGGGGCCCACCTTGATGTGTGTGCGTTAAATTCAGGGGGTCCATTTATTTTTCTAGCTCATTTTAAAGTATTCTCCAAAAAATAAAATAAAATAAAGCGGACCCAAATCTCAAATGAACCACACCACAGAAAAAAGTGGTGATTGAATACTCACCATTAAAAACTTCTCAGGGCCACTAGAATGTTTATTTTCCATCCAGCCTGTTGATAAGGTTAAAAAGACTTGGATGAAGGGACCGCACAAATATCAGCTTGATCCAATACTATTGTGGCCATAAGAAGTTATTAATGGTTAATCACCATTGTTTCCCATGATCTTGTCCAACTAACATTTGTGTATGCTTCATTTATAGGCCGACAACCTTAAGGGGTCGTTTGACACCATGGATTTGAGGGGATTTCAAATTCTCTAGTCGTTTGGCACCATAGAGTAAACCGGGTTTCCCTCAAGGAGGGATTTGAAATCTATGATGGGAGCTTGGATTTCATCTAAAATTCTTCTAAGAGTTGCATGTGTAACATATATGTTACCGGACTATTATTCTATTGGGCACATCGCCCACTAATGATGTCCCAAAACAAGATTATCAATTGCATCATTGTAATTATTTTAATATGATGATCAACACCACACAAACATTGTTCATGTAAATCAATGGTTAAAAATCATTGGTTAGTCACTCAGACATGATTGTATGCTTGTGGCCCATCCAAGACTTGTAATTTTATCATTTTTGGACAAAGCATATATTTCAACGAGCTTATTGCAACCATTGTGTTAAACATTTCATACGTACACTAATTAGAGACATTAAAATTGATTTAGTAATAAATTAAGCCCTTCTAAATATACCATGCATTGCTACTTTGGATTAAAGTTGATTCCCAATCCAAAGCGCCAAACCCAACAGGAGGATTTCAAATCCACGGTCCGAAACAGGCCCTAAATGAGCTGTAGAAGCGGATAGACAGCGTGGATTTAAGGTAAATATATCAAAGTGGGCCCCACAGTCAGGATCCACACGACTTTTAGTGGGTTCGGGGAGCAACGGAAGCCGCGCCCCCCATTGCCTGCTCTCTTTCTATTGAAACGCCAGCAGCTACTCCTCCCCCCAGCATAAAGGAGAAAGCCATTGTACAGACCGAGGGAGAAGAAGGCCGGACCGAGCTAGCAACCGAGGATCACAACCGTCCAATGTGAGACCCTCTCCCCGTTCTCTTTTCTAGGATTTTCTTGAGCAAAATACACTTCCCAGAATTCCTTTTTTTTTTTTTTCCTTCGTCTCTCTCTCTACCTTGGCGGGAAGTTTTCAAAATTTTGCACGTTTATCTTCCTAATGTTAAAAACGATAAGAAAAATCTGTGGTGATAAATAGCGAAATTCCCATCAATCAATGGCTACCGTCGGATCTTTACTAAAAAGATCAAGGGTCCGTCACTTCTGCAATCTGCTACTCCAGCAGCGCCCACATGTTTCCCTTCGATCCCAGCCGTTGACATCGTCGCCGGACAATGCCGAACATCGATGCTCACTGACGGCGCCGATGAACCCCACCTTGTCAAATCCCCAATCTCGTGAAGCCCTCGTCCGGCAAGTGATGGACGCTATGCTCCAAGACAGGCCCTTTGATGGCACGTCTGGGTGCTTCCGCCGCGTATGGACCGTTGACGCCGTCCGCGAGGTCTTGAGGGCAGTCCCGATGCTCTTCTTCCAGAGCGCGCGGTCCGTCGGCCGGCAGAAGGGGTTCCGGAGGCGTTCCCCTCTCAAGCAGCGGGACCTACGGCAAGAAGCCGAGGGCTCGCGCAATGGGCTACGCCTTGGCGGGCCTGCAGCTTACAGAGACCCCGTCAGAGTTGAGCGGGGGGTGGACAGAGCTATGGAGTTCTTCTCTTGGGTTGAAAGCGAATGCGGGTTTGTTCATGTGGAGGCCACTTGTCGGGAGATGGCGTATGTCTTGGCAAAGGGCAATAGCTTAAAGAAGCTCTGGCAATTCCTCCGGGAGATGGCCGGAAGGAGTGGGAATCTTCTGACTACGGCTACCTTGACCTGCGTCATAAAGTTTCTTGGAGAGGAGGGCCTGGTGAAGGAGGCATTGGCGGCATTCTACCGAATGAAGCAGTTCCACTGTAAGCCTGATGTGGTCGCTTACAACACGATCATTTGTGCCCTTTGTAGGGTTGGCTATTTCAAGAAGGCGAGGTTCTTGTTGGATCAGATGGAAATGCCGGGCTCTAGATGCCCGCCTGACACGTTTACATACACGATCTTAATTGGGTTTTACTGTAAGCATAGCCTGCAGACAGGGTGCCGCAAGGCCATTAGGAGGAGGTTGTGGGAGGCCAACCATTTGTTCCGAGACATGCTTTTCAAGGGTTTTGTACCAGACGTTGTGACCTACAATTGCTTGATTGATGGCCTCTGCAAGACGTATCGGATCGGTAGGGCACTTGAGCTCTTCGACGATATGCTTCGGAAGGGTCTCACTCCCAATAGGGTCACTTACAACTCCTTCATTAGATACTATAGTGCTGTTAATGAGATAGATAAGGCTGTTGTGATGATGAGTAGCATGAGGTCACGGAACCATGGGATACCCACTTCAAGTTCTTATACCCCAATCATCCATGCGCTTTGTGAAGCGAGAAGGCCGTTGGAAGCACGGGATTTGCTGGTTGAGATGGTTGATGGAGGATCTGTTCCTCGCGATTACACGTATAAATTGGTTCGTGATGCTCTAAGTTTAGCTGCCGAAGCTAGTTTGCCAGATGACCTCTGTCAAAGAATTGAAGATGGGATAAGTAATAGATATCAGCATGTGATGCGGGTGAAGCCTATGATGGCAAACAAAGGTGGAATATTACATGGGGAAACATAAGGGTGGAACCTACATTGATTTCTCCTGTGAGGGTTGCATGGATATCCTCAGACTGACATTCATTGCAGTTGACTCATAAACAATGGGAACTGAATTGGATCATGATATGTTACCCAAGAGGGGGGGATTGAGCAGCTTGCTTTTCAGTATCCAGGGACTTCTCTGAACAATTTTATTTCGCCCGTCTTTCTTGCTTTGTAAGGTTTTTAATCCTGATGCGATGAAAAAACTTTCCCATTATACCATTTGAGATTTGCTTATGAAATTGTGTTGTGAAATGAAGTTTTCTTTACATCATATGCAATTGAAAATTTGTGATTATTTGCCAGCTACAATGGATTGGGCACTCACACATAGAGTCTGGGAGAAGTGGGCTTCTAATAATGTTGGTTCTTCTGGTGAGGACATTCAGAGCTTGTTAAGTGATTTTTTTTTTTTAAAATTTTAAATATCAAACGGACAATGAACTAGAAGGCATCTTTCCTTGTAGGTGAACCATTGAAGGCAGCTTTGCTACTTAACTATGACCCAAATGCTCCCTCTCGCTTGGTATCCGTCATGTAAGAAATTGACAATTCAACATTTAGGCATGTGTGTTCTATCATACACGTGCACGTGCAAACACATCCAAACACATCCAAACACATGGGGATCCACTATTTACACTCAACTTGATTGATAGAGACACCGGCCCTTTCTAGTCTTGGTGGGGTAGTTCAAAGTTATACCATTCTCTTAACAAAAATAGAAAAGAAGGGTGTATTTATCAATCAAGTTGGCTCTTGTTGTTAATTCCCTACATGTACGCATATATAGACATAGAGTAGTGACCATATGAGACTAGTTTTACCATAGGCCATAGGCCTACAATACAACCAGTTGTATTGGACATTTTGGCACTACTGGTTGGACCGTCCATTCATTGCAGCCCACTCTTGCGGGCAATAGTGCAAAAACCAAACCAATTCGATGATCCTAACAATCCAATTAATGGTGTGAACAATGAACAGTCAACATAATTGAAAGAAAAGTAAGTGTAATCATTAACTTGAACCATCCAATTTGTTGGGCTCCAACTTGGATTGTGTAGATTCTAAAGAGTCACTGTCGTTAGATGATGCTAACATCTGATCTATGGATTGGAAAATGGAGGATTGTAACATAAGTGGATAATGTATGGATGATTAGGATCAATTGATTGGTGCATTTTTAGACTGTGTCCTGTAAATAGTGGCCTGGAATGAATGGATGGTGTGACCTGTTACTTGTTGGTTGGACTGCCCATGTGCCCAATGCAGCTTTTTAGTTGTATCTGATTGTTCCCCACACAAACATGTGCATATAAATACCTACATATATCATGTTGTAGAGGATAAATCACATCTGGTTATTTACTTATTTGTATTCTTGGGCAATATGTTGAAGGGTATATAGGTCTTCTCACATGTTATATATTTATTTCCAGCAGATGGATTTTGTATCCATATGGTCTTAAAACCACAGTTCACAAACCGGCTTCTGAACCCTGGACTCACCTGAGTCAACTTGAGCCCATCACTTGCTTGGTGATCAGGTATGGGAAACTGGGTCGATAATGGTTCAGGGCAAGACTTGTCCTGGTGATCTTGATTCCCAGTTTGGTCAAAATGGAATAAGGAAAAGAAAAAAATAGAAAAAGCAAAAAAAATAATTCCATGAGCCTTGCCATAGATGGGGAATGCCCAGAAATCTCATAGGCGATTGTGATGCTGCTCAAGCTGGTTATTTTCTGAAGTTTGCTAAGTCCATGCGCTTGGATGGTGGAGTAATGCAGGAGCATTTTCACACTGGACTCGAGTGGGGTCGCCTGTTGGATGCAGGGGCACACTTGGGGTGGGTGACCCATGCGATTTGGGGCCCACGGGGGAGGTCTCGTGTTCGAGACTCCTTACCAGGGGTGATTAATGCGCATTTCACACCGGGCTCGAGTGGAGTAGCCCGTGAGATGCGGGGACACACTCGGGGTGGGTGGCCCATGTGATTTGGGGCCCACGAAGGGGGTTCGGCTGAGGTCCTAACCCATGAGATGTGGGGCCTGGGCTATGAGATAAAGGGATTAATTCGCCATACTCTAACAGTTCGAGCTTTTAGAGCAAGTGGTTAATTGTCCTGCATCAAATTGGTATCAGAGCAGGAGGTCTCGTGTTCGAGACTCCTCACTGGGGGTGATTAATGCAGGAGCATTTTCACACCGGGCTCGAGTGGGGTCGCTTGTGGGATGCAGGGGCACACTCGGGGTGGGTGCGGCCTACGGAGGAGGTATCGTGTTCGAGACTCCTCACCGGGGGTGATTAATGCGCATTTCACACCAGGCCCAAGTGGGGTAGCCCGTGAGATGCGGGGACACACTCGGGTGGGCGGCCCATGTGATTTGGGGCCCACGAAGGGGGTTCGGCCGAGGTCCTAAAAACCCATGAGATGTGGGGCCTGGGCTATGAGATAAAGGGATAATTCGCCATACTCTAACTTCGAGCTTTTAGAGCAAGTGGTTAATTGTCCTGCATCATGGAGCCTTCCCCATCCACAATCACACATGCCAATATGCTCATGCGGATGCACTCCAAGCTTTCCATCACGCAGACCGATCAGTTTAGATCTTCCAGCTGTCTGTTTGTTTTGTCTCCTGTAGCCTAGATGGAAAGTTCAGACTGCAGACGTGTTATATATGCATATGTGCTTGAGTGTGGATGGACAGGGCTTCAGATGTGTGTGGGCTTAGTAAACATCATATTTTATAGTAGAAATTATTCTCAGGACCCACCTGGTTGATCCACTGAGTCCCTGATTGACTTAACCTACTGACTATCTGAATCCTGGTTTGTGAACTATGCTTAAAACATTCACTCCTATTTCTGTTCTTCAATTTTCCACACAAGCCATGATCTTTGTTATGAACTTTGTTGAAAACATTGTGTCGTGGCTGGTTGGTAATTGTTATCTGGACTCTAGTCTCTGGGATTTATATGAGTGAAATGTTTATTTGATGCCTCCATAGAAACTGAAACTTGGTCTGTGGTGTTGGCAGAGCAGAGCAGCAGGGAATGAAGGCAAAGCCTGTGGAGTTCAGTCCTTTTCTTGACTTCATCAAACGGAACAATCTCCAGAAGGAATGCTTCTTCATTGGGTCAAATGAATGTGAGTCCTACCACTTCGTTTGTGATACTCATGCCGGGTGAGAAAGCACATCTTCCCTCAGGTTGTGGGATTTGAAGATAGTAATACCATGAAATGTTTTAAATGTTGACACCATGGGCTGTTTGGATTCAAGCAAAGTTGTGTCATTGACTAGTAGTCCATTGACAAGCTATTGGGACCACCTGATTATGAACATGTTCTTGCCGACTAGTTACTTTGTTCCTTGTTTGTTAAACACCTTGAAACAAGGAGTAAGGATGGATTTTGGCACATCTAGGGAGCTTAATGTAGATGGTGGCACATTGACACATCTGCCACATTTTTGGGTGCTTGAAGATTGATGGTGGCACATGTGTCATACACGTTGCACATTTGGAAAATGTGATATATGTGCATGGATGGGATTATTCCTAATTCACATTGAATTAGGGACAAGTAATTCCATCCCTTTAGTTGAGACAACCAATCTATGCTTTAATGGTTAGTTGTTTTAAACTATTTGTTAAAAAATGCCTAGGTTCTTGAGCATAAGAGGGTTGACAACATTGTTAAAAGGCTTGGCGACTTAGATTGACTCGTTCGGTGCCAAGTCAAGTTATAATTCGCATTAGTTAGGACTAAACCGGCCCAACTCATCTGAGTCGGAGGTGACTCGTGGTGTTGAACTGGATTGGTTCCCACTGAGTCTGAGTCGCACCAACTACGATGAGTCTTAGAACCATGGTTGACATACCATGGACATGTACTTTTGTCCACACTTGCATGTCAATGACACAACTTTGCTCGAATTCAAATAGCCCCTATGGTAGCATCAAAAGGATTATGAACGGTACTCGCATGAAATGGAGGGGCTTAATGCAAACATCCCAATCTGGCACTAGCGCACATGTCTGACATTGTGAATAAAAAAAATCCAACAATAGATTTGGACTTGACTTAGAGTCTTAGATAGAGGTTGATTAATGTGTAAAGATGAGGGTAGCATGATTTGGTTTGCTATTGGGTCCCTCTCATTTTTTTATAAATAATGTATGAGAAATTACATTACATGCCACTGGGCTTAGATCAACCCAAATACACACTAGCCTAAGTATGCTCTAGCCCTACAATACATGGTTTAATACTCCCCCTCAAGCTGAAGCATATATATTAACCATGCCTAGTTTGCTAATAAGAGATGAGAATTGTGTATGAGGTAAGGATTTGGTGAAGATGTCAGTTAGTTGGGGATAACTTATATGCGTTTTGTTCTCTTGTGGAATACTGGATTGCTAGTGATATGGTTACTAGCTTGATTAACGGAGTATAGCTTCATAGAGCCTATGTCAAACAACCAAAGTTCCTGAAGTAGTGACTGGACCCATAGCAGTTCATGGATAGTGTTCACAACCCCAAGTGCAGGGTTGCGATGTAGTAATAACTCGGTGAGACCGAGGTCGAATCTACATGGACTATACTTGTACGTATACTAGAAGTACGTAGAACTAGAACTAGAATTGGAACTAAAACTAAAATCTGGAAGAGTTGAGAGTAATTGTGAAAGAATTATCAATTAAAAGAGGAACTAGAGCGCCAAGGATCCACTTGTAGCTATTAAGATGCTACCTTACTTGATTTAATAAACACAACCGGAATCGGAATCCTATCCTATCCAGTTGGAAGATAAAATAATTGAAACACAATCTGAACTTCTCATTGAAATATTTCACACATAAAGCATTGTTATGATGATTGGAAGGGAATTCAACCATCCACCATGCCTAGGAGACGATGGTGAAATACGAATTTTACCAATCTCAACAACATTAAAACAGATAAGGAGATATTCAAAGCTATCACAACATCTATTGTAATTTGAGTCACAATAAATGATGCAAGACAATTAACCACTCGGTCTAAAAGCTCGAACTGTTAGAGCATATCGAATCAATTCCTTCATCTCATAGCCCAGGCCCCACATCTCATGGGTTAGGACCTCGGCCGAACCCCCCTCGTGGGCCCCAAATCACATGGGTATCGCCTCACACGGGCTGCCCACCTCGAGTGTGTCCCCGCATCCCACAGGCTACCCCACTCAAGCCCGGTGTGAAATGCGCATTAATCAACCCCGGTGAGGAGTCTCGAACATAAGACCTCCCCCGTGGGCCCCGCCCACCCCGAGTGTGCCCCTGCATCCCACAGGCAACCCCACTTGAGCCCGGTGTGAAAATGCCCCTGCATTAATCACCCCCGGTGAGGAGTTTTGAACACGAGACCTTCCGCTTTAATACCAATTTGATGCAGGACAATTAACCACTTGCTCTAAAAGCTCGAACTGTTAGAGCATGACAAATCAATCCTTTTATCTCATAGCCCAGGCCCCATATCTCATGGGTTAGGACCTCGACCGAACCCCCCTCGTGGGCCCCAAATTGCATGGGTACCCCTCACACGGGCCACCCACCCCGGGTGTGTCCCCCATCCCACAGGCTACCCCACTCGAGCCCGGTGTGAAATGCGCATTAATCACCCCTGGTGAGGAGTTTCGAACACAAGACCTCCCCCGTGGGCCTCGCCCACCCCGAGTGTGCCCCTGCATCCCACATGCAACCCCACTCGAGCTCGGTGTGAAAATGCCCCTGCATTAATAAATTATAGAAAACTAAAAATATTCCTTAATTCAAACTAGAAATCAATAAAGTTCAATATAAACATGAATCAAAGTAAGATAAACATCCCAACAAACTACAAGCTTCACCTCTTAGCCCTAGCTAAGAGGTTTAGTTAACCATCGACATTATTAAAACCAAATCTCTTAAACAAAACATGAAAAATAAATTAAGGAAGAAGAAAAACTCTTGGGAGGCTGCTACACCCTTTTGTTATGCTCCTTGAACCCTAATTTGTCTTTAGAACTCTTTAAAAAACCCATATTTATAAGCTTTCCCGGACCGTCTTTAGAAACCGCCTCAAATTTATGCACTTGTAACACCTTTGATGTCATTAAACAGCCTTCGATGTCATCGAAGGTAAATTCCCAAGTTGAATCGAATTCGGAAGTCGCGCCTTTTCGCACTGCGCAAGTTATCGATGTAATCGAACATGCTTCGATGTCATCGAACATGCTTCGATGTCATCGAACAGATCTTCGATGTCATCGAAAGACCCTCGATGACTCAAAAAAGTGTCCAGAGTGTTCTAACGAGTTCCTCCAGAAATCTCCAAAAATCTCGATGTCATTGAACAGGTCTTCGGGCAATCGAATAGGTCTTCGATCAATCGATAAATGTGCCTAATTAGTCCAACAACCAAACTTGAAAATCCTGTAAATCTAGATGCAATTGAAAATGCTTCGATGGCATCAAACACTTACTTCAATGGGATCGAAGGGTGTTCGATGTCATTGACAATGAGTTCAGCAGTTTCTGTTTTTTTTGCACTTTGCACTTGTGACTTTCTTCCTTCTCCACTTAGTTTCCTTGAATCTTGTGGTATCGAAATCTTCAATCTTGGTCTCTTAAGATCCATTCCTTGCCTTGGTGATTCTTGAGCATCAAATCCATGCTTTTAACATTTTTTTCAATCCAAGCTCTCAGATTCACCATGCAATACAAACATGTATACAATATACCAATTAAGCATTATCATGTTCATAAAACCAAGATATAAACAGGGGGAAATATGCAATATTTGACACTTAACACACCTCCAACCATCATTTTGCTAGTCCCGAGCAAAACATATGTGAAGAAATCTTCAATTCTCAATGTTCAAACCTCTTTTTAGAAAACAATCTTTTGTGCAATCAAGTATGAATGAGTATAAATCAAAGATGCGAAAGTGGAAAATTGAAAACATAGGGCCGAATCACATAAGCAATCAATCAAATAGGTTCTTTATCAATCACTTAGGAGCATAAGTTCGTTTATCAAGTTTTTTCAATGTGCTCAATGAATTCCAACTTACTTTCCATAAAAATACAATCATTTCATAATGTTAGCCATGCTCATCACTTCAAGATTAATTGAATAGTTAAGTGTTGATTCCAAACTTATCCCCTGAAATGGATATTTGAAGCTTTTCCAAAGTTCTCATCATGTAAATGGGTTAGCACGAAAATATACTAAAAACAAACTATCCTAATCCTAAATCCTATGAAAGCAATAAACCTAACTATACCTCCCTCAAACTAGGAGGTCAATCCTGGTACAAAGGATCAATCAGAGGCATGAACATTTCCTCTGAATCAAACTTTTCAACAAATGGCTTGAGACGATGTCCATTCACTTTGAAAACATTGCGATTTGTCAGATTCTTTATCTCGACGGCCCCATGAGGATAGACGTTTGTAACTGTGAAAGGGCGGGTCCAACGAGAGCGAAGTTTACCCGGAAAAAAGATGTAACCGAGAATTGTACAGAAGGACTTTTTGACCGGTTATGAATGATTTTCGAAGGATGTTCCATGACGTTCTAGTCATGGAACACCTTCATCTTGTCCTTGTAAATTCTCGAGTTCTCGTATGCGCCGTTCCAGATTTCCTCGAGTTCGTTCAATTGAAGCTTGCGCAGCAAGCTAACGTTGTCTAAGTTAAAGTTCAGATTTTTGATAGCCTAGTATGCTCTATGTTCCAACTCCATAGGCAAGTGGCAAGCTTTCCCATAGATGAGTTTAAAGGGAGATATTCCAGTGGGGGTCTTAAAAGCTGTACGGTGAACCCATAAAGCATCGGTCAAGCGGGTTGACCAATCCTTATGATCATGGTTAATCGTTTTTTCCAGAATTTGTTTAATTTCCCAGTTGGAAATTTCGGCTTGCCCACTTGTCTGTGGGTGGTATGAAGTGCTCACTTTATAAGAGATGCCATATTTCTTCATTAAGTTCTCGAATAACCCATTACAAAAGTGTGAACCTCCATCACTAATGATGGCCCGAGGCGTTCCGAACCGGGAAATGATATTTTCTTTTAAGAATCTAATGACCGTTTGATGATCATTGTTTCGGCACGGGATCGCTTCGACCCACTTAGTGACATAGTCTACTGCTAACAAAATGTAAATATTTTCAAAGGATTGGGGGAATGACCCCATGAAATATACGCCTCAACAATCAAATACTTCAATGATAAGAATGAGGTTCAGTGACATCATATTTTAATGGGATAAATTTCCCAATTTCTGACAATGCTCACAAGCTTTGCAAAACTCATGAGTATCTCTGAACATAATGAGCCAGTAAAAGCCACAATGCAGAATTTTGGCCGTGGTCTTTTTAGCAGAAAAGTGACCACTATAGGCTTGAGAGTGACAAAAGGAGATAACACTCTGATGTTCATTGTCTGGCACACATCTCCTTAGAATTTGGTCTGGACAATATTTAAAAAGATAAGGATCATCCCAAAAAAACTTACGTACCTCGGCAAAGAAATTTTTTTCTTATCTTGCACAGTCCAATATGTCTGCGCGAAACCTGTGACAAGATAGTTCGCAATGTCAGCAAACCAAGGTAATTGGGAGAGTTTAAACAATTGTTCGTCAAGGAACATATCATTTATTGTGTTGGCTCAAGGGAATCGGGGAGGTCAAGTCTAGAGAGATGGTCAACCACTACATTCTTTACTCCCTTTTCGTCTCGTATTTTTATGTCGAATTCCTGGAGTAGAAGGATTCAACTTATTAGGTGAGGTTTGACGTCCTTCTTAGAAAGAAAGTACTTCAGCGCCGCATGGTCTGTGCAGATAATGATCTTGGATTTGATCAGGTAGGACCTAAATTTGTCCAAAGCGAATACTACGGATAAGAGTTCCTTCTCCTTAGTAGAGAAGTTTACTTGGGCATAATTTAGAGTTCTACTCACATAGTGAATCACATAGGGCTTCTTCTCTTTTCTCTGGCCTAATACCACCACAATAGTATAGTCAGACGCGTCGCATATAATCTCAAAAGGGATGTTCCAATCGGGTGGCTGCATGATAGGTGCGGTAGTCAACTTAGCCTTAAGCTTAGTAAAAGCTTTATGACATTGCTCAGTCCACTTGTATGGTGCATCCTTTTGAAGTAGATTACATAAAGGACGAGAGAGATGACTAAAGTCCTTTATGAATTGTCTATAAAATCTAGCGTGTCCTAAGAAGGATCGCACGTCACGTATGTTTTTTGGTAGATGTAGGTTAAGAGATAAGGTTAATTTTAGCCTTATCCACCTCAATTCCCTTGGACAAAATTATATGTCCAAGCACTATTCCCTTGGGAACCATGAAATGACATTTCTCCCAATTCAAAACCAAATTCTTTTCCTCACATCGTTTCAGCACATTTTTGAGATTTTCCAGACACTCGCTGAAGGATGGACCAAAGACAGAAAAGTCGTCCATGAAGACCTCTAAATACTGCCCCACCATGTCAGAAAATATGCTTAACATGCATCGTGGGAATGTGGCGGGGGCATTACACAGTCCAAATGGCATCCTTCAGTAAGCAAAGGTGCCAAAGGGACATTCGAACGTAGTTTTCTCTTGATCTTCGAGGGCTGTCTTTATTTGGTTGTAGCCCGAATACCCATCAACGAAGCAGTAGTAAGTGCGACCAGCTAGCCTTTCCAAAATTTGATCAATGAAGGGCAAAGGAAAGTGATCATTCCTTGCGATGGAATTTAACTTTCTGTAGTCAATGCACATTCTCCAACCAGTAGTGACTCTAGTTGGCACGAGTTCATTGTCGGCATTTGGCTATGATGGTGATTCTGAACTTCTTAGGAACCACCTGAGTTGGACTCACCCATTAACTGTCGGATATAGGATAAATAATACCCATATCTAACAACTTAAGGACCTCTCCTTTAACCACTTCCTTCATATTTGGATTTAGCCAACGTTGTGGTTGTCGGCAGGTCTTCGCATTATCCTCGAGATGAATGTGGTGAGTACAAATCAAAGGGTCAATTCCCTTAAGGTCGGCAATCGACCATCCAATGGCTCCTTTATGCTTAACGAGAGTAGAAATAAGCATACTCCTGTTCTTTCTCAAGGTGAGAAGAAATCACCACCGGGTATGTCTCATCTTGACCTAAGTAGACATATTTAAGATTAGCGGGCAAATGTTTTAGGTCAAGCTTTGGTGCTTTGAGGCTAGACGGTAAAGGCACTACATTGGTTTGGGGCAAAGTTTTAAATTGTGGCCTCCACCGGTTAACTTTGAGTATCGGCGCAGCATCAAGCAAGGCATCCATCTCCCTAATCATGTCATATAAATCAGGGGAGTGGGCCAAGCACATCTCTAGAGGGTCAGAGTATAGAGTCAAAAGTGCTCTATCTTCCATGAAAGAATCGATCACGTTAATGTTGTGGATATCGTCATCATCCTCTGACTATTTGCTCATATTGAAAAAGATGTTGAGCTCCAATGTCATATTTCCGAAAAATAAATTTATAATTCCATTCCTACAATTGATGATGACATTTGATGTAGCAAGGAATGGGCGACCAAGAATGACGGGAATCTGAGTGCTCACATCTACGATGGGTTGAGTATCCAAAACAATAAAAACTAGTAGATAGTAGAATTTGTCAACCTTGACCAACACATCCTCAATCACCCCTCTCGGTACATGGACCAATCAATCGGCAAATTGTAATGTGGTCCGGGTGGGTTTTAATTCACCTAGACCCAATTGTTCGTAAACCGAGAAAGGGATCAAATTAACACTCACCCCCAAGTCAAGAAGTGCTGCTCAATCTGGTAGTTCCCAATTACACAAGTGATGGTTGGGTTACCGGGATCTTTGTATTTTTGTGGCACATCTTGCTTGAGGATGACACTTACTTTTTCCGTCAAAAAAGATTTTCTTTTGAATATTTTGCCGCATTTTGGTAGTGCATAGATCTTTTAGAAATTTGGCATATGAAGGAATTTGTTTAACAACATCCAGGAGAAGGATATTGACTTTCACTTGCTTAGGCACCTCTAGAATATTCTGAGAGTTAGTTAGAGGTTTTGGTGCAATCAACCACTGAGGGAATGACGCAATTGGCTTACACACTTCTTCCGGTTCTTCCTCTTATGGAGCAATGCTAGGTCTATCATTCTTATCTTCTTTCGGATCCTTAAACTTTTCAGCTTTCATCGGAATAGATTTGTCAATTGTCTTTCCACTCCTAAGAGTGGTGATAGACTTGGCTTGCCCCATTTGATTTGAAGAGCTTGGGTCACTAATTTCACATTGCGGTTTTGGATTTGGTAGAGGTTGGACTGGTAGAGTCCCTTTATTTCCAATCGTTAAGTGTGACTCAATCCGTTGAATGACCTTGGTAAGGTTTTGAAAGGCTTGTAATGTGCCTTGATTGAAAAGCTCTTGGTTTTGGATGTGTTTTAAAACTGGATCCTCTCGAGATTTTCTTTGATTAAGAAGTTGAGTAATAGCCTCTTGAGGAGTTGCTGTTTGTCCATTCCTTCAACTGAAATTTGGATGGTTCCTCCAGTTGGGATTGTATGTATTTGAGGTGGGACCATTGAATGGTCGTTGGTAAGTATTTACGGCATTTGATTGCTCATTTAATAAATCTTGAAATGTAGGGATTGTGGGACAATCCTGCGTCACATGTATGTTGCTAGCACAAATACTGCAAATAACTTCCACGACCTCCCTGGGTTTGATAATTTCTACCTTTTTAAGTTCCATGGCTTTGACTTTTCTTGTTAGATTAACCACCCTTGCATTCTTATCTTCTTCTTTTAAAACATAAATTCCTCCCATTTCTTTTGATCGAGTAGGCTTAGAAGTGGTGGGTCTTGGGGAGGTGTCCCATGATTGCGCGTTTTTTACCAATTGATTAAGGTAATCCCACTCATCATCGGCCTCCTTGTTCATGAATTCACCATTACACATCATCTCTACGAACTGGCTCATTGGTGAAGTCAATCCGTTATAGAAAAAGCTTATTATTCGCCATATTTCATGGCCATGATGTGGACAGGAATTCGTGAGATCTTTGAATCTTTCCCATCATTGGAAGGTCTCTTCCTCTTTTTGAGCGAAGTTCATGATTGCCTTCCTTAAAGTGTTAGTTTTATGAAATGGGAAAAACTTTTTGAGAAATTCCCGGGTCATCTCGGCTCATGTGTTGATAGATCGTGGCTTTAAGGAGTGCATCTACATCTTAGCCTTTTCCTTCAATGAGAAGGGAAACAATTTGAGTCGCACTGTCTTTAGACACGTTTGAAAAGTGTAATGTGGCGACTATCTCGTCAAACTCTTTGATGTGCAAGAATGGACTTTCAGATTCTAGTCCATGACACTTAGGAAGGAGTTGTATCACTTCAGGTTCAACATCTACGTTTCCTGCATTCAACGGGAATATCATGTAGGAAGGTGTACTCACTTCCGCCGGTTGTAAATAATCTCGTAGAGTACGAGGCAGGGGTGCACGATGCACCTCATTCTCATCCTGGACTTCTTCAACTGGGTGTTGAGGATGATATGCGGCCATCACTTCTACTAATTCAGAGGATCTTAAGTTGTATCTAATTTGGTGATGGATAGGTAACCCTTCAACTAATCCTCCTTCACTCAAGAGACGGAGAGTGTTATTACGAACCCACTTGGGCATGAAACACTCACAACCATCAAATTCTGAACAACTAAAACCTAAGAAAAAGAAAACTAAAAACTACAACAAATAAGAAATCTAAAAGTACGAGGGAGTTGGAGAGAAGTTACCGGATTGGAGTTTCTATATTAGGATCCTACAAAACAGAAAACAAAGTTAATTCTAAAAATAAATTCAGAAATCCTAACCTAAGAACACAACAAAAACTTAACCCTACTCCTAAACTAATTCCAATACTAATTATTCTCAGAAAAAAGTAGTCGAAGTCCCCAGCAATGGCACTAAAAACTTGTTCACAACCCCAAGTGTAGGGTTGCGATGTAGTAATAACTCGGTGAGAACGAGGTCGAATCCACAGGGAATGGGGAGCATAGTCTAGACCTAATCTAAGTTTAACTTGGTTAGTCTAGGTTTTTAATTCAACGATTTAGAAAAAAAGGTTTTGAAATAATAAAGATAAAAGACGAAGGATCCGGGAATCTACTTATAGTAATCTCAATATTAATTTACTTGATTCAACGATAACTCGATTGGAATCGAAGTCCTATCCTATCCAATCGGATGATGAAATAGTTAAAATAGAATCTGAACTTTCATTGGATTAGTTCCCTCATAAAGTACCAATGTGATGATCGCAGGGAATTCAACCATCTACCATGCCCAGGAGACAATGGTAAATCACGAATTTTACAGATCACACAATTGCAAAATAGATAAAAAGATATCAAAAGCTTTCCAAGCATCTACTGTAATTGGAGTCACAATAAACCACAAAAAACTGGAAATATTCCTTTATTCAAACTAGAAATCAATGGAAGTTCAACCATAAACTTGAATAAAAACAAACTAAACATCAAAATAAACAACAGGTTTCATCCCTTAGCCTTAGCTAAGAGATTAGCCTAAGAAGACTAACATCTTAGAAGAAAAACAAAAAGATCTACTAGAACTGTGAAGAAATTGAAGTGGAAGAATGTTGTCGGCGCTCCACCTAGGCCTTCTCTCTCTTTCCAAACCCTAAAAGATGATTTGGAGTAGCCCAGGGATTCCTTTAAATAGTTTTGCAACTCAAACTTTCGCTCCGCTTCGGAAAAATTCACAAACTGCCTCAAATTTACGCACTTTGCGTAACGCCTTTGATGTCATCGAACAACCTTTGATGCCATTGAACATGGAATCTTAGTTTGAATCGGATTCGGAAGTCTCGCCCTTTCGCTTTGCATAAGAGATCGTTGTCATCGACCGACCTTCGATGCCATCGAACAAACCTTCAATGTCATTGAAGGTGTATTCGATTAATCGAAAAAGTGTCCAGATTGTTCGAGCGAGTTTCTTCAAAATCTTGAAAATTCTCGATGCCATCGAATAGGTTTCGATGTCATCGAGAAAAGCGCCTAATTAGTCCAGCAACCAAACTTGATTTTCATGTAATTCTCGATGCAATCGAACAGTCTTCGATGTCATCGAATAGTGTTCAATGTCATTGACAGTGAAGTTCAGTTTTTTTGAGTTTCTGCATTTTGCACTTTTAACTTCCTTCCTTCTCCACTTGGTTTTCTTGAATCTTGGGCCCTTGAAGTCTTCAATCTTGGTCGCCTAAGATTTATCCCTTGCCTTGGTGATTCTTGAGCATTAAATCCATGCTTTTAACATTTTTTTCATTCAGAGCTCTCAAATTCACCTCGCAAGACAAACATGCATAAAATATACCAATTAAGCATTATCATGTTTATAAAACCAAGATATAAACAGGGGAAAATATGCAATATTTGGCACTCAACAGATGGCATGACCCATGGTCCTTGCATTCAGCATTAGCACTAGATCGGGCAACAACACTCTGCTCCTTGCTCTTCATGTAACTAAAGTTTCCTTCGACAAACGTGCAGTACCCCCAATGGATTCCTATTCGTAATGGAGCAAGCCCAATCTGCATCAGTAGAGGACTTGACCCGAACATGCTTGTGTGATCAGTATATCGATCCTTGTCTTGTAGCTCTCTTTAAGTAGCGAAGGATATGAAGAACTATGTCCCTATGTTGTACCCTTGGCTGATGCATAAATCGGCTCACTAAGTCAACTGCAAATGAAATGTTTGGCCAAGTAATGGTAATATGAGCTTTCCCACAAGCTACTTGTACTTATGAATCCTTGAACAATTCTCCCTAATCATCAGACAGTTTACAGTTCAGTTCCATTGATGTTTTACTTGGGTTGTGCCCAAACATGTCAATCGTCTCCAATAGGTTCAGCACATCCTCTTTTGGGACAAGTAGATCCCTGAAACTGATCGAGCTTACCTCAATGTTTAGGAAGTATCGGAGAGGTCTAAGGTCCTTGGACTGCAATTGTCGATGGATGTAAGCTTTAACTTCTGATGTATCCTCTGGATCACTTCTTGTGATAATGATGTCATCTACATTGACCACCAACGCAATTAGCCCCTTGTAACTATGCTTCATGAACATGGAATGATCAATTTGGCAACTGTGAAAGCCAAAGTCGACTAATGTTTTGCTGAGCTTTTTGAACCACTCCCTAGGAGTTTATTTCAGATTGTAAATCACCTTCCGAAGTTTACACACATTTTCAGTCTTTTGCTAAGCAATAATGATGGGGACATCATGCGTATACGCACGCCCCCCACTTTACGCACGTACTCAAAGAGGAAGGCCCCATTATCGATTTGGATCGATGACGACATCTATGAAGGACCTCTTAGCTAGGAGGTTGTGCTATGGATCATTGGAGTGGACCCGATCATCATGTGGATCCCACCATTGGATCTCATGATCGTGGCCCACTACCCTAGATCTAGGATTTTGAGTTTTGGTTATTATTGCTATTAGAAACATCATGAACGGTTTTGATTGCATTGATTAGTTGTTATTTTTGTACTTCGTCTCTAAGTCTTAGTGTGCGCATATGGCGCGGCTTTTGGGGTGTAGGGTTTTCTTATAAATAGGCAACCCCATGTAGGTTTTTATTTATTGAAGTTTATGAATAAAATTTTGCATTTTTTCTTCTCTATCCCTCTGAGTTGAAGAAGCTAATTGGGTGTGAAACCCCCCCTTCCTCGAAGCGCTAACTACCGTGGTGCGAAGCCACAACTATCCCAAATCGTCCCCACCTCCTCCACCCTACATCCACCATCTTCCACAGCCCTCCCATCTTCATATTTATCATTTTTTGTGCCCAAGTTCCCCACTACAACAGATTTCCAGATTCTGGCCCACCAGAGGGGCTGAAACTTCGGCGGAGCACCACGCACACACCGGAAGGCGGATCGTCGTGAAACTTGGTGTGAGAGTGGGCCTCCCCTGGCCGACCAAGCCCTAGGTGGCCTTTTTTAGTTTCGTGGGCCCCATACACGTGCGGCTAGGCAGTCACACGTGCGCTCAGGTGGGCCTATTGTCCACACGCAGAATCCTTCTCAGGTCCTCTCTCATCTATTTCTCTCATCTCTCGCCTTAAATCCCAAACCCTAACCTTAGAAAATCCCAGATTCCAAGTATTTTCAACTTTTACAAACCCTAGGTTTTCCCCTATTTGAAACATGGTGAATCTCTTGAATTGGGGAATAGTCCTTTGCAGGATTGGATGAATCTTACACTCCTTTGGGTATTGTTTGGTTTATAATTTTACTTGATTCAGCCCTAAACGTGTGTAGGCTTGGACCCCCGTAGATTCCCCTTGTTGAATGTTTGAACGTATGTGGTACGTGGATTTTTGTGATTGTTTAGTAATCGGTATGATCTAAAGCTTGAAGTTTTGCACCTCATATTTAATTTCATGTCCTGCATCAAATTTGGTATCAGAGCTTAGGGTTTTCATATGGGAATGCATTGCATGTTTAGGGTTTAGTCTATTCACGTCTATTTTGCATCAAGTCTTATCATATAGGACTGTTTAGGACCCATCATCCACAATATGGACTGCTGAATTTTCTGTTGTAAAAAATCCTCAATTTTCATGTTTGAATTTTCTGTTAACAAACTATTTGGTCAGTTATGTTACTGGAATTTTAATGGCGTTGTGTAGTTTCCCTTATATAGAGTGCTATTGGATTGTTTAAGTTCCATTTAGATGCATATACTTGCATTAAAGAGTCTTTGAGTTAAGTGAGTGGTTATATGTCCACACGTACTGGTCGTGGTTTTGGTTTGCACCCCACGCTAAACATGGAGTAATTATAAGCGTCAATGGACAACATAACCCGACAGTTTGAGTCTTTGGGTAAGCGCTTGGAACAACGTATTGACCAACGCTTGGATCAGATCAATGTGCGTGTTACCCAATTAGAGACCTCCGCCCGGGCAAACCTCGCCATGGGGGAAGATGGCCAATCTCAGGCAGGTGGTTAGGAGGATAGACAAAGGAATAAGGGTAGCCGAAGGAATGGTCATGGGCGAACACCCGTGCACCTACACCGCGAGGGGCATCATGATCATTATGACCCAGATGCGCAACTCCTCAAGGGAGTTAGACTAGAGATCCCTACGTTTGATGTCCGCTTGGACCCTAAAGCTTTTCTAGATTGGTTGGCGGATATGGACTACTATTTTGAGTGGTTATGACATGTCGGATGCTCGTCGAGTCCGATTTGCCAATATGAAGCTTGTGGGCCAAGCGAAGAGGTTTTAGGCTACTGTGGAGCGAAAGAAAGAAAGGTCGAGGGAGCCCCCAATAGTCTATTGGGGAGAAATGAAAGAAACTCTTAAAGAAAAGTATCTCCCTTTCTCTTATCATTTGAGGTTGGTTGAAGAATGACAGTCTCTTCGACTAGGTTCCATGAGTGTGGCTGAATACGTTGAGAAGTTCGAAGAGTACTTGTCCCGATGTGAAGTTGAAGAGGATCTCGTACTTACACTTGCTCGATTTAAGACGGGCCTCTGTTCTGACATTAGGAGAATTGCTTGCCAAGGATAGACACTCTTGAACAGATGTATCAAGTAGTGTTGGAAGTCGAGCAATACCTCAAAGCATCTGTGGGAAGGCAGTTTGAGTCTCGTGATTCTGGTGCTAAGGCCAACCCTTCTGGGGCCAAACTTGACATTGGATATCAGTATAAGCCTTCCAGTAGTTCTCAGTCTAGGCCCAAGGATGATAAGGGTAAAGAAGTTGTCGGGTCTAGCTCGCGCAGAAGCGATGCGACTAAGTGTTTTAGATGTCAGGGGTTTGGTCACTTTGCCTACCAGTGTGGCACGAAAGAGGGCACTAAGGTGTTCCTTATTGAGGGGTAAGGAGAAGTAGTGCCCCCAGAAAGTGACGGTGAGGAGGAAGAATATGAGCCAGCAGAAACCCCTAGTGATGAGGAAGAGGGAGCGCAAGAGTCCGCGACCCTTGCAGTTGTGCGTTGCGCCTTTGCACAAGTAAAGAATACTGACGATTGGCGTTGCAACACGATCTTCGATACTTATGCAAAATGTGGTGATAAGAGCTGAAAGATGATCGTGGATAGCGATAGTTGTGCCAACGTGGCATCAACTGGCACTGTGAGCCATCTGGGCTTGAAGCTTGAAGCCCATCCTCAACCCTATAGAGTGTCTTGGGTTGATGAAACTTCCATTCCAGTCTCGCACCATTGTCTTGTTCTTATTCAGTTTGGATCATATAAAGACACATTTTGGTGTGATGTTGTTCCTATTCAGTTTGGGACATATAAACCTAGGAAGCCTATTGATCTTGTTCCTATGTCCCTGTCCCACAGGCCATCAGAGTCTGTAGAATCCTTTGCATATCACATTCATTCATTGCATCAAGAAATCAGGCGAAAGATCAATACTAGTATGAACATTACAAAATTTCTGCAAACCAACATAAATGATTCAAGGAATTCAATGTAGGGGACTCTGTGATGGTCTGCATTAGGCCAGAACGGTACCCTCAGGGAGCCATTTGTAAATTGCACACGCGTTGCGTTGGACCATTCAAAATTATAAAACGAAACGATCTCAATGCGTACGTGGTAGATCTTCCACCTTTCATGGGAATTAGTTCCACATTTAATGTGAAGGATCTAGTTGCATTTCACGGGACCACTGATACATTGTCTAACCTTTCACCGAACCATCCCGATTCTCCAGACCTTTCCTTTGATCCATGGTCTCTTCCCGACCCATCTTCTCAGCCTTTACCTCCCATGCCTACCCTTCTCACACCCAGAGAGGAGATGGAGGATATTCTGGACCATCAGATAGTATCAACGTTGGACGACGGGTTTCAAAAGTTCCTGGTCAAGTGGAAGTCACGCCCAACTTCAAACAGTACGTGACTCACTAAGGAGGAGCTTCAGAGACTTGATCCTGACATTTTGGAGCGGTTCAGGAGTTTTGTTTCGCCAGTGGCGAAACTTCCGCAGCTGGGGAGAGTTGATGGGGACACCACACCATATGCACGTACTCGAGGAGGAAGGCCCCACTATCAATCTGGATAGACGACGGCATCTATGGAGGACCTCTTAGATAGGAGGTTGTGCTATGGATCATTGGAGTGGACCCGATCATCATGTGGATCTTACCATTGGATCTCATGATCGTGGCCCACTACCCTAAATGATCTAGGATTTTGAGTTTTGGTTATTATCGCTATTAGAAACATCATGAACGGTTTTGATTGCATTGATTAATTGTTATTTTTGTTACTTCGTCTCTAAGTCTTAGTGTGCGCATATGGCGCGGCTTTTGGAGTGTAGGGTTTTCTTATAAATAGGCAACCCCATGTAGGTTTTTATTCATTGAAGTTTATGAATAAAATTTTGCATTTTTTCTTCTCTATCCCTCTGAGTTGAAGAAGCTAATTGGGTGTGAAACCCTCCCTTCCTCGAAGTGCTAAATATCGTGGTGCGAAGCCACAACTATCCCAAATCGTCCCCACCTCCTCCACCCTACA
This sequence comes from Magnolia officinalis, assembly GCA_021015155.1. NCBI lineage: Eukaryota > Viridiplantae > Streptophyta > Magnoliopsida > Magnoliales > Magnoliaceae > Magnolia > Magnolia officinalis. The sequence continues at coordinate 39,396,867 of JAJHSJ010000001.1, forward strand.
TCCACCATCTTCCACAGCCCTCCCATCTTCATATTTATCATTTTTTGTGCCCAAGTTCCCCACTACAACAGATTTCCAGATTCTGGCCCACCAGAGGGGCTGAAACCTCGGCGGAGCACCACGCACACGCCGGAAGGTGGATTGTCGTGAAACTTGGTGTGAGAGTGGGCCTCCCCTGGCCGACCAAGCCCTAGGTGACCTTTTTCAGTTTGTAGGCCCCACACACGTGTAGCCAGGCAGTCACGAACATGCGCCCAGGTGGGCCTGCTGTCCACACATAGAATCCTTCTCAGGTCCTTCTCTCTCCTCTATTTCTCTCCTCTCTTGCTTTAAATCCCAAACCCTAACCTTAGAAAATCCCAGATTCCAAGTATTTCCAACTTTTGCAAACCCTAGGTTTTCCCCTAACCCGGGCTGGTAAGTGAAACAGAGACGAGCTGGGGAACATAACTGAGAAAGGAGTTTTACCCCTTAGCACCGTGGAGGGCATCCTGTTAATTAGATGGCATGCGGTGAGAATCACAAAACTTCAAAAATATTTGGGAACATTCATGTTTGTAACAAGTGATCTTCCCAACTCCAACAAGTGCTGATTTTTTCCCTTTGCCAACCCATTTTGTTGCGGTGTGTACGGGCAAGAGGTTTGATGAACGATGCTGGTCAAGATTAAGTATTCCTGGAAGGAGATGAAGAGATAATTGGGGGCATTATCAGATCAGAAAATATTTTTGCAAAACTAATTACGAATTTCAGAATGAAAAAGATTTAAATATGTAAAAACTTCTAATATATCTATCATCATGAATACACAGGTCATGTGAGAATAATCATAATGAATGTAATAAAATACTTGAAATTATTTAAACTGGGAACCCGAATAGGACCCCACACATCCGATGTATTAAAGCAAAAGTAGCGGAAATCTGATTATCGTTCCTAGGAAAAAAAAAAAACCAGATCTATGGTGTTTATCTTACTAACATTCACACTATATTGATGAAATAGAAGATAGTGATGAAACAAAGCTTTTAAGGGACTCCAAAAATGGATGACTTAACCGGTAGTGCCACCGTAATGGAGTCACGTGTGTGCTGAGTGCAGCTCCAGTGATCCCAGGTTGAGGTAATATAGGCGCAGTTCACGCCCCCCACCAATCATCGCCTTGGTCTCGAGGTCCTGAAAGACGGAGAAGTATAAGAGTTTGTTGAGTAGTTCAAATTTCTGGTTATTTGGCTTACAGATATAAGTTTAAGGGTAAACTTAAGAACATACAAAACATATAGTAAGGTTAGTGTGTGCTTGGGAAAACGCTTTCCCGATCATGGACTTTTAGACAAGGACCAATTGATCGAGGAAATTGAAGAGCAAGGGATTGAGGTGTGGAAGGGAGTAAGGAACACATACTTGTCATATGATTCGTAGCCCTGGAATTGAGCACCTAAGGCGATAACCAAAGGATGGAACAGGGCATTATCAGAGTTAGCTACATCGGCCAAAGGAGTAGTAGCCGAATCAGACTCCATAGTCTTTCCACGATTTTTTATTTTTATTTTTATTTTTATTATTTTATTATATTTATTTATTTTTATTTTTATTATTTTATTATTTTTTGTAGTCAGCCCATGAGAATGGAATCATGATGATAGAGTCACCAAAGCCAGAGGAGCTACTACTGGACGAGTCGCCAGTAGATGAACCATTACCAGTATGTAGTGCAGGATTTTGCTTGGTGGGGTCCAACCTTGTAAAGAAGATTCCAACACTTGTCCACTATATGGTTTGTATTCTTATAGTAAATGCAAAAATGTTGATCGATTGAATCACTTGAGAAACTACAACTCCATTCTTTCCTTCCTAAATGACCTCCACGGCCACTACCTTGTCATCTTGTGGTGGTGATCAAAGCTACGCTTTCACTTGATGGTGGTGGGGCTGACAAGGGTGGAGTTGCTGAGACACATGTCACTCAAGCAAATACATCAGATAAGGAAGTCACACGCACATCCAAACAGTTGTGCCTATATATCCAAATATCGGTATCGTATTGGTTGATACAAGTGTATTATATTCGTATTGGCTTGATACGATACGCGATACGGGCCTGTATTGGCTGTATTGGTATCAGTTAGCCTGTATCGGTCTGTATCAACCGATACAACCCATATTGGTGCCGATATGCTGTACCCTTATCGGTCAGATCAATACAGGCATAAAAATGGCAAAAACGCTCCTTTTTTTCCATTTTCGATTTCTCTCCCTCATTTATCCTCCAAGCTTTCAAATCCCTTAAATACATCAACTTATAGAGATTTTTAGTGCCATTAACAACTACCTGGAGGATCAAAACATTGGATTTCAACCGATTTGAAGGATCGAAATAGTTTGGGGCCGGTTTTGAAAAAATCGAAAAAAATGTAAAAAAATGAATTCATTTTTTTTTTTTTTCCTATTGATCCTTGTTGAAATCCATATTAATGTTTATTATATCCCTAGATCTACCAAAAATTACTAGATTTGAAGATCGTTTTGATCATTTTTGAGCTTTTTTAGCCTTTATGCCTGATTTTTTTGAAAATTTCAAAAATCATTTTTTAATTTGATCTTAGATCTGGAGAGGGGAACCATTTCCGATTAGATCTAGGGATATAATCGGAAAAAGTTTTTTTTCTTAAATTTCTATTTATTAAATCTGTTGAAAATTCTGGAAATTCTAGAACTTTTATTTATTATTTTTAATATGATCTCAGATCTGGAGAGGGGAACCATTAAGTTTTTTATTATTAAATCCGTTGAAAATTCTAAAAATTTTAGATTTTAGATATTTATTTATTTATTATTTTTTAAATCCGGTCACAAATCTGGAGAGGGGAGGCATTTTCGATTAGATCTACATCGGGTTTGATCGGAAATAAAGTTTTTTTAATTTTATTTTTAGGATAATTTTTGTCAAAATTTCAGAAAATGATTTGTTTCGTTTTTTTTTTTTTTTTTTTTTGGGTGGGGGGTTCTTTCAAATATTATGATGGGGACATCACGCGCACATGCACCCCCCCCCCTACGTACGTACGCAAGAAGACGGGGTCCCACCATCGATCTGGATCGATGACGACGTCTAGGGAGGGCCTCCTAGTTAGAAGATTGAGTTTTAGGTTTTGCTTATTAATGTTATTTAGAATATCATGGACGGTTTAGATTACTTCGATTAGTTATTATTTGTGTTTACTTCATCGCCAAGTAATATGTTGCACACATGGCGCGAGTTTTAGGGGTATAGGGTTTTCTTATAAATAAGCACCCCTTGTAAGTTCTTTTTCAATGAAAATTAATAAAAAAATTGCTGCGTTTTCCTACTCCTTTCCGAGTTATGAAAACCTAATTGGGTGCAAAGCCCTCTCTGCTTCGAAGGGCTAACTACCGTGGTGCGAAGCCACATCTATCCCGATTCTCTCCCATCTTTTACCATCCACCCTTCTCATCTCCCACAATCATCTGCGCTACAAATCTGTCCTTCATTGCATCAATTTTTCTCTTTTCAACAGGATTCCAGAATCTGGCCTTGCAGGAGGGTTGAAACTTCGGCGGAGCATCACGCGCGGACCGGACCTCGAATCGGGCTGAAACTTGGAGGGTGTGTGGCCCAACCCTGACCGACCAGACCCAAGAAGGCCTTTTTTGAGTTCGTGAGCCCCACGCACGTGCGGCCAACCATCAACGCACATGCATCAGACCCAACCTGCTGTCCACACGCACGGGCTGGCCACGGGCTCTCTCTCTCTCCTCTCTTTCACTCCTCTCTCACTTGATTTCCCTAACCCTAACCTTAGATTGCAATACTTCCAGTTTATTTGCCCTTTTTCTAATCCTAGGGTTTTCTGAATTGAAATTGGTGAATCCCTTGGTTAGGGACTGATTGCTGTGCATGTGTGGATGATTTTCACTTTCCTTTGAATATCGTTTGGTTAATAATTTTTATTGATTCAGCCCTAGCATGTGTAGGCCTGGACCCATGCAGATTCCCCTTGTTTGAATGCTTGAGCTTTTGTGTAGGATGTGGAATTAATATGGATTGTTTTGAATTAGTGTGATCTAAAGCCTGAGATCTTGCATATCATATTTAATTTTCATGTCCTACATCATATTATGTCTAGTTTTCTTCAATTTCAAATTTTTTTATATAAATATATTGAAAGTTGAAACTTTAAATGTAATTCATGTATAATCATATTAGACTATTAGTAATATATGATATATATCTACTGTTTATATTAAAAAAAAAACCAATACCAGAACTTATAGTAGGTCAACCTGTCAGGACAACATTCTTACCAAAGAATGGTCCAATACACCATTGAATACATGGTCAAAATTCAAAAAAGAAAGAAAGATTCATGAATATCTCAATTTTCCTATTTTTTTAATATTTTTTGATATTTATTTTCGTATATAAAAAAAATCTGACCGATACGAGATGATACAGGCCGATACGGCCTCGATTTCGATACGCGACGCCGTATCGTATCGTCTCTTTTTTCCACGAGGCTGATACGGCGGTCGATACCATCATTCAAAACCATAGTTGTGCCTTAATAGGTTCTAGGTACGGGTGCACTATAGTCGAAAGAGGACTATTCCAATCTCCTCTCTTTGACGTTGCTGTTGAGCAATATTCTGAGTGAAGGCGTGGTGTAATTTCCATTCATCCGAACAATCCTTGAAATCGGGCACAATGCTCATACAGATGCTAAGTCATTTGAAACTCTTGGAAGATGTTGTACAGCCGTTGGATATTCTTCTCATTAGAATAAAGTTGTTGAAGTGTATCTCATATTTCCTTGGCACTTTCACCATATATAACATTGTGGTATAATCTCCTCCATGCTATGAAATAGCTAGGTCATGACTTGGCAATTGTTTTCCTTCCATTGCGAGTATGTGTCTGATTCTTCCACAGGCCAGTCATCGGTCAGATGCCTCAGTTTTCTCTTGGATTGAAGGGAAATTTTTACGGAGCGGGCCCCGGGCAAATAGTTTTTGACACCCCGCAGTTTGATTGCGGCAATCTATTGGGTGTCAGCCTTGGTTTCTGGTTTCAAAGCAACCATTCGATTAGCCAAAGATACAAATAAACCAACGGTATAAAAAAAAAATTCAGATCAATCACAATGGCTTACAAATCTGATCAATATCCACCTTAACGACTATCAACAAATTGACAGTTACTCACTTCAGATTATAAAAAGAAAAAAAATGCAGACTTCTCAAATATATCCATGACATCAGCACCAACAAATCTGATGAAATAGTTGTGATGCCCTGATCACACTGACCAGATCTTTGTTCCAGGGAAGAATGGACACAGCTGGCTCTTAAAAGAAAAATTAAAAAAAAAAAGAAAAAATCCTGGTGTCCACGATCAGATCTCAACCCAACTGGTTCAACAAAAAATTAATCATGCTGGATCTCTTCTCAGCAACATGCGGCGATTAGAGCAGAACCAGATTGGTTTCATGAGTTTCACCTTAAACTGGGAGATAGATTACCCCAATCAAAACAGCAGATCTCCGATTTTCTTCAACTTGCCACTCTCTATAGGTTCGAGATGCATAGGAGCCCAGATTTGGATCAATGCTCTGATTCCATAATAGAATTGATCAATACTTGGCTTAGAGTGGGAGGGTTATCGGTGTAAAGATGTGCGTAGAGAGGGAGGGTGATGGGTGTGTAAAGATGTGAAAGAGGGCGATCAACATATAAAGATGGGAGGGAGGGCAACACTATATTGTGCTTCCCAAATACACTCTAGCCTAACAATACATTGAATAATGGTAAGCATACATGTGAGAAAGATCAGGCCACACCACCACTCATCTGGGGTAAATGGATGGATGGGAAGAAATCACCCACAATCCATATTGGATGTGCATATGTTGCTCACATGATTCACATGATGAATCGATTGGCCTGATCTTTTGGACCAGGTACGTTCATGACGGGTCCCACCTGATGAATGTCCCAGTGCATTAGCAATTTTTTTTTTTTCTAGTGTCAAAAGTAAATATGCATTTTCAAATCCACCATACCTGGATGATAATCCAGATAGGTGTCCAATATTATTTCTTGACTTTCATGCATTAGCTTTTCTCCCCCAAAGTTCCGCACGACTTGAATGATTTAATTGGTATTCACTTCTGATAAATGGTGTCTACAGATCTGGTCACATCAATCCACGAGCACTGGTTTTGTGCACGGTGTGTGAATACATCAAAACCTGCTGGTGAAGGCGCTATCATTATGCAGATTGCAGCATTTCTGTTGGTTGCAATGTAAGGGTCGATTGAAACATGTAAAAGTTTTATTCACGTTAAAATAAAATAAAATTGATGGGCTTATGGTAGCAGCATGTTTGAATATGGATAGTCATGTAGAAACTTGGGGTGTGTTTGGCTGCACCAGTTTGAATTGCAAATATTTAGTTCAGTCAAAGAGGAAATAACAAAAAATAGTGATGTTTCCTAATATTTCATAATGGGGAAGTGGCCTCGAATTGCAGTTTCTTTTACCATGTAACTTGAAAGCAACATAATTGCAATTCAGAGCACAGACCCATGATTTGAATGCTGACTCTTTCAGTCCTTCCCATTTCATTTGACCAATGTTGATTCAGCAGCAATGCATCCAAACACACCCTTGATATGGTTTGTGGCAAGAAAGCATTTAGATTTTCATGTTTCCCTTGGTAAAAAAAAATTGCAAGTCAATTCAACAGCGCATCCAAATGTGCCCTTGATGTGGCTTGTGATGGAGAACTTGTAATTAGCATTTAAATATTTGTGTTTCTTTGATCCATATACAGGTATGATGGTTCAATTGGTTCTGCATCTCGTGCAATGGTGGCTGTTGATCAGTTTGCGTGGCAGTTGAATCGACGAAATCTTTGACCCCTCTCAGACTAGGTAATCAAGATGACTGATTTGTCAGTGGGCTATCTTCTTTTTAAATGAACGAGTCCTAAATGGCTTTGTTAGGTCTGTAAGCTACAATGGAGAGCTCTTGGAAGCCCAGGAGGTTTGGTCTGCATCAGATGTTCCCGGGACCGCTTTTATTTTTGTCCAGGTATCCATCTGCAGTTAGCAGTCCTAAATCCTAATTTCAATGTGTTATTGGAAGAAAACAAAAAATTGCCTTCTAGAAATTGAGATGTTTAAATATTGGGATTTGGACATATAAACACAGCCTTTTGGCCTATACCCAAATTCCCCCCTGCCTTTCTAAGTATTCGTAATAAACCAGTATGTTCTCAAAATAGGTCAGATACCACCCTTTGTGGCATCTCCGTAGCTTGTGTGGAAGGACAAGAAGCAACTGTTAGCAATAGGCAGAAGGATTACAGATGATTTCCGACGTTATGGATGGATGAGATCTCATACACGTGTTTTACACTTGTGCCCCCGTGTGCATGTGTATGTTTTTACACACGTGCAACAGTAGCAAAGGGAGTAGGTAACAGGTGTAAAGACGTGTAATGATAGCCAGTAACAACTGTGGTAAAAGGGTTGGTGACCCATGAGTAAATACAAGGGTAATTTTGGATTTTTTTTGAGATAAATTTTTTATTATTAAAAAGCCTGCAGGAAAAAAAATAGGGATTTTTACCAAAATAACCTCAAGGTATGGTCGCTTCTCTTTTCATTAAAAAAAAAATAAAAATAAAAGATTTTTATTAATTTTATTTTATTTTAAGCCTACGACAACATATTCTCTTTTTCATGGACCAAAATGCTCTTGCTTTAGGTAGTTATGCTGTACTTGATTTTACTCGTGGAAAAAGCTTCCAAGCTTCACTCCTGATGCATGAGGTGGCTATAATGTGATGATCGGGCCCACTTGAAGGTAGATTCAATTCATTCATAAAGAAGGTTAACTATTTCATTGGGAATGCGCTAGCTTCAGCTTGATACGAGCTCTCTATGGCCCAACCAAATGATAACGCGGGATGTTCACTCTCAATTGTTTTCTTGTAGTGTGGTACACCTAATTTGCAAACGTGGCTCATTCTTTGGCCAATGACCTTTTATGAAATGCTGACTCTAATGGATGGAGTGGATTCAACACATACTCGATGGTGGGCCCCACAGGCGGTGCCGTTTAGGTGTTGAAGGGTCAAGGTGGAGGTTGTCATGTGTTGAGGGTTGAGGTTGTCATGTGTTGGGTTAGGTGGTCATGTGTTAAGAGTCTAGGTGGTCATATGCCAAGGGTTGTGGGACCCACCATGGGGTATGTGTCGAATCCACTCTGTTCATTGGATTCAAAATTTAATTCAATATCATGGGCTAAAAATGAGTTCCATCCATGGATAAGGTGGAAGTAGCCACAATGAAACAATTGAGAGGGAATGACCACCGGTATCGATTGTTGTGGGCCATAGAGAGGCTCGTATCCGACTCAAAATAGGGTCTTCCCACTTAAATGATGGGCCACAAAGAGAATGACATATTGGATATTCCTTCAAGTGGGCCCAATAACCACATAATGGCCACAATGTTGCATTGGGATATGGACTATGAAGCTTGCTCCCACGAGTGAAAGCAAAGCAAGTACAGGCACAATGCATGAAGGCAATGGCATTTTGATCTTGTAAAAGATAAAAAGTTCTAAAGAGGATAAATAAAAAAAAGAAATGAAAAGGATGCTATTCTCTTAAAACAACCATACCTTGGGGTCATCTTACTGACCCACACTCTATTAAAAATATCTAAAAATATTACTGGCCAAGTTGTTCTTTACATAAATAGCCCAATCTGACATGAGCCCTTTAATATATAACTAACAACCTCGTCAACTCCCATGCTTTTATTCCGAAAGCATCTATTATTTCTAACACCCTATGTGACCCAGGAACAACCATAAGAATCAACCTCCATTTAGCTTTATCGGCTTTCCCCACACTCCTCCATATGAAGCTTGCAGAAGATTTTCAACAGATTCTAGCATAACCCAATCAACATGAAACAAATTCAAAAATTGAATCCAAATTGCAATCTCTCGATCGTTCTAAAGGCGATCGCACACTTGTCCATAGCATGATCACATGTACATTCCGATAGTGGTCGCTCATTTGTTGATATAGAGATCACTCTAATTGCCATTGCTAACTCGTTAATATTGTGATTGCTCACATATGCAAAACAATCTCTTACTCGTTGAAACTGTAATCATAAAAGAAGCCATAAAATTTAATTCAATTTTATGAGATTTTATTGATATTTATATTCTTATTACATCCCAGGATGTGAAATACCGTCCTTAATTACATTCAAATAGAAATTAAAAATTTCTTAGTAGTGTCCATCGATAAGGAAGGGACTACATGAGATTTTCATCATTTAGGAAGGGGCTATGTGGTGATTCGATCGTGAAATATAAGGGAATGTGCGTCGATTCGATCATTGGAATATATGCAAAGACCATGCTAGTGGCCTTGGTCGAGTGTGGGAATGCCATCTTCATGATTGGGAATGACCATTCTTTGGAACAACTTTTTTACTTTTAAAGACCATTCTTAGTAGGTTGGAACAAGCAAAATGTATTGTCCTTTTTGAATGTGTTGCCTGTTAGTTCACTGATTTGTGCACCTTGTTTGTCAATCACGTGAGTCTATATGTCATATAGTTGGTTGAGTCCTTGAAAGCTGAAGATCGAAGATGTATAAAGACTGGAGCATCAATGAAGTGAAGGACAAGTAAATGAGATGCCTTGGTGACCTTAACATTGATCCAATACAACCCTATCATTCTAGTTGATCATGGCCTAATAGGTAAACCTTGTTTTGATCATCCCTTAGTCTTAGGATCCTAACTGGAATATGATAAGTAATGTTAGAAGATACGTTAAGCTGTTGTAAAAATATATGCCCAAAATAAAAGTTTTTGAGTGGTTCTCAATAAAAAATGTCGATGAGACGATGGAATTGAAGGACTACTTGATCTGATCAAAGAATGAGCCTAGCAACCATCAGATATAATTTTGGATTTTCTTGATGGGATCAACGGATCTTTCGATCCTATTGAAGGATATTCAATCCCATCAAAGGGCCTTTCGAGCTTATTGACAGATCCGTTAACTAGTCATTTTATAATCGTTACAAATTGGTTTCTTATAAAGGAACATTTGGTTTTTGAGTAAAAAGATTGGTTTTTTGGTGCAATAGAAGTTTTGGAGATTCCCCATTCATATTCCACATTCCAAGCCTTTAAAATCATGAGATCTAAGTCATCTTTCTTGTGATTTATCACTTGCAAGAGGATTCGACAATGAGCTTAGTCTCTACCTTGTTTTAGAGATTAGACTTGAACTAATAGTCAAATCCTTGTTTAAAACCTCTAGAATACCCATATAGGTGAATCCCCTAAGAAATTACAATCTTCCCATATGTTGTAGGAGATTCTTCACCTAACCTCCCATCACCTTGGTCACATCGATAGATCATTAGGTGTAAGATGTTTGATCTTGGAGCTGAAGCCTTTGCAAGGCATCACATCAATGATCGGGAGAGCAAAATGGGAGCTGATTGAAGTACGAGAGAGCATCGATCAAGCAACCCGAGACGGTGCATCAAATGAGGGGCTCAATTAAAAAAGTGTCAATTTGTGAGTATATATTCTCTTTCCTTGCGTAGGATTGAGGGTAAGAGTTTGTAATATAAACTTGACAGGTTCTTATATATGACCTAACCTTTTGCGTTGGGCCGAATTCATCGTACATGAGTGTATACGTGTTAGTCTCCATGGGAACCTCCAGCAGGGGTAAACGTATATCCTTGTATTAAGACTGAGGTTGTTGGTTAGCTGATTGAAAACCAATTAAAGTGTCTTGTGGGAGCTTTCGGCAGTAGTGTACGCTTGTCACACATCAAAAATCGGCACCCGAGTACAGAGACTCCGATTACGGGTTTTCGGGTTGAACTGAAAAAAAAACGCACGTGTGCCATCATTCAGATTCACATTTATTTTATATACAAATAATCAGAGTAACACATTTCAACTTAATGGATCCAAAGCAAGGTGGAGATAACAAACTCCAAAAAATATAGGGCTAACATGTATAGATACAATTCTAAACGTAGTGTTTATCCATGTGAGAATTATACAAATCACAATAAATGCAATATTTACGAAAAGTACAACTACCCAAAGTGATGGAGTTATGAGTCTACTAGGGCGCTTTGAGCGCACTATCATTTGGTCGAGTCATCTGCATATGTCAAATAGAAGACGTCAAACACCAACATAGTGAAGAAATATCCCCAAGATTATACTCAGGACATCTTAGTAATAAACAAATCCAGAACAAACACATATTTCTATATATAACGCTCTTAAGCATTCTACTTCAAATGCACAAATACTAAGTGAGTTATCCATTTTATCAATACAATCAAGCATAGACAATGATAGCAATACAAAATAAACAATTCTTAAGTTAATTATTTAATGCATGATGCAATGTTATGTATAATGGTTGGCCCGCAACTCAATCCAACAATAATTTCCATGATGATATGCGCAATGGTTGACTCACAGCACAACCCAACAATATTGTCATGATGCTATGCATGATTGCCAAGTTGTTATTATTCCTGATTCAACCAATAGGTTGGCGAAGCTAGGATACCACCATTATATTATGAATCATTATCCGAATCACATGACTCATTGTTGCACGTAGTGGCTCCTCACAAGTGTTCCTTGATCCAAATTAAGGTATTACCCATTATATCTCATAAATCAATCATTCCAAAGGTATAACATGATGCTCAATAGTATATAAATCAACATGGTAAGGGTCATCACCCAAATACCGAGTATGAATAATTACTTTAGAGGTGCTGGTTTGTCACTCGAAATTAGATTAATACAAAGAAAAGGGGTCGTCACCCAATTTCGTTCACGCTCGAGTCATTCGAACGGTACTCTGACACGTAATCATGAGGCGAATATTTAATGAGGGCCATTCGAACAACAATCTATCACATCTATTAATACTCACTGGTCACTATGGGGAGACTTATTACCCTAGCATAGGTTAACGGCTCGAACACAGTTTCCCATACCACCATGCTCGGACATGAGTCTTTGTAGGATCGCAACGTACTAATGGTTATGAGTAGACTTAAATAAATGATAATAGTGATATTTCAGATTCTATCGAATGTTATACAATCACCAAGCATAAGAATGATCGAGCCTTGCATTAGACTGTTGCGATTGACTACGGGGGCAAACTGACATTAGGTGAAAGGTATCCTGTGCAGTTTCAACTACTACTGATCGTTTGTGTTCAACTTTGATTGGTCGTATAAGTTTGGAATAGCCACCCTAAAGTGGGCTATTTTCTTATTTAAATAATTTGCGGAGATCGATTCACAACCACAATAATTCAGATTTATCAACCATATAAACATAATCATAAGGAAATTCAATACCATACTAATGTATACTAGTTGAGCACATGTATGAATTAGTACAATCCAACCAACATAAACACAATTTGACCAATATCAACACGTGACAGTTGAACACATGTACATTTCAATGTAATTCAATCTATATCAACATTTCCTAATATTCGACATTGAAGAATTCTAATATTATGGATCATCTAAGTATTTCATTAAGCATGTTGTTAACCAAATAGCAAACAAACACATTTAATAATCTAAAATGTCATGTATAAGCTTGATGATAGATTTTTTACTTTAGAGTCGAAAATCCTCGATTTAGATGTGGCCCTAGCGTCAAAATTTGGATAAAGCGCTCTAAACCTTAATTAACCGGTAATCTTATCGTTAGTAACGTGAATTCTAACCTAATTAGATTTTAATCAAGGATTAAGGGTTTTACATAACTTAATTCGAGTAAATCCCAACTCGATTCGATAAGTCGGGGCTCAGAAATGGCGTACGAAGTCATTTATATGGGGCCACACCCAAATATGGCTTCCGCAATAGCATGAGCCACTCCTAATAGATTGTTAGGACCCTAAGTCCTAGCACAAATAAATCCTAGAGTTAGGGTTTCTGAGAAATGATGAAAAAAAAGGGGTTTTTAATCCTAATGGCTAAAAAATGTAGGAAAGGAAAGAAATAGGTAGAAGGACAACTAGGGAACTGTTGAAACTCAAATATTGCATATTTAACCTTTCAATCACATTAGTTTTCCTAGCATTTAAGTGTTAATTCGATTTAATTATATATGTTTTTGTCAAGCGAGGTGGTTTTGGACCTAAAAATGAATATGTGCTTAAAAGGATATATTTAGAGGTCAAAAGAAGATAACGAAGAATTGAAGATTTAGATTATGATATGATTAGGGAGATTGACGGCTTGCTTGATACAACTTTGGCATTTGAAACTATCCAGTGGAGGCCACCATTTGAGCAGCCACCCCTTGATGATACAAAGCCTCTACTGATTAGTATCAAAGAACCGAGTCTTCACATTAAATCTTCACCTACTGATCATCAACCTGTCTATGCAGGACAAGGTGAGATGTATCCAATGATGATTTACTCTCACTGAGATGAAGAGCAAGAGAGTATGCTTCCCTCTATTCTTAAAGAAGATGAATGAGTCCTTGGGCATATCATCACAGACCTTAATGTGGAGAATGAGCCTCTTTCAACTGAATGTCTTGACTCTTTAGAAGTTTGCTTGGCACATTTTATAGATTCAAATGATCCTATGATACAAGACATAGTGAATGCCTTACGAGACAATACCTTGGTAATTGATACTGATCAAGGGAATCATTATTCTGAAGCCCCTCCTTCCACACATCCAAAATGTTTTACCATTAAAGGAGAATGAGTTGAAAATTGAATCGAAGTCTGAAACTTAGGAATATGTTGAGACTAAACAACCTAATGAGATTTTTTTAGAATTTCACCTACTTGTAGTCTCTAATTCACCATGGTGTACTAATATTGTAAACTTTTCTGTCACAGGTGAATATTATTTACTGTGGATATCTTAGGGGATTAAAAGAATTTTCTTTGCCGATGTTCATAAATTTCTCTGGACATTCATGCTCCAGGGTATCCAAGTCTACTGTAAAAATGGCTTTTGGATGATCTTGTTGAGAAATCTTTTAAGAAATTTATCAAGATACTGGTCGGGGGAGGAACCTTGCTACATGATCGAGTAGTTTTCCCCTTACTTTTCTAGTTTAGGATTAAAATTTATTACATTTTTAGGATTAGTTTGCTTTTCATAGTTTAGTTTCTCTGCTAGAACCACATTTTATTGGAAGATTGTTCTCGCTTCATAGGTACTTTTGGAGGACAATGTCAATTTTAGGTTGGGAAGTAGGTTTCCCTGGGAAAATTTTCAGATTTGAGCAAATTGTTAAAATTTTGAGCTATAAAATTTTTTAAAATTTATGTGAAATTAAGTGATTTTAAAAATAATCCAGAGATTAGAATGATAATATATTTATTATCGAGGAATATTGAAATCTGAATTTTAGTTACTTGGTAGATTTCAAAGTTAAGTTTGAGTTATTAATTCATAATTAGAAGTTTTAAACATTGATTAAGTCATGATTTCACATATAACCTTTGGTTTACACATTAAAGTTTAAGTTTGATATTGAATTGTTAACTTGATGATAATTAAGAATAATAGGGATCAAACTTGGGAAATTGGTCCATATTTAATGAAAAGAATCGAACAAAAGAAATAAAAGAGAGAAGTAATATCCACCAAAAAAACAGTTGTCGTCGAAAAGGGCTACTAATGAGGGTCGAATATTGCATATCAGACCCCGATTATTACCTGATTTTACCAACATGATAATGTTTAACGAACTATTTTAATCGTGTTTTTGTTGTAAGGTGTAATTAGGAGCTTGGACTGAAAAAGGATACACAATCGTAGATTTGATGCTCTGAAGTCACCAAAGCAAGGGACGGATTCCAGAGGACCAAGATTGATGGATTTATACGCCAAGGATCCAAGAAAATCAAGCCGTTCACGTTAAAGAGGCCCAAAATTGGTGCAAAATGCAAGATCACATGGTTCCAGCCATCCATTCGGCTCGAAACTTCATACATGGCCTGAAGGCCACAAATTAACCGTACACGTAAAATTTCAGCCATTAGATACCTCTGGAAGTGGCCCAACGGACAGATTAGCCCCATAATTCCTTAAGTGGGGCCCACCTGGTATCTAGATATGCCTCAAATTTGGTCTCAACCCATTATATGAGGAGAAAAAACAGATGGTCGGATAAGATTTCTCAAAAACATTGTAGTGGACCCCACCTTGTGTGGAATGTGCATAGTGTACATGTGCACTAGCCGTGTACCGAATCAACTAAGTCGGTCAGCAGGCGCTGACCGGACTTCCTTCTTAAAACGGAAATTTCCGTTTTCTATTGCGCAACAGGGAGTTGCGGTTGAAGTCAGGTGGGCCACCATCATTGCAGATATTGCTGATCCGGACTGTCCATTCATTCCAAGACGCTAAACCGACCGTACATATGGAGGATTTCCAGATCATGCACGTGTACACATGGAAATAGCGTCCACAACATCTAATGGACGGCAGAGCAGAAAATCAGGTGGGCCATACCAAAAGCACTCCAAAACCATCTATCTCCACCAGAAATTTCATCACAAAGGTAATGGACTGAGTAGATTTCCGTACAGACGCTGATTATGACCCCACCAAGCACCAGCGCATGCCCTGTTACGCGCGTTCGAGACCGTCCTAGAAATCAGGGCGGTTGTATCCTACTGTCTTCGATCAGACGGATAATCCAAACCGTCCATCGTGTAGCTCGTCCAAAAACACACCAAGGGACGTTGATTTTTTCGGAAAGAAGCAGGGAAGTGGGCCGTGTTCTGCTCATCTTCTCGGCTGCGTAAAGAAGTTACGCACGTTGATCCTATCGAAATATTTAGATTTGTCTTATTTTTCGGCTCAAGCCTTAAGACGAGCCCGCCAAATGGATGGACGGTTTGGATATAACACATACCTCATAATGGGGCACAATTCAATGTATATGAGAAATCCATTCCGTCCATCTGTTTTACGAGTTCATTTTAGAATGTGCCACCAAAAATGAGATGGATACAAAACTCAACTGGGCCACATAAGAAGATATAGTGGGAATTCAACTAGCACTGTTAAAGCATTCCTATGGCCATAAAAGTTTTGAATGATGCTATCTTTTTGGTTTTTTCACTTCATCCCATTGAGAATGACCTTATAAACAAATTGGATAGCATATAAACATTAAGGTGGAGCCCAGGAAAGTTTCAATGGTAGGAATTTCTTTCCCCAATTTTCTCTCTCGTGTGACCCACTTTAGTTTTGTATCCTTCTCATTTTTGGCGGCATGTCCTTAAATGAGCTCACAAAAACAGATGGACGGAATAGATTTCTCACATACATTGAAGTGGGCCCACATAACATCCTTGCGCAGGAGCTTCCTGCAAAAGGCTTTTGCACGAAATCCAGTCCCTTTTCTTGTGTTAGAGCTCGGTGCTTGATGCACTTGAGCCATATGCTGAGAGGACGAGAGCTCGGTGCTTGATGCACCTTGAGCCATATGCTGAGAGGACGGATGGGCTACTCCCCTTGCCATCGGCCAATGGCTGGTGGTCGGTGCTCTGTGGACCCCACCATCATATATTTATTTCATCTATGTCGTCTATCTATTTTTCTAGATAATTTTATGGTATTAAATAGAAAATGAGGTATATCCCAATCTCAAGTAGACAACATTATAGGAAACAATGTTGAATGAACATTGTGCAGATCGGATCAGATCGGATCCCAGATCGAATCGATTCGGATTGGCCACTGATCCGAACTCGACTTGATGTACAGTCGCATCTAAGTGGGCCTACTGGATCCAATCCGATCTTGGCCTTCGTTTCGAATTGGATTGGGTTGAATTCTACACAGCCCTAATTCTTGGATCTGCTTCACTTTTGGGCTTGTATCTTAAAATGATATTAAAAAATGGATGGACGGTACAGGTAAAACTGATGCATCATGGTGGCTCTCATAGCCCTTGTCCGTTTCTAGCTACAGGGACAGCCCAAGTAGTACCCATTCCGCGTTCGGCTAGTGACCTCAACACGAGCTTACTAGCTTTGTGGGCTCAACCATAACGCGTGTGCTTTATCCACGCTGTCTATTCATTTTGAAAGCACATTTTAGGGCCTGAGTCTAAAAATGAGTAGATTCAACTCTTAGGTGGACCATATCAGCGGAAACAATGAATAGTTGAAAACGATATGCGAGCAACAAAAGTTTTGGATCAAGCTGAAATTTGTGTTTTCCCTTTATCCAGGTCCGTGTGACCTTATCAACATATTGGATGGAAAATAAACATTACACTGGGCCTTAGAAAGTTTCTAACAATGGATGATAAGGCCCCACTGTTTTCCTATGGTGTGGTCCAAGTGAGATACGGATCAGCCTCAATTTTTGGCTAATTCCCTAAAATGAGCTTACAAAATGGATGAATGGCATGGATGAAACCATACATCAAGGTGGGGCTTACTGAGCTTTGACACCAGGTAGGGTATGGTGTTGGGGTCTAGCCGAACCGTATTCGTCATCAAACTTTTCATGAGGTCATTCCCACTTAGATTAACTGAAAACAATAAAATAAAACTTCTATGTCCTCTTACGATCGTATCAACTATGGCCGCTCAATACCTACTATTTTTCGCCATGCCACCCTCTGAGCTTTTGATCTACCTTATCTTTTATATTCATGCCCTAATGTCATCCGCCCAAAATAGCCAAAGAAAATTCTCACGAACTTCGAGGAGGGCATCAAATCTGTTTAAACTGTATCTATTCATTTTTGGCATACGCGGGAAGGGACGCGGATTGCGTCCTACCCCTGCCCGTCTCCAGCTGAGAACGGGCAGCTGATTTGAGTGGCCACCATGATTTATGGGACTTATCCATACCGTCCATCCATTTTTTTCCGTATCATTTTACGGTTAAAACAAAAAATGAGGCAGATCCAAGGCTCAAGTAGACCACACCACAGGAAGCAGCGGTGATAATGATTTTTAGGGTTGAAACTTTTCCAGGCCCACCTTAATATTTATTTTGAATCGAAGATATTGATAAAGTTACATAGATCTGGATGAAGAGAAAATACAAATATTAGCTCCAACCAAAATTTCTGTAGCCCCCAAGAAATTTTCAACGGTATCATTTTAATCCCCATTATATAGTCCACTTGAACCTTGGATCTGCCTATTTTCTGTTTTATGCCCTAAAATAATACAAAAAAATAGATAGACGGTGTGGATAAGACCCACACATGACGATGGCCACTCAAATCTGCTGTCCGTTCCCAGCTGGAGACGTGCTGGCGGGACGCGGATTGCGTACAACCCCCGCCCGTCCGTAGCTCCGAACGGGCAGCTCTGTGGGCTGGCTCACCGTGGTGTATCGGTACAGTCAAACTGTCAATTTCTTTTCTCAGATTATTTTAAAGCATGGACACTAAAAGGAGGCATATCCAACGCTCAAGTAGACCACACCAAATAATAAATTTGATTGCGTTAAAATGTTCCAAGCATTATATATCAGTGATAGTTGGATGTGCCTTATTTTTGTTTTGATGCCTTAAAATAACATGAGAAAAGGGTTGAATAGTTTAGAAGTACAGATACATCACAGTGGGCCCACCCACCGAACTGCCCGTTCCGAGCTAGGGACAGGCAGGGTTAGTACGCAATCCGCATCCTGAAGACGAGCGCTGACATGTCACTAACTCGAACGCGGATTTACTAAGAGAGGCAGGGAGTTCCTGCGCTGGAAACTTAGGTAGGCCCCGTATATCCATTTTTTAAGATCATTTAAAGACTTCAGAGAAAAATTGAGAAGATCTAAGACTAAAATGGGCTACAATAAAAGAAATTCCTACTGTTGAAATGTTCCTAGAGTAGACAGTGAAGTTTATATGCCATTTATGCCATTTATAATGTCATTCATTGTAAGATTAAATGAAAACAAAAATATTATCCTGATTCAAAGTTTATGTGGCCATACAAATATTTCAACTGTTGACGTTCAATAGTCACATTTTTGGCTCACCTGATTATTGGATACGGTTCATTTTTGTCCTTAAGCCTTAAAATGAATTCACAAAACGGATGAATGGAGTGGATTTCTCACAAACATCACGGTAAGCCCCACCTAAGTTTCCAGCTTAGGAACTTCCGTCGTGAGCCTTTCGTAGGGAATCCCCGTCCCACTAACCCTGAGTTGTACGAATAGTTTAAAGAAACGTATTGGCGAGTGTACTTAGAAGGGATTAGAAGGGATTAGGTGGGATTGGATTCATCTGGTTCCGTGCCAATTCCACTCCATGTTTTGGAAAAGCTTGGAATTAGATCGGATGGAATTGCATTGGGTCTAGTGCCAATTTCACTCAATGCTAGCAAGTTGTGTAGGTCCCACCCTGATGTGTGGGATATATTTACACCGTCCACCCATTTTTTGAGATTATTTTAGAGCATGGGCCAAAAATCAGGTAATTTTGAAGCTCAAGTGGACCCACCACTGAAAGCAATGGGGATTGAATACTTACCGTTGAAAACTTCTTTGGGGCCACATAAGTTTTGGGTCTACCTCATTTTTTGGCCTATACCATAAAACGAAGTTACAAAACAAATGAACAGTTTAGATATAATACATGTGTGTTATTCTGGTAATTTCAAATGATGGTGGGTATATCCATTCAATGTACCACTGTATTACCAACCAAGCATAGACAATCCCTGCCATGGGTAATAATGATGTTTTTTTGAATACAATCCCACCTAATCCCTTCTAATCTCGTTGCCCAAACAGGCCTAGCACCAGCTATATATCTGCTGTATTGACGTTGGTAAGTTCGGTGGGTCCGATCACGAGGCATGTGTTATATCTAAATCATCTATTCATTTGGTAAGCTCATCTTAAGGCTTGAGATGAAAAGTAAGACAGATTTAACCATAAAGTGAACCACAATGCAAAAACAGTGGGGGATTGAAAGTCTACCATTGAAACCCTTTTTCCACTTAATTCAGGTCTTTTTGACCTTATGAACAAATTGGATGGAAAATAAACATTATGGTGGGCCTTACGAATTTTTTAACGGTGAAAATCATTATCTCCGCTGCTATTTGTGGTGTGGTCCAGATGATCTTTGGATATGATTCATTTTTTGAATAATGCTCTAAAATGATCTCTAAAAATAGATGAACCGTATAGATATAATAAGTACATCATTGTGGGGCCGTGTAACTTTGAACTCTTTTGAACCGTTGGTACAACTGGAGCTCCAGGAGCGTCAGTGCTCGTCTACGCACTACACGTACCTAGAACAGCTATATACCTGCTGTGTGTACATCAGCCAAGTTTAAAGAATATCAAAGTCCACCCTTATGTATTTATTATATCCATGCCGTTCATTCATTTGGCGCAATTATTTTTTAGTAGCATCCGTGAGTCATATCCAAATCTTAAGTGGACCATACCATAAATAACAGTGAGGATAAATATTCTCACCCTTAAAACATTCGTATGGCCCACTATAACATTTAGTTTCCATCTAATTTATTGTTAACAGGAAAAACAAATATCATATTGATCCAAGACTTCTATAACACTCAAAAGAATTTCAATGGTCGATGTTCAATCCTCTTTTTTCAGTGTGGTTCACTTGGATATCTATATCTATATCTACCTTATTTTTAGGTTCAAACCCTACGACTAGCTAGCCAAATGGAAGGACGGTTTGGATATATTATATACCTCGTGATGCGACTCACATAACTTGGTGACGTAAACACAGTAGGTAAGTCTGTATGGTACACCAACTCCGCTGACCTTTAGATAGATGGTCTACGGTGTCATTCAGTGCATGCAGTTTTTGTGACGCTGACAAAGAATTAGACAGGTACAATGACGAGGATTGCATACTGACAACTACTCGGTGCTCTGGGCCATCAGGAAGTATGTATTTTATCCATGCGGTCCATCCACTTTTTCAATTCATTTTATGACATGAGTCAAAAAATGAGGTAAATTGAAATTTCAGTTGGACCACATCATAGGAAAACAGTTGTGATTGAACCATCCAACGTGTGTCGATTAGGTCGCAGAGACGTCGTTGAAAGGAATGGGAACTACGACGCGGATAGATAGTGTGGTCGTGTCGCCGTGATGGGCACCATGGGGCCCAATGTGATGTATTTGTTTAATATCCAAACTGTAAATCCGTTTGGATGCCTCATTTTAGGAACTGAAACAAAAAAATAAAGCAGATTCAAAAAAGAAGTGGACCACACCACAGAAAAGGTGGTGATTGAATGCCCATCATTTAAAAATTATAGGGCCACAAAAGTTTTGGATCAGGCTGAAATTTATATTTTCCTCCATCTTAGTCTAAGTGACCTTATCAACAGGCTGGATGACAGCTACAAATTATATGGGTTATTAGAAAGGTTTCAACCGCGTGTGTTATTATCCAAATTATTTTCTGTTGTGGTCCACTTGAGGATTTTATGTGCTTCATTTTTAGTTTAATGCCCTAAGATGATGGGAGAAAACAGATGTATGGCATGGATGTAAAAAATAATATTCATCACCATGGACCTCACAAGGCGCAACACATCAGCACACCACCACCGTCGGTTGCGTTGGCAACGCCACCTAATCCGCGTTAGTAGTTGGCGATTCAGAAAAACATGTGTGGATGAGATGTGGATCCTTCGTCTGAAGGTCCGGTAATATAAGTAATGTTGACCTTTAAAAGAGAACAATGACAACCACATGATCCCTTCTCATAAAAGAAAATGTGGAATAATGCAAGGTGGTTTTATTTTATCTTTTATTGGATATATTTTTATGTTATTAGGTAGTTAGGATTATCTTTTTGTTATCTCCACCAAAAGCTTAACAATTTTTGTTTTTGTTTGTTTATTTATTTATTTATTTATTTTTAAGGTGGTGACCATTAGATGTAGAGCTCTAGTGATGCATTCACAACATCAAACCATCTATCAGATGCTTTGCCTACGAAAACCTCTATGACCAAGAACTCAGATTAATCCAAAAATAAGGTGTGTCACAACAAAGGGAAGGAGGTGGTAAGGAATATGCCCGCCCTTTAATTTCACAGGGGCCCACTTGAGTCCGTAATAGCCTGAATTTTTTGCGTCACTTATTACTTGGACTGGATGAACGGACTGAACGGGCTTGATCATGTGTATGATCAACCCCCTGGGGCACTAACTCTTATCAACCTTTGACGTTGATATTTTCCCTGTGCTGTTGCCCATCTCACCATCTCAGCTTTGTATCGAGACGAAATGTGAGGAAGGGGGGCGGATTGCATGTGAACCGGGCGAGAGAGATATATCTGTGCCCGGGGTTGTGTAGGGCATAGAGATTTCGGTAACAAATCAACTCCATCCATCTGTTTTGAAAACCATGATAGGATAGTATTTAAAAAGAGAAATTTACAACTGTACGACCCATTTACATTTTAAAGCCCACTTCTTTTTACTTCGCGAGAATAATCCTCACACATACGGACGACATACCAAAGGTCAAAAATACCCTTGCTTTTTCATAAATGTGTTTTAAGAAAGCTGGGGTTTCCTAGGGCTACGGATTATAACCGGAGCCATAACCTTAGCTCCTTGCTTTTTCAATATGTCCTTTGATATGTATTGAAGGTCTTTCGTTATATACTTTGCTATGTATCAAATGTCTTTCGATATGATCGAAGAAGGTCCAGAATTATCCAATGAGTTTGCCTAAAAAATCTTGTAATTTTCGGGTGATTTTAACTATGGCTACGGATTATAACCGTAGATATAACTGTAGTCGGTGGTAGACAATGCCTTTTTTTTTTTTTTTTTTTTTTTTTAAATTTTTTTATTATTTTATTATTTTTTATTTTACATGGAGAACTTTATTCTACATACATTTTTATCTAATACATATTTATATAAATATGTATATATAAGCATATAAATTTTTTTCTTTCATTTTTTTTCCATTTCTTTATTTATTCATTTAACAAGAATATCTTCTAAACCAAAATTAGTTACATGACGTACCCTATATGATTTTGGGGTAGGAGAAGCTACTTTAGCCAACCAACCTGGTTATTTTCCAAGATTCCATCAGGTCGATGGTCGAAAATCCATTTCATTCACTTCGCAGTCAATTTCATTCATTTCATTTACTTCGCGATCAATTCCATGCATTTCACGGTCAATCCCGGCGATTCCCCTTCACTTCACGGTCAATTCCATGCATTTTAAGTGAAGGGAATTAACCGTTAAGTGAATTGAATTGACCGTGAAGTGAAGGGGAATCACCCGAATTGACCATGAAATGCATGGAATTGACCGTGAAATAAAGGGAATTGACCGTGAAATGCATTGAATTGACCCTGAAGTAAAGGGAATTGACCGTGAAATGCATGGAATTGACCGTGAAGTGAAGGGGAATCGCCGGAATTGACCATGAAATGCATGGAATTGACTGTGAAATGAAGGGAATTGACTGTGAAATGCATTGAATTGACCGTGAAGTAAAGAGAATTGACCGTGAGATTGTAACGCCCTGAAATTCGAGGGTCGAGTAACAATTCTACTCTCGAGTTCCAAAACATCACTTATGCAACATAGATAATGATGATTAAATGTTGTCTGTGTTAGAGTAATGAACATGAGTGAGATTTTACCAAAACAGTAATTCATACTCTAGATCAATTGTATAAAGGCAAGCGAAAGACTGAAACTGTTTATATATGTATGTAAAAGAAAATAAAACCATCTCAATCTCCAGAGTATGAACCCATCTTAGTCACCATATACATATATCTATTTTATGAACAAAATGCCAAAAGTACAACTAAGGAAGTGAGCCCTGTAAGTCCCGTCGATCTAGGCAGTCTAGTCGAAGCCACCAGAATACTGCATAAATGAGAACTCGGCCTGGTCCTCGTCATAGTCTGGCTCAGCCTCCTGAGTCGTCATCTCATCTGTACCTAAGACAGAGTCTGGTTGGTGTGTACAACACCGTCCTGTAACGTGGGAGTGAGTAGCTAACTCAGTGGAACAATAAAACATAGGTTAACATGTTCTCAAGTCAGTCAAGCAGTAATGATAAAGCAGTAAAATCAAACACTCCTAACTACTCTTATTAATGTAAGTATGAATGCAGTCATGATGTATGCCCTCACTACACACACCCTCGTGCGATACCATCTTACGTTCGCGGCATGCTTTCATCCCTCAGTGCTCCACATCTTCCAGGCACATGCAATGCGATGATGAGCATGATTACCGAGTTATTATTAGTCCATTTCAAATAGCAGGATTGGAAAACTAAGGTACATCTCTTGTATCATTTCCAAACATGATCCATTATAGGGTCGTCAGTCCTAGTTAATCTCATACGATGGTGTGTGTTTCTAGATCACTGTAAAGGCTGTCAGGGCTGTTACGCACAATGGTTACACCACTCCCTCATCACCTTTTTAACGGTTCATCACTAAGCTGATACAGGCCTAGTTCATACTTTATACACTGCGACAAAACTCGTCGCCTCACCGCAAATTCAGAGTGTGCTCGAGGTCACTACAAAGGGCTCGTCACTAATCAGCGTAAGTTGACAGCTCGAATATAGTGTCCTATACCACCATAATCGGCTTACGAGTCTGGTTGCTCACTGGTTACTGCGGGGAGGCACGTGGCCCCAGCGTTGGCCGACAGCTGGACCACGGTGTCCCATACCAACATGTCCGGCTCATGAGTCTTAGCAGATCGAGGTACCATGGTTAACGGGATTGCACTGGTAAGTTTGGTACCCTAGGTTCAAGCAGTAGCGTCCAAACATGGTGAGCATACATTAGACATATCGGGTTACTTGACGAGCCTGACTAGCTCGAGCTCACGATCAACTGAACAACATGAAGTGCATAAGCACTTCGCATGACCTAACCACTGTCGCCAATTGAAGTACGACTCGGGTTCATCAAACGCATCCGACGTGGCGAAATAAATCTCAACCACGATATCAAGTCTGGTACCGATTGTCTGGACTATAAACATAGTCCTAAACTCAATCAATCCTTATTTAGAACATGTAGAGTAAAGCATCATAAATAGAGTAATTCAAGCAAGTTAACAAGCATGTTATAAAGCAAGTTATAAAGTGTGTTATAAAGCACCATATAAACAGGAAATACAAACACATATATTTCATAAGTAAGCGGTTAAAGTAAACAACCAACATGAAGAAAATCATATACGTCTCTAAGGTAATTGAGAATCCCATCTCAACACCTACCTAAAGCACTATCATCCAAGCACTTACTCTCACAAGCATTTTCACAAACACTTAGAATACACTATTTCAACATACATAGTGTATGTTAGCAAACCATGTATTAGGGCGAGTCCTTTCGCCAAATAAGTAATTTATGTATATATAATATGTTCATACAAAAAATAATCATGGCAAACACATATCCAAAATTTATACGTATACCGTACTTTCTAGAATACACTATTTCACATACATAGTGTATATTAGCAAAACAAGTATTAGGGTGAGTCCTTTCGCCAAATCAGTATTTTATCCATATATAATATATTCATACAACAAATAATCATGGCAAACACATTTCCAAAATTTATACGTATACGGTACTTTCTACAAATACCTAGAGTATGTGAAATTTCATATTTTTCATCTTTAATCGAAAAGGAAAACAGACAGCACTTTGTACATGTGCAATTGCATGCAGATCATGAATCGATCATTATCTGACATTGAAAGCGTTGAAAACTGTAACCTATACACCTAAAGTTCTCACCTTTTACCGTAGAATTGTAACGAATATGATAGGTTTGCCAAGCATCCGTATTCGGCAGTTTGGTAGCCTATAGAATGAAATAGGTTAGCTATTTCATAACCTACAACCCTTACAACTCCAAAACAGATTAGGGTTAGGGTTTCTTACCTAGAAACGAAATTGGATTCGCTGGGAAAGCGATGAGAATGAGATGGTGCAACTTGTGTAGCGGCAGAGGATTGTAGTATGGAGTTTCTCCCATTTCTCTCACACTTTCTCTCTCTTTTCTCACTTCTCTTTCTAGGGTTTCTCTCAAATTCGTATGACTGTGAGAGAGAGGGTTCTAAGGTCCTTATATAGCCTAAAAACTCTCCAATATAGACTTATGGGTAAGGTATACTTAGGTTATAACCAAAGCGACCCTTTTCCAACTCAACGGAGCACTTCTGGCGGGCATCCTTGAGCCAAAGGTCGGACTTAAGCTCATCAACCTTGGATCTAGGTGGAGTTAAGTTTTCGTTCCAGTAGGGTTTCCAGATCACGCGTGGCGGACCAGTTTCAGTTCAACGGTCAGCAGATTTTAATCAGAAATTCCAAGTACATGGATATGTTTATGAAATTTTTCCTGATCTGAGGGTGTATTTGGGTCAGATTCTGACGGTCTGGTTACTTACAAAATGTCCGCAAGTGACACGTGTCAGATTACTATTTGAGATATTTTATTTGTAAAGAAAATCAAGTATTTTCACACTCCTCGCTCCGAACTTAAGCGAACAGCCGTGGGACACTGTCTGGATTCGATTTCAGAGATGGCTGTCAAGCCCATCGAGGCGGTCCTAAGTCCTTAACTTCGTATTATTCGGACTCCTGATGTGCGGTCTAGACCTGATACGGAGTTTCAATGTGCTCCCAAGAGCAGCCGGGTAATGAGTTTGATCCTATACTTTAGGGTAACCTAGCGTCAATGATTCTACAAGTTTTGGGTCTTGTAGATCGTATTTAAAACGATTCAAACATATTTCATGGCTAATCTAGTTTAGTACTTAGTTAACTTTGTCAAAATTCTAAAGAATTTGATTCTAAGTGATTTCTGGTCGAGGTGGTACTCGGGCCATTGTACGAAAATTTTTGAGTCGTTACAGAGATGCATGGAATTGACCGTGAAGTGAAGGGGAATCATCGGAATTGATCGTAAAATGCATGAAATTGAAATTGACCGTGAAATGAAGGGAATTGACCGTGAAAGAATATGAATGCATTGAATAGACCGTGAAGTAAAGGGAATTGATTGTGAAATGCATGGAATTGACCGTGAAGTGAGGGGAATCGTCGGAATTAACCGTGAAATGCATGGAATTGACTGTGAAATGAAGGGAATTGACTGTGAAATGCATTGAATTGATCGTGAAGTAAAGGAATTGGCCGTGAAATGCATGGAATTGACCACGAAGTGAAGGGGAATCGCCGGAATTGACCGTGAAATGCATGAAATTGACCATGAAATGAAGGGAATTGACCATGACTGTGAAGTGAAGGGAATTGACCGTGAAATGCATGGAATTGATCGCAAAGTAAATTAAATGAATGAAATTGATCGCAAACTGATTGAAATTGACCGCGAAGTGAATGAAATGGATTTTCGACCATCGACCTGATGGAATCTTGGAAAATAACCAGGTTGAAGTTGCTTCTCCTACCCCAAAATTTTACAGGGTGCGTCAAGTAACTAATTTTGGTTTGGTTTAGAAAATATTCTTGTTAAATGAATAAAGAAAGAAATGAAAAAAAGGCTTATATATACATATTGATATAAATATGTATTAGAGAAAAATGTAGGTAGAATAAACTTCTCCATGTTAAAAAAAAAAAAAAAAAAAAAAAAAAAAAAAAAAAAAATTTGCACTAACTGCCACCGACTACAGTTATGGCTACGGTTATAATCCGTAGCCATAGGTCAAATCACCTTGGTTACATATCAAATACTCTTCGATATGTATTGAAAATTGCAGGATTTTTTAGGCAAACTCATTGGACAGTTTTGGGCCATTTTCGATCATATCGAAAGACGTTCGACACATATCGAAGTATATATTGAAAGACCTTCGATACATATCAAAGGACATATTGAAAAAGCAGGGGCTACAATTGTGGCTACGGTTATAATCCGTAGCCATAGAGAATGCGGTAGCCATAGGTTCCTAATTTTATTTTATTTATTTTATTTGTTTGTTTTCTGTTGTAATCCGCACTGCTTTTTGTGGGTCCTATTATGAGGTATGCGTTATATCCAAACCGTCCATCTATTTGGCAAACTCGTATTAAGACTTGAGACAAAAAAGTAAGACAGTTCTAGCTACAAGTGGACCACACTGTAAAAGGCAGTGGAGGATTGAACGTCTACCATTGAAACCCTTTTAGGGGTAACAGAAGTTTTGGATCATTATCAAATTTGTTTTTCCTCTTCATCTGACCTTATGAATAGATTGGATGGAAAGTAAATGTTATGGTGGGCCCTACAAAATTTTTAACGGTGAAAATCAATTTCCCCGCGCTGCTCTTTGTGGTGTGGTCCAGTTGATCTTTAGATTGTGATTTTATTTTATTTTATTTTTTGATAATGCTCGGAAATGATCTCGAAATATAGATGAACATTGTGGATATAATAAATACATAACTATGGGCCCATGTAACTTTGATCTATTTTGAACCGTTCGTACAACTCGGAGTTCGAGGACCATCAGCGCTCGTCTTCGAGCACCAGCCGATCCCCTTGCGGAAGGAAAAGCAGGGGCATTTTCGACCTTTGGAAGCCGTCCGTACGTTTGGGCTTCTTCTCTTTAAAAAGAAGTGGCTTAAAATGTAAATGGGCCATAAATTGGTCGTACAGTTGTAAATTTCTCATTTAAAAAATCAGGAAAATCCATAACTCATGCGACACATACCACAGGAAATGCTGAGAATTGAACGCTTGGCAGTGATAGAAGTTTTATATCAAGGTGATCTTTATTTTATTTATTTTTAATTTTCTTTTCTTACAGTTTATCTGAGTGTTAATAATTATATGAACGGCATGGATGAGAAATATAATGTTCAGCTCCAGGAAGTTTTCCAATGGTGGACGTTGCTGTTCCCACTACTTTGATGGTGTGGCCCATCTGAGTTTTATATCTTCCTTATTTTTATAAATCTGTGCTATTGTAGTCTTTTATAACAGATAGACGGAGTGGATTTGTCACGGACGTCTCTGTGGACCCCACACAGCCAGAGAGATATATCTGAGTCACGGGCAATCCGCTACCGTGAGGAAGCGGGTTGCGTTCCGTGGGCGCGGCTTGGGTGGATCCTCGGAGGGTGAGAACCCTGACCGTGGGCCCACCTTAATGTATGAAGATTATATATCTATACCATCCATCTCTTTAGAAAACGCATTTTACCTGATGATCCAAACAATGAAACAGATCTAGATCTCAGGTGGATCATAATACAGGAAACAGTGGTAATCGATCATTAAAAATTCTCGTGGGATATGAAAGTTTTGGATCAAGATGATATTTGTGTAGTCTCTTCATCCAGGCCTTTGTGACCTTATCAACAGGTTGGATGGAAACTAAGCATTCCAGTGGACCCCGTGAAGTTGTTAATAGTAGGGATTCAATCACTACTGTTTCATGTGGTATGGTCCACCTAACACTTGGATCTGCTTCATTTTTGATACCATGCTCTAAAATGACTTGGAAAAATTGATGGAAGGTGTGGATGTAAGGAACATACATCAGAGTGGGCTCATACCTGGTGAATCCCGACCGGGGATCCCGCTCCCACAGTATCGGTCCAGAGAGGGGCGGTTTAGGGCCCACCGTGATGTATGGGTTTTATCCAAGCCATTCACTTTTTTATTTTATTTTTCTTTTTTTTTGGCAGATTTTTTAGGCATGAGCCAAAAAATGAGGCGGATACAAGGCCCAAGTGGACCACACAGTGAGAATCCAACCAGACTCCATTAAAAACTTCATCAGGCCACAGAAGTTTTGGTTCAAGCTGACATTTATTTTTTCCTTTCATCCAGCTCCATGTGACCTTAAAAACAGGTTGGATAAACATCACGGTGGGCCTTACGAAGGTTTCAACAGTGGATGTCATTATCACCAGTCTCTTGTTGTGTGGTCGCTTGAGATTTGGATCAGCCTCATTTTTGGGCTCGTATCCTAATATTAGCTAGAAAAAAGGATCAGCAGCATAGATAAAACACATACATCCTGGTTTCCACGGAACCCCTGCTTGGCCGGCGGAGTCAGGACGCCATCCACTTCGAAATCGGATAGCGTACTGGGTTATTCAGTGGGCTCTTATGGTACTGAGTAAACTCGGTTGGGCCCACCGTAAATGTATATGGTTTATCGGCGCCGTCTATACATTTTTCCATATTATTTTAGGGGTTGAGACCAAAATTTAGGTATACCCAAAGATCAAGTGGACTATACCATTGGAAACAGTTGGAATAATGACTTTCACCATTGAAACCTTTCTGGGGCCCACAGTGATTTTTATTTCTCATCCAACCTGTTCATAAGTTCACACAGACATGGATGAAAGGAAAACACAAATATAAGATTGATCCAAAACTTCTGTGGCCCCCAAGAAATTTTCAACGATAGATGTTCAATTCACACTGCTTTCTATGGTGTGGTCCACTTGAGTTTTGGATATACTTCATTTTTAGCCTCAAGCCTAAAATTATCTGTTAAAATGGATGGACGGATCCGGAGTGGATAAAATACATGAATCACGTTCGTGGATTAAGTCCCACGACTCAGCAGCAATGCAGAATTGAGTTTCTCGTCCCGTGGATCTGATCTATAGTTAAGGGGGCAATACATACCAAAAGGTTCCAAGAAGGAACGCGCATAAGAGTATATAACCAACCCACCCTTCTGTGTAACCTATTCACATTAGTGAAGCGGCTGGATGCATATATTAGAGCTATATATTATGTAGAAAGGGATCAGTCTCTATTGATTCATCTAGATACTAACGTAGGCTACCAAGTCAGTCAATTCAGGTAGTGTATAAATAACAACGAAGCCTGAACGGGCTTACGATCAAGCTTTTATGTTGAGGTCAGTGCAGGTCTGTCTATGATTAAGAGTCTAGGTGGTGTTGAAGCTGGCTCATTCATGCTAGTCATCTTAGAGCTATGAGTCAGAACAATGTTCAGCAACTCTTCCATAGTTATCTTGTTCATATATCGGACCCCACAGAGATACTCAGTACGCAATCCGCTTCCATCCACTTCTGAGCTTTGGCCTCTGATTGTATTCTGAGGTGACACATCTTATGGACGATTTAGATTCCGTGATCACATCACCGGGGCCCACATCTTTCCAGTACATCTGTAAGCTTAGGCTAGCACTGGTACTACCACCAGAGCGCGCCTCTTTTTCACCACCGAGGCAAATACAAGATAGAAAGCAAGGTTTCATCCACAACTCATGGCTTGTGAGTTACGGTAATAAATATGAAGAGCCGGTCACCTAATCAAACCTTTATATATACTTCGAATCTCACTTGGGTTTTCTCTAATCCCATTTGCCATCAACAACGCTGATCAGGAGCAGTCCCAAGACCATTTGATCAACATGGCCACATCTCAAACTTCCCCTCCTCTTACACAAGAAGGACTAAACCATGAATGCGAGGAATTAGTCTCCTCCCTCCCAAGAGAAGACGGGTGGCGATACAGTCCTCTCTATCAATACCAAACTGTTTGGTATTCTCAAATGGCTCTATTGGGAATGATCGAACGTCAACGACACTTCAAAGCTCATGATACTGATATACTACTAGCGACGACACCTAAATCAGGCACTACATGGCTCAAGGCACTTGCATTTGCTATCGTGAACCGAACTCACTATCCATATCCTCAGCATCCCTTGCTCACCAGCAATCCTCATAAACTTGTCCCTTTCTTCGAAGTCGACAACTACCCAAACAACCAAAATTCTGATCCTGACAGCATTTGCTCCCCCGCTCTCTTTTGCACTCATGTACCCTACATTGCATTGCCACAATCCATTAAAGACTCTAACTGCATAGTTGTCTATCTTTGCAGAAACCCTAAAGATGTGTTTATTTCTCTTTGGCATTTCATGAACAAACGGAAGACTGAGACTCAATCACTGATTTCGCTCGAAAAGGCACTTGACTTGTTTTGTGCAGGTATTTCGCCATTCGGTCCCTTTTGGGACCACGTGTTGGGTTATTGGAAGGCAAACTTAGAAAGCCCTCAGAAGGTCATGTTTCTTAAATATGAAGACTTAAAGAAAGAGCCAATCGTTTTGTTGAAAAGGTTAGCAGAGTTTTTAGGATGCCCTTTCACACTCAAGGAAGACGAAGATGGGGTGATCCACGATATACTAAGGTTGTGTAGCTTTGAAAATTTGAGCAATTTGGAGGTGAATAAGGTTGGAAAGTTTCAGCATAGGCTTCAGCACCTAGATGGGCTTGAGCACAGACTATTCTTTAGGCGAGGCGAGGTCAACGATTCATCAAATTATCTTACAACTCGAATGATTGAACGGTTGGATCAAATCACAGAACAAAAATTTCAAGGTTATGATCTTAGGTTCTAAGTATCTGTTTGAAGGCATTTCACTGTGTTCTGGCTCTCTAAGTATTATTCCTTGTACTTTTTTCTTTGGTTAATGTTCGCCTCGTTCCCATTATTGAATGGAATGCATTTTAGAATTCGGGTCTGTTTACGAGCTAGTGTGTACTATGAAAATGCTATGGATCCAAAAACAATATTGGTCTGCTGATCAATCTCTTGTATTAGAATAAAAAGGCAGTTACAGAAAGATTTCCAACAATTGGAATTCAACATCCATTGGTGGCGAGAATGGTATGTGTGCAACCGGGTGCCATCCAATAGTGGAAATGAGGCTCCATAGGGTTGCTATGGTGTGAACCGGCAGTATATCAAAACCCATGTTTGCACTGTGTTCCACGGACTCTTTTAGTAAAGACGTCTCTTGTCCAGTCAAGACTCTTTTTTCTTCTTCTTCTTCTTCTTCTTCTTCTTTTTTTTTTTTTTTTTTTTTTTTTTTTTTTTTTTTTTTTTTTAATTTTTTAAAATTTTTAATTTTTAACAGGAAGAGAATTGTATTAATTTTGGCGAAGTTGTACAGCATAAATAATTTGGGCTAGCTCCCTGGAACAAAAAAGAAAGGAGAGAGCAGCTTATCGTAAAGAGGGAAACTATACAAAATCGAGGCTAATTTTCCTTAATATACCCTAAACCCGCCCGGTCAAGGAGGAGCTCTCCCCGGGAGGGCAGAATCCAGGGTATACTCCCTGTCCAGTTAAGACTCTTGTCCACGTATGTGTTTGGATTACGTTTATGATCATAATGCAATGTAAAAGTGTTTTTTCATAAATTACAATACCAATTAGATGGAATAATGATTTTTTATGTTTACATAGGCATGGTCAACTTGTAAGGGTGATACTTTGACATTATTGTAAAAGTCTAATTAAGAAGAAGAAAAAAGTGTCAAATCATTGTGGTAAAATACACTGATTTGTGTTAGACGGGGGATTTCCACCATAATACAATGTAAAATTGTAATAGTTACAAATTCCTTTGTATGTCTTGTTTTACATTTGTATTTGACCGCCAAATTACATATTGAACAACGGTGATAAACATGCATTATAGAATTATAATAATGACACTTTTACATTATATTGTTGTTGTAAACCCTAATCAAAACACGCACAATGCATACAATGGACGTTGCCGGAGAAAATAATTGCACCAGTTATTCCCTTTTAGTGAGAAATGATCAAATATAGCAGACTATGTCAAAAGTTACTATGTAGTCATGGTTTTCTTGCCAAGCGTGACGTGGAATATTCTATCTATACCGAAGGTATTAGCCATCTATATGGCCTTGCTTATATATGAACAATGTGATGAAGAATTTCTCCTCAGGCTCGACCGGTCGAGGGCTGGTTCGACTCAAAGTCCAGCGACCAATTGTGTTAATTCTTCCGCGCTGCTCGACCAGTCGAGGAGTCTGCTCGACAGGTCGAGGGTCCGCTTGACCGGTCGAGGATCCTGCTCGACTAGTCGAGGCTACGCAGATCCTAGTCCGGATTTGGTGTGGACTGTGTAAACTTGAGGCGATTTCGCAAGAGGTGCGAAAGGGAGTTACCTAAACTATAAATAGGGGTCCTAAGGTTGTTCTAGGGCAATGCAAGAGAGTTTCCTAAAGCTTTACAAGGGTTTGCTAAAGGGTTTAGGGCTATCAAAGGGTGAGAAAAAGAGAAAAAGAGAGAGAGGGGAAGCTTGTGGAAGGGAGGT
Source organism: Magnolia officinalis (assembly GCA_021015155.1). Lineage (NCBI taxonomy): Eukaryota > Viridiplantae > Streptophyta > Magnoliopsida > Magnoliales > Magnoliaceae > Magnolia > Magnolia officinalis. The sequence continues at coordinate 39,431,133 of JAJHSJ010000001.1, forward strand.
TCTACTCGTAGAGGTGATCTACTTTGCAGTCGACGTCTCAGCGCTTCTACGTCCTCGTGATCGGTGAGATCTCTCTGTTTTCTTTATTCTCTTATTGTTCATCTACTCTTACGTGAGCGAAGAAGGTTTGATCCAAGCGGTGTGTGCTTGTGATCGGTTGTAACGTTCTACTTCATAGTGGATTGTTGCTCTGGACGAGATCCCGTGGTTTTTACCTCTTTAAGGGTTTTTCACGTAAAATCTCTTGTGTCGTGTGGTTTGTGCTTTGATTTATTTTATTGCTTTATTATCCCATAATTTTGGTGTTTTTTGGGAGGCCGGATCCTAAGGTTTTTGTGTAACGGCCCCCCAACAGAGTGGTGTCAGAGCGTTCAGGTTGGTTGAACGGAGTGAGATCGGTTCTGAATCTCATCAATGATGATCAGTCTCAATGGTTCTAACTGGACCATATGGAAGGCTAAGATGGAGGACTTGCTTTATTACAAGGACTTGTATTCTCCAATTCAAGGCATATCAGTAAAGTCAAAAGATATGTCAGATGATGATTGGAAGAAGATGGACTGGAAGGTGGTGGAGTTTATTAAACAATGGCTGGACGATTCCATATTCCACCATGTGTTTACAGAGACCGCAGCTGTTAGCCTGTGACTGAAACTGCAAGGGTTGTATAAGAGGAAGACAACCGACAATAAGATTTTTTTGATAAGATGACTTGTAATCTCAAGTTCAAAAATGGTGGTTCGGTGGCTGAGCAGATAAATAAAGTCAGCAATATATTGAACCAGCTCTCCGCTATGAAGATGGTCTTGGACGATGAATTACAGGCTTTGCTATTACTTATCTCATTGCCTGATAGTTGGGAGACATTGGTGGTGTCTCTGAGTAACTCCGCACCAGATGGAAAGGTGTCCATGGAACAGGTAACTAGTTGTCTCTTCAATGAGGAGACAAGGAAGAACTCTCAGGGGTCTATTCCGTAATAGGCCCTTGTGATACAAGATCAAGGGAGAGGAAAAAACAGAAAGGGTGGGAAGGCCCGAGATAAATCAAGAGGCAGTCGAGTACCAAAAAGGATGTTGAATGATGGAATTGTGGCAAGAAGGGCCACTACAAGCATGAATGTCATAAGAAGAAGAATGACAAGAAAGGAAAAGAAAAGGAGAAGGAAGTTGAATTAGACTCCACTACTGTTACGCCTCAAACTCGGAAACCGGGCTCACAAAATTTTCGATCGCCGAATTCGGTGCTGACAGCCTCCATAGTACCCCATTCTCGGCTCCCAGCGTGCATCTACCAGGTTCCGATCATGGGATCCTGGAGGATTTTCCAATGTACATTTGTCTCATAAGAAGCATAACCACAAGTATACCCAAATCACAAGAACAACATCATCACCACATATATACTAATATAATCATTTGAGTACAATGCTGAAAGATAAATAAAGAAGTCAAAATCAAAGCTCTAGAAGACGACTACACACTCCAAGCTCAATGCTGCTGAAACCTAATGCCACCTGCACGCATCTATCGTGCATAAGCTTATAGAAAGCTTAGGGGGTGGTGTAAGTGTGTGTACAAGATAAGTGTCAAGTATGCAACACAATGCTATAAATCATACAATATCAAAATAAGAGGAAATACTGATGAGATCATGAATCATACGATATCAGAGTAAGCGAAAATATATTGATAAGTCCATGAGTGTCATCAGCCGTACCAAGGCTATGCGATGCAAGACATGAATGCTAATGGCCATATCAATGCAGAAACATGGCAACCCAAAATGCTAAGTACTGCAGATGTAATGTAATATGCGGTACGAATGAAATGACCAAGCTGGAGTGAACTCGGGATGATAGTACGCAGTATCGCAAGCTATGGGGTCCATCACAAGGGGCTTCTATCCAAACCAGCCCCATACTTAAATTCGAATAGCCAGACTCAATGTAGTAGACTCCTGATCTCAGGTTAGTAGCGCGCCTCAAACGAAATTCTTGTCATTACGAAGGTACACAACAAATAGTTGCACACCACCAGCCTGAGTTGATAGTAAATGAATGAATGAATGAATGAGTATGCAATTCCAGCTCAATAAGTCTACATATCAGTACAGTTCTTCTCTAGGGAATTACCGGGGTCTATTACACTCCAAACCATATTGCCGCCCCATTGCGCACAACAAGGTGAGTGGAAGAGACCTCACTATCCGCCTGCCAATATCGGGTCTGGCCCGTCGATAGCGGACCCATTCCTCGAGTTGGTCAGACTCAGCCTAGCATTGCCCCCTCCTCTCGGGAAGGTAAGGTCGTACCCCCTTCCAACCGACCATGACATAGTGGGAGACCGGCCTAACGGTATACGACCCTCATACGCTCATGCATCCACTCAGTCTAGACGTTGGAGCAACCTCTGGAACCAAGAGAGTTTAGGGACTTCACCCAAGGATATCTATAGCACCCCATGTAGAATAGATTTCGGTGTCCCATTTGGCCATCCACGATATGCCCGTGGAGGCTACGGCCCTGATGTCGTTAGGGCATCACAACACACAATGCAAGATGCATGAGTCATATAATCCAGTCATACATCAATCCTGCGCATACCGTGAGCTCATGTGAGACAATCTCCGCCTCACTACAAGAAATAAGATTTTTAGCTACGAAACTTTTAGCGACAAAATAAATTTTCGTCGCTACAAGTGTACTTTTAGCGATGAAACTTTTAGCAACGAAAACTTTCGCAGCTAAAAAACATGGATGAGACTTTTAGCGACGAAAATTTTCGTCGCTAAAAAAATCAAATAGATTACTTTTAGTGACAAAAATTTTTAGCAAACAATTTTTCAAAAAAACAAAAGGATTACTTTTAGCTACGAATTTTTTCGTAGCTAACAAACGTGGATGAGATTTTTAGCGACGAAAATTTTCATCGCTAAAGGCTGTAAACAATATTGTTTAGAGCCTTTAGCGACGAATATTTTCATAGCTAAAAAACGTGGATGAGTCTTTTAACGACGAATATTCTTTTAGCGACGAATATTTTCATCGCTAAAGACTTGGATGACACTTTTAGCAACGAAACTTTTCGTCGCTAATAAACAAAATTTTCAAACCTTTAGCTACGAAAATATTCGTAGCTAAAAACTACATAAACGAAAGGATTACTTTTAGCTACGAATTGTTTCGTAGACAAAAAACGTCGCTAAGTCTTTTAGCAACGAAAAGGCTGTAAACAATTTATCAAAGGAGTCTTTTAGGGACGAAAAGTTTTGTCGCTAAATGCTTTTTAAAAAAATTCAAACATTTAGCTACGGAAATGTTCGTAGCTAAAAAACGGTAATGAGACTTTTACCTACGAAATATTTCGTAGGTAAAAGTCTCTTTTTTTTCTAAAAAATATTCCATCTCAAATTTCTTGATATACACTTGTTAGAATATAATTCATCATATTCTTCCTGATATACACCTGTTATATAATATATTTCATCATATTCACATTCACATTCACATCCATCTAAACCCAAACTACGTAAATTCATCCCAACATAAACTGCATCCATCCAATCACAAACAATCTTATGGAAAAAAACAAATGAAAGGAGGGAGAACATATGAGAGGTGATCCAGACAAATGAAAAGAAAAAAAACCTTAACCTAAACCTAAAACTATAACCTACACTTATAGGTTTAGGTTATCGGTTTAGGTTTAGGTTTTAGGTTTAGATTAAGGTTAGGTTATAGGTTATAAGTTTAGGTTATGGGTTATAGGTTATAGGTTAAAGTTTAGGTTATAGGTTTTGGTTTCGGTCAAGGTTTAGGTTATAGGTTTAGGTTTAGGTTTAGGTTTTAGGTTATAGGTTATAGGTTATAGCTTTAGGGAATTGAGAATATGTTAAGGTTTAGGTTTAAGAAATCAGGTTCTGGTTTGGGTTCAGTATCGGGTTTAGGTTTCGGTTTTCAAGTTTAGGTTTAAGTTTAGGTTAGGGAGTTGAGATTAGGATTAGGTGTAGGTTTAGGTTTAGGGATTTGAGATTACATTTAGGTTTTAGGTTTAGCTATAGGTTTAGGTTTAGGTTTAAGTTAGGTTATAGGTTAAGGTTTAGGGAATTGTGAATAGGTTAAGGTTTAGGTTTAGGAAATCGGGTTCACGTTCGGGTTTAGGTTTGGGGTTTCAAGTTTACGTTTAGGTTAAGGAGTTGAGATTAGGATTAGGTGTAGGTGTAGGTTTAGGGATTTGAGAATACATTTAGGTTTTAGGTTTAGGTTATAGGTTTAGGTTTAGGTTATAAGTGTCGGTTATAGGTTTAGGTTTAAGTTAGGTTATAGGTTATAGTTTTAGGGAATTGAGAATAGGTTAAGGTCTAGGTTTAGGAAATCGGGTTCGGGTTCGGGATCGGGTTTAGGTTTGGGTTTTCAGGTTTAGGTTTAGGTTTAGGTTAGGGAGTTGAGATTAGGATTAGGTGTAGGTTTAGGTTTAGGTTTGGGGATTTGAGAATACATTTAGGTTTTAGGTTTAGGTTTAGGTTTAGGTTTTAGGTTTAGGTTAAGGTTATAGGTTTAGGTTAGGTATAACTTATAGGTTATAGGTTATAGCTTTAGGGAATTGAGAATAGGTTAAGGTTTAGGAAATTGGGTTCGGGTTCGGGAATGGGTTTAGGTTTGGATTTTCAAGTTTAGGTTTAGGTTTAGGTTAGGGAGTTGAGATTAGGATTAGGTGTAGGTTTAATTTAAGGATTTGAGAATACATTTAGGTTTTAGGTTTAGGTTTAGGTTTAAGTTTTAGTCTATAGGTTTGGGTTATAAGTTTAGCTTTAGGGAATTGAGAATAGGTTAAGGTTTAGGTTAAGGAAATTTGGTTCAGGTTCGGGATCGGGTTTAGGTTTGGGTTTTCAAGTTTAGGTTTAGGTTAAGGAGTTGAGATTAGGATTAGGTGTAGGTTTAGATTTAGGGATTTGAGAATACATTTAGGTTTTAGGTTATAAGTGTAGGTTATCAGTTTGGGTTTAAGTTAGGTTATAGGTTAAGGTTTAGGGAATTGAGAATAGGTTAAGGTTTAGGTTTAGGGATTTGAGAATACATTTAGGTTTTAGGTTTAGGTTTAGGTTTTAGGTTTAGGTTTAGGTTATAGGTTATAGGTTATAGCTTTAAGGTATTGAGAATATGTTAAGGTTTAGGTTTAGGAAATCGGGTTCGGGTTCGGGTTCGGTATCGGGTTTAGGTTTTGGTTTTCAAGTTTAGGTTTAGGAGTTGAGATTAGGATTAGGTGTAGGGATTGAGAATACATTTAGGCTATAGGTTTAAGTTTAGTTTAGGTTTTACGTTTAGGTTATAGGTTTAGGTTTAGGTTATAAGTGTAGGTTATAGGTTTAGGATTAAGTTAGGTTATAGGTTAAGGTTTAGGGAATTGGGAATAGGTTAAGGTTCAGGTTTAAGAAATCGGGTTCGGGTTTAGGTTTAGGCTAAGGAGTTGAGATTAGGATTAGGTGTAGGTTTAGGTTTAGGGATTTGAGAATACATTTAGGTTTTAGGTTTAGGTTTAGGTTTTAGTTTATAGGTTTAGGTTTTAGGTTTAGGTTTAGGTTTTAGGTTTAGGTTATAAGTTATAAGTTTAGGTTATAGGTTATAGGTTAAGGTTTATATTATAGGTTTTGGTTAAGGTTATAGGTTATAGCTTTAGGGAATTGAGAATAGGTTAAGGTTTAGTTTTAAGAAATGGGGTTCGGGTTCGGGATCAGGTTTAGGTTTGGGTTTTCAAGTTTAGGTTTAGGTTTAGGTTAGGGAGTTGAGATTATGATTAGGTGTATGTTTAGGTTTAAGGATTCGAGAATACATTTAGGTTTTAGGTTTAGGTTTAGGTTTAGGTTTTAGTTTATAGGTTTAGGTTATACGTTTAGGTTTTGGTTTTGGGTTTAGGTTAAGGTTATAAGTTTAGGTTATAGGTTATAGGTTATAGGTTATAGGTTTTGGTTTAGGTAAAGGTTATAGGTTTTGGTTTTAGGTTAAGGTTATAGGTTTAGGTTTAGGTTATAGGTTATAGCTTTAGGGATTTGAGAATAGGTTAAGGTTTAGGTTTAGGAAATCGGGTTCGGGTTCGGGTTTAGGTTTGGGTTTTCAAGTTTAGGTTTAGGGAGTTGAGATTAGGATTAGGTGTAGGTTTACGTTTAGGGATTTGAGAATACATTTAGGTTTTAGGTTTTGGTTTAGGTTTTAGTTTATAGGTTTAGGTTATAGGTTATAAGTTTAGGTTACAGGTTATAGGTTATAGGTTTTGGTTTAGGTTAAGGTTATAGGTTTTGGTTTAGGTTATAGGTTATAAGTTTAGGTTACAGGTTATATGTTATAAGTTAAGGTTTAGGTTATAGGTTTTGGTTCAGGTTAAGTTATAGGTTTTGGTTTAGGTTTAGGTTTTAGGTTTAGGTTAAGGTTATAGGTTTAGGTTTAGGTTAAGGTTATAGGTTTAGGTTTTAGGTTTAGGTTAAGGTTATAGGTTTAGGTTAGGTTTAGGTTTAGGTTTAGGTTATAAGTTATAGCTTTAGGGAATTGAGAATAGGTCAAGGTTTAGGTTCAGGAAATCGTGTTCGGGTTCGAGATTGGGTTTAGGTTTGGGTTTTCAAGTGTAGGTTTAGGTTTAGGTTAGGGAGTTGAGATTAGGATTAGGTGTAGGTTTAAGTTTAGGGATTTGAGAATACATTTAGGCTTTAGGTTTTAATTTATAGGTTTAGGTTTAGGTTTAGGTTTTAGGTTTTAGGTTTAGGTTAAGGTTAAGCTTTAGGTTTAGGTTTAGGTTTTAGGTTTTAGGTTTAGGTTTAGGTTTAGGTTTTAGGTTTAGGTTAAGGTTATAAGTTTCGATTATAGGTTATAGGTTATAGGTTAAGGTTTAGGTTATAGGTTTTGGTTAAGGTTTATGTTTAGGTTTAGGTTATAGGTTATAGGTTATAGCTTTAGGGAATTGAGAATAGGTTAAGGTTTAGGTTTAGAAAATTGGGTTCGGGTTCAAGATCGGGTTTAGGTTTGGGTTTTCAAGTTTAGGTTTAGGTTTAGGTTAGGGAGTTGAGATTAGGATTAGGTGTAGGTTTACATTTAGAATTTGAGAATACATTTAGGTTTTAGGTTTAGGTTTAGGTTTTAGGTTATAGGTTTAGGTATAGGTTATAAGTTATAGCTTTAGGGAATTGAGAATAGGTTAAGGAAATTCGGTTCGGGTTCGGGATCGGGTTTAGGTTTGGGTTTTCAAGTTTAGGTTTAGGTTAAGGAGTTGAGATTAGGATTAGGTGTAGGTATAGGTTTAGGGATTTGAGAATACATTTAGGTTTTAGGTTATAAGTGTAGGTTATAGGTTTAGGTTTAAGTTAGGTTATAGGTTAAGGTTTAAGGAATTGAGAATAGGTTAAGGTTTAGGTTCAGGGATTTGAGAATACATTTAGGTTTTAGGTTATAAGTGTAGGTTATAGGTTTAGGTTTAAGTTAGGTTATAGGTTAAGGTTTAGGGAATTGAGAATAGGTTAAGGTTAAGTTTTATGGATTTGAGAATACATTTAGGTTTTAGGTTTAGGTTTAGGTTAAGGTTATAGGTTTAGGTTATAGGTTTAGGTTTAGGTTATAGCTTTAGGGAATTGAGAATAGGTTAAGGTTTAGGTTTAGGAAATCGGGTTCAGGTTCGAGATAGGGTTTAGGTTTGGGTTTTCAAGTTTAGGTTAGGGAGTTGAGATTAGGATTAGGTGTAGGTTTAGGTTTAGGGATTTGAGAATACATTTAGGTTTTAGGTTTAGGTATAGGTTTTAGATTATAGGTTTAGGTTTAGGTTATAGGTTTTGGTTTAGGGTTAGGTTTAGGTTATAGGTTATATCTTTAGGGATTTGAGAATAGGTTTAGGGTGTGGTTTAGGTTAAGGGTGTAGTCCCTGTAAATACAGATATAAACACGGCTGTCCAAATGGCCAGACCCCTCCAATGTTGTCCATAGGAAATAGACAGCTTCATCATGGTCATAACAGTGGTTCCCACCTTCCAAGGACCCCCTCTCATATGGATAGCTCCGACGCACATCCGGGTCTGCTCCATTAATTTTGAGCAAATATAAAAATACTGTCTGTCCAAATGGCCAGGCCCCTCCAATGCTGTCCATAGGAAATTGACAGCTTTATCATAGTCATAACAGCGGTTCCCACCTTCCAGGGACCCTCGCTCATCCAGATAGTTCCGACGCACATCCGGGTCTGCTCCATTAATTTTGAGCAAATACAAAAACACGGCCTGTCCAAATAGCCAGGCCACTCCAATGCTGTCCATAGGAAATTGACAGCTTCATCATGGTCATAACAGCGGTTCCCACCTTCCAGGGATCCCCTCCCAACATCCGGATAGCTCCTACGCAAATCCGGGTATGCTCCATCAATTTCGAGCTAATACATTTAAAAACAAGCTAGGCATCTATTTTTGTGTGGATGAGAACCAATTTTGCGGACTATTCATCAGGCAGTCCCTACAATGTAATATTTCATCTATACAGCTATTGACCAAGAAATGAGATCCAATCTTCCAGACTATTCATCAGGCCATCCACATAAGAAACAATCCCCATTCTACAGGAATTCAACATCTATAAAATAAAAAAATTACAACTTAGAATACAAAATTCATCGATTAACTTGGACAACCCAATAGATCGATCAAAACTGTCCATAAGTGTATAACACATTTCAAGGGCTACCATGCAAAACAAAAAGGCTGATTGGATGATCAAATCATCCTAGACTCTACCTTGTTTGTTGTAGCCATCCTTTTTCCAACCCACAAATGGGATGGTTAGGATTACCTAACAGAAGTGATTCCTTAGAATCATATGCAATCCTTTATGGAAGGTATCAAATAGATGGTTCATATTGTTGGTTAGACATATTTTTGAACAAATGATCTTGATTCTTGACTGTCCATACTGGAGGCCATTGATCAGATGGTTAAGATCATCACCCATAAAATGTGTTTCGGACCTAGTGGATAGTCTACATCAATCGATTAGACCATTTATTTCCCAATGCAAACTATGATCACCATAACTTACAGTGCATCTGAGAGCACTGGAGAATATCTCATAACAGGAGTTTTTCTTTTCTTTTCCTTTTTTTTTTTTTTTGGAGAGATGCTCCAGTGCTCTTAGAGAACTATAATAGTGCTCCTAGTTGTGTTGGATCATTTGACAGTCCAATCGATAGTTCTAAACTGTCTATCAAGTCCAGAACTCATTCCATGGGCTACCATCAAAAAACACACTGATCATATAGTCCAATCTGTCCTTGATTTGACCTTATTTTCTTGGCCATCCTTTTTCTAAGCCATGGGATATTTAGGATTGCCCAACAAAAGTGATCCTTTGGAATCATAAGCAATCCATGATGGGACCTAAAAAATACATTGGTTAAATGTTTATTTGACATGGTAGTCCATGAAATGTTCATTGAACATAATGAACAATCTAAATCAATTTGTTGGAATGTCTAAGTGTCCCAATGCAACTGGACAGAGAAGAGCACTGGAGCATTACTCCTTTTGGAATCGCAATATAAAGAAAGAGGACACAAGTTATCGATGTGATTGCATGGAAAAACATGCATGAATCCTAAATAACTATTGAAGAAGATTTCCAGTTCACACAATGGATGCATGTACATACATACCAATGACCTCAGTCAATTCACAAGAGTGAAAGCAATCTCAACCAATGATTTACCAATTTCACCTAAATACCAACTAGTGAGAGTGGAAATGGAAGTGCATACCTTATAGCGTTGTGCAACATCTTGTGCTGCAAGCATGACAGCATAGGGAGAGGACTCATCCCTGTCTGCCTTGACTTTCATCCCGCCTGTATATAGAAAAAAAAAGATGTAACCAATCATTTTAGCTTCATCAATATTAACCAAGATATAGTCCTAACACTGGAAATAGAATCGCAAAATGGTAGAAAATTAAATGACCAATAATCAAACTTTAAGTTTTAGGAACAAATAATAACACTGCTTTCAGATTTTTACAGCAACCTTCAGAGAAGTAGCGTCTCTTGGACAAGTTTTAAGTTAATGTCGAAGAATGCAATGATATATGGTTCTCGTTACAATTGAAATTCAAGGGCCTGTTTTTGAAGCTTGAAAAGTATTTGGGCGGAAAATACTTTCCATGAAAATGACATTTTCCCCTAATTGGGAGTTCACTTTTTGGTGGAAAACATTTTCCAAGAATTTGTTTCCATAGAGATCCTAAAAAATTCCCAACTCTCCACCTGGTGTTTTTTTTTTAAAATTATTTTTTGTATCTGTTGGGGGCGTTGTACAAAACCTTAGGATCTAGCCCTCCAGAACAAACCAGAATTATGGATAATAAAGTAATGAAAATAATCAATGCATTAATCACACACCACACAAGAGAATTTTTACGTGGAAAACCCTCAAAGAGGTAAAAGCCACGGGACCTCGTCCAGATCAACAATCCATTATGAAGTAGAGCATTACAATCTTCTTCACTCACGTAGGAGTGGATAAACAATAAGAAAAATAGAGAAAACCAGAGAGATCTCACCGATTATGAGGACATAGCAGCGCTGAGATATAGATTTCACAGTAGAGAACCTCCACGAGCAAAACCTCCATTCTATAAGCTTCCTCTCTCTCTTTCTCCCTCTTTCTCACCTTTGAAAGCCCTAAACCCTTTAGCAAATCCCTTGTAAAGCTTTAGGAAACCCTCTTGTTGTTTTTCTCATCAACACAACATACCCTAGAAAAACCATAGGGACCCTTTTTTATAGTTTTAGGAAACTCCTTTCCGCATCCTAGTTGCGAAAGGACTTGCGCATCCCAGTTGCGAAAGGACGACAAGTCAAAAAAACACCCATCAAATCTCTCCCTTTTTGACCCAGGAGGGATTCACCTTCTTTAAGCCAGCCAAGTTTCTACAAACCTCAAACTTGCCCTTGAGCAAGGCCTTGGTCATCATATCTGACCCATTATAGTCCGTGTGAACCTTCTCAAGCTGTAACACCTTCTGTTCCAAAGTATCCCTGATCCAGTGATACCGAACCTCTATGTGCTTCGACTTGGAATGCTGACTCGGATTCTTGCTCAAGTGTATAGACACTCTGACTATCGCAATAGACCACGTGCTCCTCCTACTTTAGGATAAGTTCCTGTAGGAACTTCTTCATCCAAAGCATCTCTTTACATGCCTCTGTGACTGCAATGTACTCGGCCTCTGTCGTCGACAATGCTACGACCTTCTGTAGGTTACTCTGCCAGGAGACCGCTCCCCCTGCAAACGTGAACATGAACCCCGATGTAGACTTCCTTGAGTCTATGTCACCTGCCATATCTGCATCTGTGTAGCCCTCTAACACAGGTTTACCGTCACCATAGCATAGGCTCAACCTGGATGAGCCTCTTAGATACCGTAGTATCCATTTCACCGCTGCCCAATGCTCTTTGCCAGGATTGGCAAGATACCGGCTGACAACACCAACCGCATATGTTATGTCTGGGCGTGTACACACCATAGCATACATCAAACTTCCTACCGCTGACGCGTAGGGTATCTTCTGCATCTCTTCCACCTCTGCCTTCGTCTTAGGACACTGCCTGTCGCTCAATCTGAAGTGACCATCTAGTGGAGTACTGACCGACTTCACTGCATTCATATTGAACCACTCTAGGACTTTCTCAATATACCGCTCTTGTGACAGCCAAAGCTTCCTGCTGCTTCTGTCACGAGTTATCTCCATTCCTAGGATCTGTCTAGCCGAGCCAAAGTCTTTCATTACAAAAGACATGTCCAATTCCTGTTTCAGACTGTCAATCTTCTTGATGTCTTTTCCCATGATGAGCATGTCATCAACATATAACAGCAGAACTAAGAAATCACCATCTGAAAACTTGCGCGTGAACACACAGTGGTCCGACTCTGTTCTGTCATACCCATGTTTCAACATAAACGAGTCGAACTTCTTGTACCATTGTCGTGGAGCTTGTTTCAGCTCATACAAGCTCTTCCTCAGCCTACACACCATATGCTCCTTGCCCTTGACTTCAAACCCCTCTGGTTGGTGCATGTAGATCTCTTCTTCCAGGTCACCATGGAGAAAGGCAGTTTTAACATCTAACTGCTCTATCTCCAGATCCATGCTAGCCGCCAACCCAAGTAACACCCGTATGGATGTCATCTTCACCACTGGTGAGAATATCTCCTCGAAGTCTATGCCTTTCTTCTGACCAAAACCTTTCACCACAAGTCTGGCCTTGAACCTTGTCTGTGAATTTTTCTGCTCAACCTTCTTTCTGAACACCCACTTGTTGCTCAAAGCTTTCTTGCCCTTAGGCAGTTTCACCATGTCATAGGTGTGGTTCTTATGCAAGGATTCCATCTCCTCTTCCATAGCTTTCAACCACTCTCCCTTATGCTCGTCGGCTAGGGCCTCAGAATAATCTTCTGGCTCTCCCCCATCAGTCAGCTTAATGTACTCATGTGGCGAGTACCTCTTGGACGATTGTCTGTCCCTAGACGACCTCCTCACCTGTGGCTCAACAGGTGGATCAAGTGGGGGCTGCCCCCTGGTCCATCTTCTGAAGGAACTCCCTCGTCCTCTGCACCTTACTGTACTCCCCCGTCATCAGGCACCACAGGAGGAATAATCGGATCCGTATCCTCTAGCTCACCTAAACTAGGCTGATTCTTCTCTGGCTTACCAATGTCTTCTATACACTGATCTTCAAAGAAAACCACATCTCTGCTCCTGACGAGCTTCCTCTCGGTCGGATCCCACAATTTATAACCGAACTTTTCATCACCGTACCCTAAGAACACACACTGCTTGATCTTCATATCGAGTTTGGACCTCTCATCCTTTGGTACGTGAACGGATGCCCTGCATCCAAACACCCTGAGATGACTGTACGATGGATCATGTCTAGTCCACACTTTCTCAGGTACTTCTCCATTCAATAGGGCTGATGGAGACCTGTTTATCAAATACACCGCCGTGTGCATTGCTTCTCCCCAGAACGTCTTGGGCAATTTCGCATGGGATAACATGCATCTGATTCTCTCAACAATGGTGTGATTCATTCGCTCAGCTACACCATTATGCTGGGGGGTCTTGGGAACCGTCTGTTCATGCTATATACCCAGGGACTTGCAGTACTCATAAAAGTCGCCAATGTATTCACCACCATTGTCAGTACGGATGCACTTCAATGATCTACCTGTCTCTCTCTCGACCATAGCATGAAACAATTTAAACACACCAAAGACCTCGTCCTTAGATTTCAAAGCATAAACCCAAACCCTCCTAGATGCATCATCTATAAAAGTAACAAAATACAATGCCCCACCCAAGGTTTTTATCCTCATTGGACCACAAACATCAGAATAAACCAAATTTAATGCATGCACTTTATTAAGATGAGAAGCAGATTTAACAAATGAAACTCTATGTTGTTTCCCTGATAAACAATCAAGACAGGTTTTGAGAGGTGTACCTGTCACGTCTGGAAGGAGCCGCTTCTTTGCTAGTACCTGAAGCTCTTTTTCACTCATGTGGCCTAGACGCCTGTGCCACATGTCAATAGCTGAATCTTCCACTGCGTTTAACCTACCCTTGCACATACTGACACTTGTCTTGTACAGGGTGCAACACTTATTTCCTTTGGCCATGATCAACGAACCCTTGATGAGCTTCCATCGCCCACCAGCAAACCGGCTTTCATAGCCATCATCATCCAACCTTCCCGTCGACATCAAGTTAAAGCGAAGGTCTGGGATATGCCTCACATCCATGAGAACTAATGTGCAGCCCACATCAGTTTTCACACAAATATCACCGACTCCCATGATTTTTGATACGCCAGAATTTCCCATCTTCACAGTCCCATAGTCACCTGACTTGTAGCTTGTGAAGGAGTCCCTGTGTGGAGTCACATGAAAAGAAGCTCCCGAGTCAACACCCAGTCGGTGTCCTGACTCGAAGCCATGAGACATACGTCATGATCTACAGAAAGAATAACTACAACGTCGCCATCTGAAGCGACCACAGTGGAATCTAATTCATCTTCCTTCCCTTTTCCTTTCTTGTCGTTTTTCTTACCACTACATTCATGCTTGTAGTGGCCCTTCTTGCCACAATTCCAGCATTCAGCATCTTTTCTATTACTCGACTTGCCTCTTGATTTATCTCGGGCCTTCCCGCCCTTCCATTCTTTCTCTCCCCCGTTCCTGTGTCACAAGAGCCTCTTGCTGAGTAGACCCCTGAGACTTCCTCCTTGTCTCTTCATTGAAGAGACAGCTAGTCACCTGTTCCATGGATATCTTTCCGTCTGGCGCGGAGTTACTTAGAGACACCACCAATGTCTCCCAACTGTCAGGCATTGAACTAAGCAATAGTAAAGCCTGCAATTCATCATCCAGGACCATCTTCATAGAGGTGAGTTGGTTCACTATATTGTTGACCTCATTCATGTGCTCGGCCACAGAACCACCATCTTTGAATTTGAGATTCACAAGTCGCCTTATCAGAAAAATCTTATTACCGGCTGTCTTCCTCTCATACAGCCCTTGTAATTTCAGCCATAGGCTAGCGGCTGAGGTTTCTGTAGACACATGGTGGAACACAGAATCATCCAACCATTGTCTAATAAACCCCACCGCCTTTCGGTCCGTCTTCTTCCAATCATCATCAGTCATATCCTTGGATTTTCCTGATATGCCTAAAATTGGAGAATATAGGTCCTTGCAATAAAGCAAGTCCTCCATCTTAGCCTTCCATATGGTCCAGTTAGAACCATTGAGGCTGATCATCCTTGAGCCACCTTCCATAATTCAAAACCGATCCTACCCGTTCAATGAACTTTGCTTTGATACCACTTTGTTGGGGGCGTTGCACAAAACCTTAGGATCTAGCCCTCCAGAACAAACTGAAATTATGGATAATAAAGTAATGAAAATAATCAATGCATCAATCACACACCACATAAGAGAATTTTTACGTGAAAAACCCTCAAAGAGGTAAAAACCACGGGACCTCGTCCAGATCAACAATCCACTATGAAGTAAAACGTTACAATCTTCTTCACTCACGTAGGAGTGGATAAACAATAAGAAAAATAGAGAAAACCAGAGAGATCTCACCGATTATGAGGACATAAAAGCGCTGAGATATAGATTGCACAGTAGAGAACCTCCACGAGCAAAACCTCCCTTCTATAAGCTTCCTCTCTCTCTTTCTCCCTCTTTCTCATCTTTGATAGCCCTAAACCCTTTAGCAAATCCCTTGTAAAGCTTTAGGAAACCCTCTTGTTGTTTTTCTCATCAACACAACATACCCTAGAAAAACCATAGGGACCCTTTTTTATAGTTTTAGGAAACTCCTTTCCGCATCCTAGTTGAGAAAGGACTTGCGCATCCCAGTTGCGAAAGGACTTGCGCATCCCAGTTGTGAAAGGACGACAGGTCAAAAAAACACCCATCGGTATCTTCTCTCCAAATGCTTTCTTGAAAAATAAAATGTTACTTCCTCTCATATTATTTTACAAGCTCCCAACAGTCCCTAAAAATCTACTTTGCCATAGGGTTGGAAACAGGCCAGGCCTGGGGTTGGCTTCAGCTTGTATTTTGAACAGTTCAGACTGGGCCTGACGGGCCAGTCCTATTCAAAATTTTGATTTTGCAAGGCCCAAGACCTGGCCATTGACAGCCCTACTTCAGAACAGTCAATTTCAAATGCAGTTTGTATGTTTTCTTTTCTAAATAAAAAAATGAATTTTATCTTGCAAGTTGGGAGTAAATTTATACAGTTGTTTTTATATTCTTTATAGCAAAAAAGGATATCTTGTTCACTTAAATTAGCATAGATGTTGCACCAACTCTTCTCCAAAAAGCATCTAACAAAAAAAGTTCAAAACTAAAGGCATCTCATACCAGTAACGCAAACCATGGTTTCTCTTCTAGATAAATCTGTCACATGCTGCAATCCAGGAAAAAACAAAAAGAAAGATTGGGGCCTCTGAGAATGTCAGGAGAAGCAAAAAGGAACCGAAAGAAAAGAAATGGGACTTAACGATAAAAGTATCATTAAAAGATGCAAAGATGTGGGCGACATCGAAAACATTCTCTCCCTCTCATACAGTTGGTCCTAGTGTCACATTCTCCTCCTTGGGCTCCCTGGTCTTCCTTCATGACAGTAAAATGCCTCACCAAAAAAAAGGCACCCAGATTAAAAATGACATTTTTCCAAGATTATGAGAAAAGCAAAACTGTAATAGCACCCTAGAACGTTTCGCATTTAATTCAAGCTTTGAAAAAAAAAAAAAAAACTTATCATGTGTTACATAAATGTTGCCAATGGCTAAATTTTAAAATTAGACCCAGATGACATTCAGGGCAATAAATTTGAATCATATTTAAAAAAGAATGCATTGATTCCTTTGAATATTAGAATCTACAAAGTAAAATAATTGTCAGGAATCAATACAAATGATGGGAAGTTCATTATGTTAAGTACTAATCTATTGAACACCTCATTGGATTCAAAGAGCAACATACATCAAAAAGAAATAAATGCTTGGAACAGTATCTGACCTGGAATTGTTATTTGTAATATTTTAGCGTTGCCAAATGCTTCAAGAACTGGATTCGACTGCAGTCATATCAATCAATACAATGTCAAATTCACTAAGAAGAGATGGTTTGAATGTATTCTAATTGAAAATAAAGGAAGGAAATCGATATAAAGGGATAGACGAAATAAAATGGCTTCCATTTTGGTAAAATCAGATCTGTGAGTGTGAATGATTGTAGGAGACAGTTGCTTCCTTTAGGCTTTAACATAGTCCACCCAAACTATCAAAGTTTTCTTTCTTGAAATTTCTAATTTTAGTTTGTCACTTTTTTATTGAAGAAATAAGAACTCAACTAAATAAACAATACTTTTGAAATATAAATAAATAAAAATTAGTTATTGAGGTAGACAGTTGTCACACCCCAAACTCGGAAACCGGGCTCACAGAATTCCCGATCGCCGAATCCGGCGCCGACAGCCTTCATAGGGCCCCATTCTCGGATCCCGGTACTCGCATGCCAGATTCCGATCCTGAGATCCTACAAGGAGGATTTTCAGTACTATTTTTTTTTTTTGTAATGGAGCATAACCACAAGTTTACCCAAATCACAAAGGCAACATCATCATCACATATCCACTAATAAAAATATTTGAGTACAATGCTGAAAGGGAAATACATATATCAAAATTAAAGCTCCAGAGGACAGCTGCACGCTCCAAGCTCAACGCTGCTGCAACCTAACGCCACCTACACGCATCTATCGTGCATAAGCTTATAAAAGCTTAGAGGGTGGTGAAAGTGTGTGCAGAAGGTAAGTGCTAAGTACACCATAAAGCCTATAAATCATACATAAGCGAAAATACTAACAAGATCATGAATCATATGATATCAGAGTAAGCGGAAGTATACTGGTAAGTCCATGAGTGCTATCAGTTGTATCAAGGCTATGCGATGCAAAACATAATAAGACCATAACAGATGCTGGGGATGCAATGCAATATACAAATCCTAACGAGCCACGAATGTTATCAACTTCATTTAGGCCATATAAGTGCAAAACATAGTAACCCAAAATGCTAAGTACTGCAGATGCAATGTAATATGCAGTGCGAATGACCCTGCTGGAATGTGAAGTCGGGATGATAGTACGAAGTATCACAGGCTATGGGGTCCATCACAAGGAACTTCTATCCAAACCAGTCCCATACCTAAATTTGGATAGTTAGACACAATGTGGTAAACTCCTGATCTCAGGTTAGTTGCGCGCCCAATCGAAATCCTGGTCATGTGATGGTACACATAACAAATAGTTGCGTACTACCAGCCCGAGTGGATAGTGAATGAATGAATGAATGGATATGCAATTCCTGCTCAATAAGTCCATATATCAGTACGGTTGCTCTCTGGGGAAATCACCGGGGTCTATTACACTCGACACCGACTGCCTCCTCCCTAGTTGTACAGCCCAGCAAGCGGAATAGGTTTCACTATCCGCCTGACCAGTAGTCTGCCAATACCTACCCGGATCGTCGATAATGGACCCATTTACGAGCTGGTCATACTCAACCTAACTTATAGCCCCCTCACTCGGGCGGATAAGGCCACACCCCTTTCCAACCGACCACGACATAGTGGGAGACACGACCTCATGGTATAGGCAGCGGCGCTCATATTCCACTCGGTCTAGACGTTGGAGCAACTCCTGGTACCAAGGAGGTTCTGGGATTTTCACCCGAGGACATCCTAAGTACCCACAGTGCTAGAACCAAATATTTCTGGTGTCCCATCTAACTATCCACGATGTGCCTGTGGAGGTCACGACCTTGTTGTCACTAGGGAGTACACTGATCAGGCCACATATATGCGAGATGCATGAGTCACGCTATCCAGTCATGCACCTGCGCGCACGGTGAGATAATGTGGACACTCCGTCTCATAAGGAGTCCCGTAAATAGTCTGCCCAATGGCGTATGCAATGATCATTCACTACTCATATCAAGCATACATATGATGCGTATGACATGAGTCATGAAATTATACTAAGCAAGTTATAAAGTAATGAACCATCCTTACAATGCAGATGGGCCTAGACGGCCCACACACAATAAGTATGGGCCTATCAATCGGCCCTAGAGAGAGTCATAATGCAGACATTTAACTAACATTATTCTTACAATGTGGATGTCAAACCAACATTGCTCCCAAGGCATGGCCCATCATAAATGTCATTACATAACCCACGGTGGGATCACATTCAATGGGCCTTATGTACATCCCATTAGGCCTTGACCCATGGGCCTTCAATACATCAAACGGGCTTTACCAAATGGGCCGAAATATATCACAGTGGGCTACGTCCCATGGGCCTCAGGTAATCAAACGGGCCGCATCATGTGGGCCTCATATATATCAAAGTGGATCTCAACAACGGGCCACAAATATGAGTTGAAAACACATCACAATGGGCCTTGCCAAATGGGTCAGGAATACACCTCAATGGGCTTCAACCTACGGGCCTCCAATACATCAAATGGGCCTCATAACTTGGGCCTTGAATACATCACAGTGGGCCTCAACCCATGTGCCCTAAATACCTCCAAATACCTCACAATGGCCTCAACTCATGGACCCTAATACATTAGAATGGGCCTTAACCCATGGGCCTTAGAATGCATCAAATGGGCCTAGTCACATAGGCCTAATATATGCACCAAGGTTGGCCTCAACAAAGGCCACAATTACATCGATGTGGGCCTCCTCATATGGGCCTTATGAATGCCAATGTGGGCCTTAAAAATGGCCACAAATACATACATACATATATATGAATCATGTCAAAGGATCAACCGATCCTTACTTCAAATAATAGTGGTGGGACCCACTTGAACCACAGATCTGATTCATTCTTTAGCTCACCTTAAAATGAGCTTGCAAAATGGATTGACGGTTGGGGTGCAACACAAGCACCATGGTGGGGGGTGCCATAAAGGCCCACCATAATATATATGGGAAAAGGTACAATGCCCTCAAGCTGATTTTAATGTCCCATGAGGTTGAGTTGTGTGGGCCCCCATCGTGATGCGTTTCAAACATCTACCCCATCAGTCAGATGCACCATTCCATCGTGAGCCTAGATCTCAAAAATCAAGTTAATCCGTGACTTGTGCAGGCCACACCACATGGAGAACTGGAGAGGTGCCGTGCACCATTAAAACTTTCATAACCATGGACCACCGAGGTGTGGTTTGCAAGTCCAACCCATCCATGGTGCGTGTCCACTTGCATGAGGGTCCAGACCAAGTTTCAGGCGCATGCAAGTTCAGGTGGGACCCACCGTCCACGGCAGTGGACGGTGCAATAAAACACATAAATTCACGTGGGCTCCACCGTCCGCCTGGACGATGGGCATAAAACACATACATCGCTGTGGGTCCCATGTGGGGCCCACCATAATGTTTACTTTCCATCTAACCTGTTAATAAGATTGCATGGACCTGAAATGAAGAGAAAAAAACAAATTTCATTTTGATCTAAAGCTTCTGTAGACCCAAAAAATGGGTTTCAATGGTATACGTTCAATCCACACTGTTTCCCATGATGTGGGCCACCTGAGTCTTGGATGCAGCTGAAATTTAGGGGGAGGCCCACTGCTGGAGGTGGCCCATCGTATGAACCAGTTGGATGGCAAATATACATCGTGGTGGGGCCCACGGCAGGGGACCTGTGGGTCCCTGCTCGTTCACGCCAGGACGCCCAGGCGTCCTCTCTCTTTCTCTGACAGTAGCAGCAACAGTGCTGCTGTTGTGTGTTTTTTTTGAAAACCCATTTTTCTAAGGTTTTTCATACGTGGGGCCCGCTTTAGCCGAATCCACCCCTAGAAAAGGGAGATGCCCACATGAGCGTGCGGTACATGCATGATTGCTGTATGACTGGATTTCGTGATTCATACATCTCGCATTGTGTGACATGTATACTGTACGCCATAGTGACATCAGGGCCTAGCCACCACCGGCATATCGTGCTTGGCAGGATTAGATACCGAAAATCTTGTTCTATATGGGATACTATAGATATCCCTGGGTGAAAGTCCCTAAACTCTTATGGTACCAGGAGGTTGCTCCAACGTCTAGACCGAGTGGGTGCATAAGCGCTGAGTGCCGATTACCAGAAGGCCGCGCTTTCCACTGTGTCGTGGTCGGTTAGAAGGGGGTGCGGCCTTACTCACCCGAGAGGAGGGGGTAAAGCTAGGCTGAGTTTGACTAGCTCGAGGAATGGGTCCGCTATCGGCGAGCCGAGCCCGATATTGGTAGGTGGATAATGAGGTCTTTTCCACTCACTTTATTGCGAGCGATGGGGCGGTAATCTGGTGCGGAGTGTACAAGACCCCGTTGATATCTCAGAGTTGAGCTGTATTGATATGTAGACTTAGATGAGGATTTGTATGCTTGAGTTGCACCTTGCATTGCATGGCCTTGGTACGGCCGACATCATTCATGCCTTGCATCGCATAGCCTTGGTACGACTAACGGTATTCATGGATTCATCAGTATGTTCCGCATTACTCTGATACTGCATGACTGTATTACTACCTTGCACACACACTTTTACCACCCTCTAAGCTTTCCATAAGCTTATGCACAACCGTTGTGTGCAGGTGACGTTGGACCGTAGCAGCGCTGAGGCAGGAGCGCATAGCCGAACATCTTGGAGCCTTTTGTCCATTATCATTGTATTTCCATTTATGCTCATTGTACTTATAAAGTTTTTTATTATAGTGAAAATGTGATGGAGTTTTTGGTTGTTGTTTGTGGGTTATGCCTTTGGTTATGCTTATTACGAATTAAACTGATCTTGGTAATCCTCCTCGTAGCATCCCAGGATCGAAACTTGGCGAATGGGCACCGGGAGCCGAGAATGGGGTTCTACGGAGGCTGTCGGCGCCGGATTTGGCGATCGGGAATTTTGTGAGCCTCGTTTTCGAGTTTGGGGCGTGACAGGCTTTAAGACTTAAAATGGCCTAGACAATTAGGTGCAGAGGTAAAGATAGCTGTTGGGCCTCCTTCATTGTAGAAAAATATTCCAAAGATTTGAGCATTGCAGGCTCAGTCAGCCCCTTCACCTCTCCTTTATGGAAAAACATCTTCGAGCTCTTGCCTTCCATCTCTATCCACTCCCGCTGGCTTATAGGCCGAGGTGCCTGCAATTTTTGGGAGTCGGACTGGACTGGATTAGGCCCACTGTAGAACTGGGTGTTCAAGTCCCCTACCCAGCTAGTCCAACTTCCCCATCGTGTGCACAACTGGATTGGACCCCTAGACTGGCGTCACCTCCCAAGAGTGCAACCTTTACTCCCCCAGTGGTGATCGGTCACATATCTGCTAAAGGATTTTGTACCTCCCTCTTAGATGATATCTAAGTTTGGTCTCACACCTCATCAAGTGAATTCAGCGTTACTTCAACTTGGAGGTGTTCCCGATCTGCAACCCGATTCAGCCTTAGTCCAAAGGGATTTGGCACCCGCTCCTCCCTCCTAATATCTCCCTCCTTTCCTGGAAAATCTTTCTTCACGCTCTCCCCGTGGACGCCAGAATCCAGGCCAAAGGCATCGCCTTGGCATCCAAATGTGACTGCTGCCCCTCCCCGCTTCAGCCAGGTATTGAGTCACTGGACCCAATATTTTCCTCGTGTGACCTGGCAGTTAGGTTTGGACAAGTCTCAGATCGATGTTCCACATCCTCCCCTTCGTTTCCCACCATTCAGCTTAGGCAGGGCTTCCCTTTGGTGGGCGTCTTCTCCCTCTGTTGACCGTTTTCGATCCCTTAGAGGCCTCACGCCACTGCTGACCTTCTGGGAACTCTGGTCTGCGAGAAACGTAGCTCGCATGGAGGGCTCCACAATTACTGCTGCCAGAGTAATCGCCAATGTTCACTGCTGGATTAGATCTATTGGCATTCCAATTCCCCTCCCTAAATCTACATCTCGCTCCGCTGCTTTAGCCCTCATCCACTACTAGAAAAAGGGGCAAAGGCTATGGATAAAAGTCGTAGCTACAGACCCATAGCTACGGTTATAGTCCATAGCACGTCTGTAGCAATTGGTACCATAGCTATAGGTCTCAAAGATATGGCTAGCCATAAAATTAGTGGTTACAGATTTAATCCATAGCTATAATATCCATACTTATACGTATATACAACTATGGATTATATTTGTAGGTAAAAGTAAAATGAGAACCGTAGTAATATGCTGAAGTTAGCAACAACTACGGTTTCTAGATAATGGGCTACGGGTAAAAGTAGTAGCCATTTTCTTTTGTTAAAAAAAACAATTTATAATAATGGTGTCTCGTACCAGTACATTCTACTAGTACATTCCCTGATAAAAATTATAATATGGTCTCGTATCTGAATTTTAAATCTGTATATCTGAATTTTAAAAATAGATATATAAATAAAAATTGAGAGAAACAGGAATTTAAACCAATCTAAAAATACTCTTAACTTACGTTTTTAAAAAGAAAAACGATATATTTTCTTTCTTCATCTTCTCCTCATATTCTTCATCGGGCGCCACATAATCATCCTACCATAAAATTAAATCCTTTCATCAACATCTAGCTATCTAACAACAAATCCAACAACTACAAATTTTCAGACGTTCCTCAAGATAAGTGAAAAAAAAATCCCATTCTGTACAAACTGCAAGTTTGGAGGCAGGCATGAAATGAATATGCAGATTATGCTTTTCAACCTTCCGACCCCAAAAATAATATCCACAATACAAATGGAAAGAGAACAGACAACTGCATTGGAATCATAAAGTTTAATCACACATACATAAAATGGCAAAAAGAAAAAGAGCAGAGATTGGACTAGAATCATATAATCCAATCATAACTGTATCAATATAATGGTAAAACAACATGAAAATGATCCGAAGTCCATAAATTCGAGCATGCCCACATGACCAAAAAAGGTGAATAAAAGGAGAGAGAGAGAGAGAGAGAGAGAGAGAGAGAGAGAGAGAGAGAGAGAGAGAGAGAGAGAGAGAGAATCGTGTCAAGAAATTCTATCATGCACACATCATAAAAGTGGCAAAGAACCGGAGAAGTAAATTAACATTCTATAAAATGCTATAATGGAGCTCATTTGTCACCCAAGTTCAATTCAATCCTCCCTGTGGTATGCATGGAAAACATGCAAGGTCGGCAATGTTGATGTGGATAGGTTATAGGCCAAAAATGACTAGGAACACCAGTTGTGAGTTTTCAGGTTAAATGTGGGTCATTGCTCTCATCATTCCTTTTAAAGGCCGTTAATTGGATGGCTACCGCTGTAAGGATGGAGTTACATGGAACTTGGAGGACGCAAGGTGCATAAATATTATTTTCTGAGATGAAAGCAGACATTAAATGAAGGCACTTTAAGCTTTTCGGAATACCTGAGTAGTAATCTGAGCCACTTTATGGACATGCAGAAGGCCAACCATGTCCTGATAACCTCTCCTTTATTAAAAAAAGGTTTCCCCAAACAGATCCACAAATTATCACGGATACAATTGGGCTGTAGATGAACGGATATGTAGAATAATAACCTAGGATCACCCTAACAGAGAGCAAAGTATCCGCCAAATGCTGCCATCTCTCAGAGAAGGAAGGTGACAGAACAGATGGATGGAAAGTAATCATCGCAATGCATTGGTAGATTGTATCATACCCTTGAGAGATCTGATAAAGGAAAGCAAATCCTTGTCCTACAACGAAATGCAGACAGAAGTTAATTGATCATGGAATTTTGATTATACCAAAGAGCGCCTCGACCTTTTTAAAGTACAGTAGATTGGTTTTTGGTGAGTAAAATGACTAAAATGCCGTTATCTATTATTATTCTTATAAAGGTAGTAGGGTCAAGGCATTGTGGGGTCCGTATTGGGGCACATGTGTCCATGTGTATATGATATCCAACCCATCTAATAGGTGCCTCCCACCATTTTAATCACACAAACCAAAAATCAAGTCAATCCAGCAATCAGGTGGGCCATACCATAAAAAGCGTACACAACCCAAAACCCTCCAAATTCAATTGTGGCCCAATTGATGATTAGATCGCATGATTATTAGTTCATGTGGACATCATGGTGGGTTACACCTTTTGGACGGGCTGGATTTCACGAACACACCCTTTAGAAGGTGTCAAGGGTGGGTATTTATTTGGGGCGTTTGCGTACTGACATTGTCATCGGTGACTTGTTGTTCCATAGTTCTTTGTGGGCCCACCATGATGTATGTGTTTTACCCACACCTTTATCCATTTTGACAATTTATTTTAGCACATGAGTCAAAAAAATGAGGGACATCAAAATCTCAGTTGATCACACCACGGGAAACATGAAAAGCCCAACATTCTTATTGGTAAGATCATCCAGTCTGCACCATTTTTCAAGAGTGGCCCACCCAAGGAGCTGCCCAGATAATAGATTGTAGTGCCACCTCCAATTTGACTGCAATGTAATACTATAGCGAATGGAAGTAAAAAAAAAAAAAAAAAAAAAAAAAAAAAAAAAAAAAAAAAAAAAAAAAAAAAGAAAAGAAAAAAAAAAAAAAAAAAAAAAAAAGAAAAAAAGAAAGAAAGAAAGATTGGCCATCATCATCATCATGGTCTCATCCCAGCTATGCTAGAGTGGTACTGGTATGTGGCACCCACTTGATGTATGAAGGCCATCAACCCTATCTATCAGATGCATCACCACACATTACCTAAATCCACCTGATCCAACAGTCAAGTGGGCCACAACACAAGGGAACAATGTGAGAGGGGATGCCTACCCTTGATTTAAATAGGGCCACACCAGAAATATGAAACAACTTGCTTTAAACGAAGCTGCAAGAACACCTACTAATAAAAAAAGAAAATTCCAAGTTACATGTCAAACAAAGTTGGAAGGAGATACAACGATAAAAAAGAAAGTCTTAGTTTTTAGGAAGAGCATATCAAACAAAGTTCAAGGAGGTCCCAGTAATTGCTGTGAAGAACTCCATTGCAGCATGAGTTACCTGATTGTGAGGCCCGACATTTTTGTGGTGCCCACCTGAATGTGTGTGGATTGTACATCCCCTGTTCATATTGTCAAATATAGGGGTGAGACCCCTCCTTTTGAAAAAAAAAAAAAAAAAAGGTCTATTAAGAAGAGGACCAGATATTTTTCACAAGCAGCTCAATGAGGCAATTCAACATGGAATTGACAAGGTAGGTAATAGATGAAATACCCCAATGTTATTGTATTTCCAAAGCTTATGAACTCCATAATCAATTACTTGCAGCCAAAAACCAACTCATGTCAACCAACAACTCTACACACATCATTTTTTGAATAAACATCCATGTAAAAATCAAAAGGAGATTGTCCAGGCATGGCCTGGATATTGCTAGTTACTAAAAATAAAATTGCAAGAAACCTACAGCTAAATGTGGCAAATTACTATACCTAGGCACAAGGCCTTAGAGGTTTGCAATCCCCTCCATAGTCATCTCTACACAAATAGACATGCCAACCTGGCACGTGCACAGGAGATCCAATCCAGTTTATCAGGTGAAACCATCATTAGATCATCGAACCAAAACAATTAGGCTGCCCAAGGGTATGCCAATGTCAATCTTTAAAATAAAGTTTATATATATATATATATATATATATATATATATATATATATATATATATATATATATATATATATATATATATATACACCACTTGCAATCAAGAGTCCATTTTTTTGTACATATTGACCACCTAATAGTTAACTACTTAATGGCAGATCATCTAAACTGGGTTGGTTTAAGCCCATATTTTGAACTGGCTGGAGGCTGTGACGAGCCCACTGACAACCTTGAGCTAACTAGGTTTTCTCTAACCTTAATGTAGAATTTCAGCAGCCACATCTTATCCTCAATGTAGCAGTTGGGAAGTAGAGTCAATTCCTGAAGGGAGGAATGTTAGTGTATATGAAAACAACATGTGCTTGGTCAAGCACAAATTGTCTATTTGAGAAAAATAAAAAAAAGGAAGAGAAAATGTACCCATTTTTAATTGATATCCATGGTTTAGATTCCATGTATATGGGAGATTCACACCAAAGATCCTGGCAACCAATGAATAAATAGAGAGGCAAACAGTTCCTAAGCTAAGGAAGATCTCTAACTGTAATGGAATAGAAGAAAAGATAAATATATCCCCAAACAGTGCATTGCAATTTAAACAACTACTATCAGTAGTAAAATGCAAGAACTTGGTGATCAAACTGAAGAAAAGATTCTAATGCATGGGCAGTTCATTACCAATGTCCTTGTAAAATCTCACCTGAATCAGTTGATTTCGATGATTGTCAAGCTGCGGCAGAGGGGAAAAAAACCGTGACTAACATGGCTTTATTTAATTTTTTTAAGAAAAAAAAAGCAGTAACATTCTATTTCCATCCAAATAAAACCACGTGTATTGTAAAAGATAGAATTCTTCATGTACAAACAATTACTTGAATATTAATGCAATCTTCTGTGTTATCAATATATTTGCATAGCTGGAAAGATATTTTAATTTAGTAAAATTCCATAATAAAAAGGTAAAACAGCAAACAGAAAAGTAGAAAGAAGATGGTAGGGGTATGACACTCAGTATTGTTTTTAATTCAAAGTTTAAATAGCCCAACCATCTAGGTCAATTCGATTGGGAATTTGTGGACCACACTGAAAAGGCCTAGCTATATGTCCGAGAGGGGGGGGGGGGGGGGGGTGAATAGGACTATTCCAAATAAAAATTAATAAGTGGAATATAAGCAATATGAAAGCCAAATGAATTACAAATAACCAAATGAAATAACAACCTTAAAATTCTAGTATTGAGAGGTTGATACGAACTTGGTTCTAAGGACAACCTGACACCAAAAACCAATGGTTTATGGCAGGACAACCTTACTAGAACGTGGGTGAGTATCAAAAACTTAAACTGAAGAGGATATGAAAGAAATAGAAACTAATCTATTACAACATTCACCACACAATGCTGAAATGTAAAGATTACAACATTCACATCCACAAATACATCCCATAATCTTAAATCATAAAAGATAAAGAAATAAATGTCACATCCACCAAACACAAAGAATTATAGTGGTTCGCTTGTGTGTACACCAACTGTTAAACAACAGCCACACGACTACTCCACTCCTAATATCCTCACACAATGGATATTAGCGTTCACTGTGAAATAGGTTTTTCAAGGTTAACCTAAAACCTTCACAATTGTGTCTTTCAAGTGGGCTTAAACAATTCAAAAACCCCACACTCTGAGTTTTCTAGATCACCTCAAACAAACCAAAAGAAAGAGATTTTTCTAGCACAATATCAAAGAAACCAAAAGAATAAGATTTACAAAACAGTGAAATACTTATCTGGATATTCTCCTTTGTTGTAGCCCGGTAGAACCAATTCGGAGTAGAAGTTCAATCGTAGATGTTCAATGCTCACACTCACTATTGAAATGGTTCTATGTTCTAAATGGATTTTAGATTAAATCACCTTGGGCTAGTTTGATTTGATTTTGATTCCAAGAAAGGGGAAAATTTCAATCCCTTCTTCAAATAAGATTGGAATATAGAATACAAAATCAAATGCGAAAAGCTAAATAAAGAGAATATTAAATGAGCACTAAATAGCTAAAGAATAACACAAACTTATCTCTCAGAGTGGTGTATTGATTTTACTTGAATTGGATACCAAACTCTAAAAATCGTGCTCTATTTATAAATTCAGAAATCGTCCACTCAATTGGCCCAGGGGTCGGCTCGATTGGTCGTAGGACCAATAGACTTTTGAAATTTTGAGCGCGATAAGATTAGACCGTTCCACGACTGGTCGTAGGACCTGCTCGACCGGTGGAGTGGCCTCCACAACCGGTCGAGTCCGGTCCAGGACTGGTCGTGTGGGACTCATTTTAGTTGTTGAACTTTGAGTCGAGCCTGCAGGACTGATCAAGCACTGTTCACACGACCGGTCGAGCAGTCTCTAGGACTGGTCGAGGCTTTAACAAAAATTATAAAAATTATAAACAAACTTTGGACTGGTCGATGAATTTCTTGGATTGGTCGAGCCAATGCTAGGACTAGTCGAACATAGTCTAAGACTAGTCGAAAAACAGACTATACACTTAGAAAGTGACCCATTAAATTATGTATTCAAAATGACATATCCTATGGTTAATCTAGGGTCATTCATACCTTATAAGCGATGTTTGAACATTAAAACATCTTTTGCTTTGGTTGATTGTTGTTCTTTGAAGATCACAAAGCTTGTTATCTTAACGTATGATGAAGCTTGAACTTGAGACATTTTGAAGCTTCAACTTGAAGTATATTGAAACTTGAATTTGTAACCTTAAGAAGCTTGAACTTGAAATATCTAGAATCTTGAGCATGAGTTACTTGAGTTGTATTTCACCTGAACTTTGAGTACCAATATAAAGACTATTGAATCCTTGAAAGCATGAACTATCAGTTGATGTTTTACTTGAATTCTGATACTTGTGATGCTTGAATCTCAAAACGGAACACTTTGTAATGGATCATCTTGAGCTTGTACAAGAATTGTATTTGACATGAAAATGAGCTACACAAGATAGAAAATCTAAGAGGCATTGGCATTATAAAATTCGACAATCATAAGAGCTAGAAAACATAACACTTACAATCTCCCCCTTTATCAAATTTGTGACAAAACACACTTCATAATAATAAGATAAGCAACGCGCACAATAAAGAATCATGCACCAGTTTTAACCTGATCAAAGAATCATGCACCAGTTATAAACATGTTAAATATTCTTCCAACAATACTCCCCCTTACTTCCAACTTCATGCAATGAAAAATATGAAAAATGTCTACCAATAGCACATTATCAACACACACATTATCATGCACAATATCATAAACATTATAAAAAATTCTCCCCCTTTTTGTCGCAATATGACAAAGGAAAGAGTGATAATGGAAGTAGATCAATAAAGAAGTAAATGGAATTAAAAAAAATAATAAGAGAATAATGATCAAGAGAAGTTCACAAGTAAGTTAACCAAGTAAACTAAATTCAAAAGAAACTAAGTTCAAACATGTCCAAGCCCAAAACAAACAAGAGAAATTCAAGAATCTTAAGAGTTATTACAAAACACAAATTCAAAAAACTAATCTGAACCCGATGAAGGAGTAGGTATTGAAGGGTTAATTTGATGAAGCACCTTATTAATGCACTTCAGATACTTGTGCATATATTTGAATTGCATATTATGAGACACATTCATGTTTTCAACCTTCTCCCCTAGTGAGCGCAAACGTGCATCAAAGTCAGATGGCTGATAGTCAGGATCATCTGCTAAATCGGATTCGATTTCGTCAAAAATATCATCCATATTGATGTCATCTGGAGGTAAATCACCCTCGTCTACATTTGCAGCATCAGCTCCACAAGCACCCACATTAACTTGACTGGGGGCCAACCTCAAATTCATCTTGTTAATATTTGAGTTGTTGAAGGTTAAATGGTGAATGGGAGCTTCCCCAACAGGTTTAGCCATAAGATTATGGGTGGCCAACACAGTCATAAGATAAGGGAAAGAAATGTCATTGTGTCCAGGATGGAAACGGAATTGAATGATGTAATGACAAATTAAAGAAGGAAGACATACAAAAGTTCCAGAAATGATGGAATGAAGAATACGAACCATGAAAGTAGTGAGTTCGGTTTTGTTACCAGATCGAGGATAGACATTAGAAATGAAAATCCTGTGAAGGATTCTATATCTGGGTAACTAATACTTTGAGGCAAGCACATTTCCAACAATATTCCACTCCGCGTCTATAATGCATAAATCTCTAGTCAACATTCGTTTCTCAATTTTAGATGGTTTTGACAATAGAGTGCTAATGGGAATACCGTCGTCATTAATAGGTATATCCATTAATCCAGAGATAAGGTGACGGTCCACCTCTATTGGACCTCTGGCTGAGATAATGAATGTCAGATTTTCTGTAGAAAAATCAGAAATGCAAGCATACATAGATTGCTCGATGGAGCGTGAAAGTGCCCTGGTTTGTCAAGTTACGTGAGTGTTAAGTCAGATTGTCTACAGAGCCTGATAGGAAGATCAATTCAAGTGTCTGCTTCAACCGGATGTGTGCAAGCTCGCCACAGGTAAATTTAAAGCCTCACATCCCATATCCCAAAACATCAGGTGAATAAAACCCTTTAAAAAAAGTTAGAAAAGCATAGGGTTTTTAGGTGAGAAGACTTTTTTCAAAATAGGAAAATCTCTAAGTTTTTCTCGCCTTGTCGATTTTATCGAAGCACCCTCGATATGATCAACCTGTGCTGTCGAGTCCTTGATGCTTCATCGATACCATCGAAAAGAGGACCGAATATGTCCAGCAACTTCACAACATATCTGGACGAATTATCGATGTATCGATACACCTATCGATACCATCGATACTCAAATCTCGAGCTCATCGAAAGTAGCTCGATAAGATCGACTGGCAAATTTCGGCGCCCCTGTTTTTTATAGGAAAATTTGAATTTCTTCGATATATCGATGAACTGTCCGATATGATCTGAAATTGAATATCGATAAGATCGGAAGTCCATCGATGATATCGACCATGGGCGTGCATTTCTTTCAGCAAATATTTCAGGTTATTTTTAACTTTGATCGGGGGTCATTCGAGGAAATCGATATTCATATGTCGATGATATCGAGGCCGAGTCGATTGCATCGAAATTGGACACAAACTATCCAGCGAGTTTACTGGTAAATCTATTGGATTATCGATGCATCGACACTGCCTTCGATATCATCGATATACAAATTCCGATGACATCGGCTGACCCTCGATCATTTCCTAAAAACCTGAAATATTTCATGTCAAGTCTTTCTCATTTTTCAAGTGTCGACTGATCGAACCTACCATCGATGGAATCAGAGTTTGAAATTCGATGATATCGACAGTGGTTTCGATTCATCGACCATCTGGCAAAAGATTTCAAAAGCGTATGACTTTGAGTTCAAGTCATCAAGAAGACCATCGATGCTATCGAGAGTATACGCTCGATGATATCGAACCTGCTCAATGATATCAAACTCAGTCATAAATGTGATCGTTTTATATCCGTTGGAACCTTTTGCCTATATATAGAGGACTTGTCTATTGTTGCTGAGAGAGAGAAAGTAGAGAGAGATTTTGAGTGTTTAACCTTAGATCATATACCCAAAGCCCTTTCTCTCAAGGAAGTTCATCCTCCAATCCACCCTCATCATTGATATTCAAATAGAGTGGATTGGGTAATGAACTTCCTCATTCAAGAATCCTCCAGCTACTATCTTAATGACAAATCATTAAGCCGGGATGCCTTGAATGCCTAGATGATTGGAACTACTCTATCTTCCTTATAGGAAAACCTTTAGGGAGTAGGATTCCATCATAACCTTGACCCAACCCGAAGTTAAGTATTGATATATCATCTTGTGTTGCGGTTCAAGGGAGCAGAAGACTCTTCGTCAACAAGGAGGAGATCTTTGGCATCATGCTAAACGTGACTCATCAGCTTATTTGTAAGTATCTAGAGTCCAAGAGGACACTTGTGATAATTCCTTTTTAGGATTGGGCCTTAAGTGGTTCTCAGCTTTGAAGTCCTCAAGGAGGCCTCGACTGGAGTGTACGTGATGGGTGCGTTGTGTGGACCCTTGCTCTGTGGAGAGCATAAACATCTGGTTAGGAGTGAACCAGTAAAACTCCTGGGTTAGATTTGAACCGTGTAGAAACCTCCAGTAGGGTCTTATGGAATATCCTTGGCCACTATGCCTAAAAGTGGGTGCGTTGTGTTGACCCTTGCTCATGAGAGCATAAATAGTCAGCCTCAGTATAGGTTGTAAAGGTTGAAGATGAACGTGATTTAAAACCTTAGGTTTGAGGTGAACCATTGTGAAACCTCCTTAGTGAAATCCGGTACACTCAAGGGTTGAGTGCGGTTACCGGGAGTGGAGTAGTCGAACCACTATAAAAATGACTGTGTTTGTGATTGTTCTTCTGTCTGTGTGATTTATGTCAATGCATTCATATTTATATATCGGATCACACCTCACATCATACACAGTCACATCCAACATAAACTAAGTTGCATATTGCTATATCTTGAATAGTTTGTGATTGGATCCTCTACCTAGCATGGAAGCGAGTAGAGTTACATTTTAATAATCCCGATAATTGTATATTCATAGGATTAGTGAAGTAGGATTTTTAAATAAATCCTAAAAACTTAAAAAAGTCCCATTCACCCCCTCTAGGATATATTGGCATATTCATTCTTCAACTGGTGTGGTCTTCACCGCCATTTCAATTGGTATCAGAGCGGGTCTCTCTTTAAGGGCTTCAGCACCTAGAGAGTGATCTTGACTGAAGTTGGGAATACGGCCAAGGAGAGGGCTCATCAGTCACTAGACCTCCAGTATTTGATGGCTCAAATTATGCATACTGAAAGGCTAGGATGCACTACTTTCTGAGATCTTTGGACCATGATGTTTGGGATATAGTTGAAAATGGATATGTGCCACCTACTAAATAAATTGTACTTGACAGTGGCACAACCATCACAAAACCCAAACCCAAAGAAAAGTGGACAGCATTCGACAAAGAAAGGCAAACATCTAAAGCCAATGCTATGAATGCTATCTATTGTGCCATGTCCCAGGACATATTCAATCAGATAAGTATGTGTGGGACATCCAAGGAAGCATGGGATCTATTGGAAATAACCCATGAAGGCACAAGCACTGTGAAGAGGTCTAAACTTCAACTCCTGACTTCACAGTTCGAAAGTCTCAGAATGGAAGAGCATGAGACATTTATGGAGTTTTTCACCAAGTTAAACATTATTTGCAACTCCATGGGTGGATTGGGAGAAATAGTTTCGGTACCGAAAATCTGTAGGAAAATTCTAAGATCCCTACCGGAACGATTTAACCCCAAGGTTACAACAATTGAGGAGTGTAGGAACATAATGAAATAAAGTAGAAGAACTGGTAGGTTCCTTACAAACTTTCGAACTACACTTCAAACAAATCCCTAAATCCAAAACAACTGTCCTAAAAACCTCTAAGAAAACATTACATGAGGACAGTGAGAGCGAAAATGAAAATGAAGATGAGGAAGTGGCTTTGCTGGCCCAACGATTCAGGAAATTCTTTCAAAAGAATCGTGGTCGTCCTTCCAAAGGAAGAAAGGTGAACTATAAACCTTCTGCAGGCAGATTTGGTAAAAGAACCAAAGAACCACAATGCTATGCCTGTCATGAGTATGGACACCTGTCTACTGAATGCCCAAACGGAAAAACTAAGGGCAAGGCAATGGCTGCCACGTGGGATAATACTGAGGAGTCAAATTCAGAATCTAGTGAGTCAGAAAGCGATGGAGATCAGAAATCATTGAAAATACTCATGGTCTCCACTGCTTCAATCATTCCCACTGAATCTGAGAATGAGAAAGAACAGCCAGCCATCAAATCATTTTCATATGATAATGAAGGAACTGAAGAAGGAGAGGAAATAAAAAAGGATAAACTACAAGATGCTTATAATCAACTCTATATTCGTAGCATCAATATCCTTAAGAGACTCGGAAGAGCGGAGAACAAAAGAAAGTTGCTACAGAAAGATTTGGATAACACATTGGAAATCAACACACAATTAATAAATGATCTACAACAATATCATATGGATAATGATATACTTGAACGAATTAATACTTCCCTTGAAAATGAGTCTGATAAACTGAACAGACAGGTTGAACTGCTAAAAGATAAGAATAGACTTCTTTGCAATGAAAATCATACTCCTGTTTGACCTAGAAATCCAAGAAGATGGCCAAGATAAACTACCAGTTTTCCCAGAGTGGCGAAAAGCTAGAGAAACTGTTGGGAATGGGAAGACCTGGAAAGGACAAAAGTAGGATATGAAAAATTTAAGTCAAAAGCTAGAAATGCAGCACATAGAATTGAGAAATCTGCTGCTTCTGGAAGCGAAACCAGAACAACTCCAGTATGTTATTTGTGTGGTGATTTAGGTCATTATAATTTTGAATGCATAACTCCTAGGAGGACTCAACCTAACTCTGGTCAGAATCATGTTAACAAATTTTCAACCAGAGAAATACAGAACTTCAAAAGTCCTCTTAAGGATATGGATAGAAGCAATGCCCATGCACCACCACTCAAATCGGTTAACAAAATGAAATGGATAAGGAAGAATTAGTTCAGATCATGCATTAGAATCTGAACCAGTGCTAAAATGAGATTTTTTTTTGCGAACTTAAAATGATATATCTGAGGTTCCTTGCCTCAATCTTTTGTATAAACATTCGTATGTTTATAATTTTGCTGTGTACAGTACATGTACATATTTTTTGAGTATACTGTTGATAAGAAATATGAAAAGTATACTTATAGAGTCGTCTAAATGCTGAAAATTGAAAATCTTCATCTTCGATATAATTATCGATATGACTTTCTTGATATATCGATAAAAGGTCGATATCATCGATGCCTCTTGAGAATATGAATGGTCGTGTGACCTAGATTGATGTCGAAGACAGACTCGATAGAATCGAACAACAACTTCTCGATGATATCGAACCAATGATCGATAATATCGACAGTGCCGCCTGATAAAAGACAGCGAAGCGAAAAAGGGGTTCATTTTCTTAAGGGTTTCAGTCATCTTCTCTACTCGATTCTCTCGACCAAACTGCTGGTAGCCACGTCAGACTACTCAAATCACTCCACAAATCGGGTAATACCCTTTTACGTCATCCCTTTTTGGGTATTTTTTTGGGGTTGTCAGGTGTGTTTGTCGTTTCTTTCCAAATCCTTCAAAATCCATTTGTCCACATGGGAAAGGACAAAGGTATAGCATCCGGTCCGGGGGAGTCTTCAAGAACTACCCGACAAAAAGTCCTTGCTTCAAAAGAAAGGGCAAGGGCCCCGGAATCTGAGATCCCCACTTGGCAAAGATCACGACAAACTTCACGAGGCGGGTCCCAGACCGAATTTCTGGCACCTTCTCAACCGGCACCCTCGCCTCCGGCTAGCCAACGTCCCGCAAAATACACCGGCAGGAAACTAATCCATGAAAGAAAAGTAGACAGGGGTTGCTTAGCACCGTACAATTTGGAACCCTTATTTGCTGATCGGGTGGCTGCCCGTTCTAGACTTTGGGGGGTCGTGCCAGCTTAAGCAAACACGAAACTTCCTCGCAACGTGTCACTCACCTGTATCAGATCCTCCTTCATTTATGGTCTCTTTGAACAGTCATGATGATGTATTGATTACTCCTGCCACCATGGCTAACATCCTCAATCTAGAAATGGCTCCACAAGTCCTCCCTCAATTGGACCTCGACTCCCTGATGTTCGATCCATGATAACCAAGTATCTATGTAATGGTCGAGACATCCCGTGGCATCAAGGGAATGCGCTGAAAGCTAGATTCATGGAGCCCTGATTTCAGATTCTACATGGTATATTCACCACAAATGTATATCCAAGAAGCACCAACAGATCCTATCTCACTGGACTCATGGTCATGATAGTTTATTCTGTTGCAA
The DNA here is from genome assembly GCA_021015155.1 of Magnolia officinalis. Taxonomy (NCBI): domain Eukaryota; kingdom Viridiplantae; phylum Streptophyta; class Magnoliopsida; order Magnoliales; family Magnoliaceae; genus Magnolia; species Magnolia officinalis. The sequence goes on from JAJHSJ010000001.1 coordinate 39,467,418, forward strand.
ACGGGACAAGGATGTGCCTCCCTACTCAGCTCGTCAATCAGTTGGTAAATGCTGTTCATACCTCCAGGGATCTTCATCTCCCATATCCCTGGATCATCAGCAGGATATGCAATACCATTGGTTTCCCATCTACCACTGATCCAGTACTCCCACTTCAAGTCTTCAATACAAAGAACATTCGCAAAATGGACGTGAGGTTCCACGAGTATGTTGAAGACGAAAAAGAAGGCATCCAAGAAGGAGGAGCAGAAGCTGGTGCTTCTCATGCTAAGGAAGCAGAGATGGCGAGAGATGAATCCTCCAGACCCGATCTAGCCCCATCAGCATCAACGCCTGGACATGCCAAACGATATAAGTTGGACATAATAGGGGCAATCCAGAGAGATATTCACTCTATGCATGAGCGGATGACAGTCTTGGAGTGGGTTGTCCATAAAGTGTAGCAGTCTGTGCAACAGCTGGTAGATTTGATGACGTGTCGACGGGATGACACAACACCATCGCACTCTGATCCATAGCACTAATCCCTGAATGCTGTCACACACATACACCTCTTAACTCAGTGTATGAACATTAGTATCTTTTTGAACGTTCTACGCTCCCTTGAGTACATGTGACAGCTCTCTAACCTGCATAAGTTTTTTTTTGCCACGATATGGGGATTGATACTGGTATTTGCTTATGGGTGCCCTTGCATGGGCTTGTTTTTTTGTTAAACTGTTAAGTTACTGCTGTCTGTGGCAGTATATGTTGGATATTTTGGACTCATTTTGGTATATGGCTGAAGAGAATTCAAATTTTTAATGCCATGATTATGTTTTTAAGTTTCCCCTGGTTTATCAAGTTTCTGCTATGGATTGCATGTGATGTTTTAATGAATATTCTAACTGCCCTATCTTGTCTAAAATGCATCCATAGAATCTTAAAATGATCTGCTTCCGCCTGGTTGGTTCTCCTAAGAAAATCACTCTTCAGTCAATATCACTTGATCTATCTTTGTCAATGACTAACAAAAAGGGGGAGAACATTTACAAACACCTCGAATGGAAAATTGTGTATCTGGTTGAATGGTTGTGCAGGTGTTTAGGGGGAGCAGCTGCAACAAGCGAGGGGGAATTTACAGCCAGGGGGACCAGTTACAGCTACTAGGTGTGTACATGGGCTCATTACCAAAAAATTGAGCAAAGGCTATGGAGGTTGAAAGCTTTTAGCTACGGATTTAATCCATAACAATTTAGCTACGGATTTAATCCGTAGCTATAACGGTCGTGCTACGGACTAAAACTGTAGCCATAGGTCTATGGCTACGGATTTTATCTGTAGCCTTTGCCCGTTCTTTTGGTAGTGGCTAGAAATTGTAAAATTGTGTAAAAGCATGTACACACAATTTAGGATGTGTTTGTCTAGAAATTCTAGGTGTTTTGGGTTTTTGTCACGTAATTGACAAAGGGGGAGATTGAAAGTGCCATGGTTTGTCAAGTTACGTGAGTGTTGAGTCAGATTGTCTACAGAGCCTGATAGGAAGATCAATTCAAGCGTCTGCCTCAACCGAATGTGTGCAAGCTCGCCACAGGTAAATTTAAAGCCTCACATCCCATATCCCAAAACATCAGGTGAATGAAACCCTTAAAAAAGTTAGAAAAACATAGGATTTTTAGGTGAGAAAACTTTTTCCAAAATAGGAAAATCTCTAAGTTTTTCTTGCCTTGTCATTTTAAGGAAGCACCTCGATACGATCGACCTGCGCTGTCGAGGCCTCGATGCTTCATCGATACCATCGAAAAGAGGATCAAATATGTCCAGCAACTTCACAACATATCTGGACGAATTATCGACATATCGAGACACCTATCGATACCATCGATACTCAAATCTTGAGCTCATCGAAAGTGGCTCGATAAGATTGATAGACAGATTTTCGACGCCCCTGTTTTTTATAGGAAAATTTGAAATTTCTTCGATATATCGATGAACCATCTGATATGATATGAAATCAAATATTGATAGGATCGGAAGTCCATCGATGATATCGACGTGGGCGCGCATTTCTTTCAGCAGATATTTTAGGTTGTTTTTAACTTTGATCGGGGGCCATTCGAGGAAATCGATATTCATATGTCGATGATATCGAGACCGAGTCGATTGCATCAAAATTGGACACGAATTGTCCAGCGAGTTTACTGGTAAATCTATTGGATTTATGGATGCATTGACACTGCCTTCGATATCGTCGATATACAAATTTCGATGACATCGGCTGACCCTCGATCATATCCTAAAAACCTAAAATATTTCATGTCAAGTCTCTCTCATTTTTCAAGTGTCGATTGATCGAACCTACCATCGATGGAATTAGAGTTCGAAATCCGATGATATCGACAGTGGTTTCGATTCATCGACCATCTGGCAAAAGATTTCAAAAGCCTATGACTTTGAGTTCAAGTCATCGAGCAGACCATCGATGCTATCGAGAGTATACGCTCGATGATATCGAACCTGCTCAATGATATCGAACTCAGTCATAAATGTGATCGTTTTATATCTGTTGGAACCTTTTCCCTATATATAGAGGACTTGTCTATTGTTGCTGAGAGAGAGAAAGTAGAGAGAGCTTTTGAGTGTTTAACCTTAGATCATATACCCAAAGCCCTTTCTCTCAAGGAAGTTCATCCTCCAATCCACCCTCATCATTAATATTCAAATAGAGTGGATTGGGGAATGAACTTCCGCATTCAAGGATCCTCCAGCTACTATCTTAATGGTAAATCATTAAGCTGGGATGCCTTAAATGCCTAGATGATTGGAACTACTTTATCTTCCTTATAGGAAGACCTTTAGGGAGTAGGATTCCATCATAACCTTAACCCAACCCGAAGCAAAGTATTGACATATCATCTTGTGTTGCGGTTCAAGGGAGCAGAAGACTCTTTGTCAACAAGGAGGAGGAGATCTTCGGCATCGTGCTAAACGGGACTCATAAGTTTATTTATAAGTATCTAGAGTCCAAAAGGACACTTGTGATCATTCCTTTTTAGGATTGGGTCGTAAGTGGTTCTCACCTTTGAAATCCTCAAGGAGGCCTCCGGCAGAGTGTACATGGTGGGTGCGTTGTGTCGACCCTTACTCTGTGGAGAGCATAAACATCTGGTTAGGAGTGAACCAGTAAAACTCCTGGGTTAGAGGTGAACCGTGTAGAAACCTCCAGTAGGGTCTTATGGAAGATCCTTGGCCAGTGTGCCTAAAAGTGGGTGCGTTGTGTTGACCCTTTCTCATGAGAGCATAAACAGTCAGCCTTAGTGTAGGTTGTAAAGGTTGAAGGTGAACCTAATTTAAAACCTTAGGTTTGAGGCGAACCATTGTGAAACCTCCTTAGTGAAATCCGGTACACTCAAGGGTTGAGTGCGGTTACTGGGAGTGGAGTAGACAAGTAGTTGAACTACTATAAAAATGACTGTGTTTGTGATTGTTCTTCTGTCTGTGTGATTTATGTCAACGCATTCATATTTATATATCGGATCACACCTCACACACATACATAGTCACATCCAACATAAACTAAGTTGCATATTGCTATATCTTGAATAGTTTGTGATTGGATCCTCTACCTGGCTTGGAAGCGAGTAGAGTTACATTTGAATAATCCCGATAATTGGATATTCATAGGATTAGTGAAGTAGGATTTTTAAATAAATCATAAAAACTTAAAAACGTCCTATTCACCCCCCTCTAGGATATATTGGCATATTCCTTCTTCGACTAGTGCGGTCTTCACCGCCATTTCAGAGTGGTATGCAGGCCCACCCCAATGCAGTATGTTATCCCATCCTACAGACTAAAGGAGAGGAAGGATATCAAACGGAGCCAAATGATCAACATTAACAGGCCGTTCTACTATAACATTGCACAACCTAATATCCCACACATAAGGAGGATCATCTTCGTGCGACCGAAGGTGGTGCACTGTAATAGGAGCTGAACGGGATGTAGAGGGACCACGAGACCCTTTCTTTTTAGTTCTACCTTCCATTTTTAACAAGGATATTAAGAAAAATGGAGATTGCAAAAGAGGTAAAGTGGCTTCCAATATATCAGATTTTAGAGAAGAAAACCCCAAAATCTAACATAAATCACGAAATAAACCACATAAATGATGAAAAGGAAGTGCAAAGAACTTAAATCTATAAGAATATTGAAAACAATGCATTAACCAAGAAGAAATAGAGATGGGTTTGACCGGTCGACGAAGGAGCCGTTGGAGAAGACAACCCAAATGAGGAAAAAGTGATTTTTCCCCCAAATAAAGCACCAAACCCGCAGTTCACGACTGGTCGAGTACATGCTCGACCGGTCGTGCCACGACTGGTCGAGTATGTACTCGACTGGTCATGCACAGCCCAAAATGTGCAATTTTCATAAAATTTAAAATTCTAAAATTTTCAAAAAAAAAAAAAATATACATTACGATACAAAAAGTCATGAATTATCAATTCACATTGCACATACCAAGATCAAATTTTAATTTTGTAAACTTACTTTTGTCGAGCGGTTTTGTGAATATGTCAGCTAGTTGATTCTCGGTCGGAATATAATCCAAGGAAATTGTCTTGTCTTCCACTAATTCACGAATGTAGTGATATCTAATGTTAATATGCTTGGTTCGTGAATGCTGGATTGGATTTTTAGAGATTAATTATGCTTGAATTATCACAATATATGACCATGGAATCTTGCGCAATTCAGTAATCGCTTAGCATTCTTTTCATCCAAACAAGCTGAGTGAATGCATTACCTGCAACAATGTATTCAGCCTCGGCCGTTGAGAGTGATACGAAACTTTGTTTCTTACTTAGCCAAGAAACTAAACAGTTCCCTACATAGAAACAACCACCACTGGTTGATTTTCGATCATCAATGCTACCAGCCCAATTTGCATCTGAGTAACCAGCTAATTGCAAACTAGTATCATGTGGATACCAGAGACCAAGATTTACTGAACTAGCGACATATCGTATAATCTGCTTAACAACAATTAAATGTGACTCTTTAGGGTCAGATTGATATCTAGCGCAAATTCCTACACTAAATACAATATCAGGTCTACTGCAGTTAAATAAAGCAAGCTACCTATCATACTACGATATAATTTAGGATCCACATTCTTACTTGTAGAGTCCTTTGAGAGTTTTAAAGTAGTACTCATTGGAGTATCAAAATTTTTCCCACTCTCAAATCTGAACTTTTTAACTAAGTTCAGAGCATATTTAGTTTGAGAGATAAATAAACCATCAGGTTGCTGTTTAACTTGCAACCCTAGAAAGTAATCAATCCTCCAACCATGCTCATTTCAAATTTAGATTTCATAAGATCTGCAAACTCAACAGTCATGTTAGCACAGGTAGATCCATAAATAATATCATCAACATATATTTGTATGATTAGAATATGATCATTATGTTTCTTTACAAACAATATCTTATCAACACTTCCCATTAAAAAGTTATGACGTAGTAAAAACTTAGTCAATTTTTCATACCATGCCCTGGGAGCTTGTTTTAAACTATAAAATGCCTTTTTTAGGCGATAGACATGATTAGCATGCTTAGGGTCTTCAAAACCCGAAGGTTGTTCAACATACACTTCTTCATACAAATCGCCATTCAAGAATGCACTCTTTACATCCATTTGGTAAATCTTGAATTTTCTAAAACACACAATTGATATAAATAGTCTAATTGATTCAAGACGAGCTACTAGGGCAAAGGTCGCATCATAATCGATGCCTTCTATTTGAGTGTACCCTTGTACAACCAGCCTAGCCTTGTTTCTAATGATATTACCAAGTTCATCAGACTTATTTTTGAAAATCCATTTTGTTCCGAAAATGTGTTTATCTTTAAGTCTTGGAACTAAGTACCAAACATCATTTCTAACAAATTGACTAAGCTCTTCTTGCATCGCAACAATCCAGTTTTCGTTAGTAAGAGCTTCTTTTACGTTAGTTGGTTCTATCTGAGATGTAAAACACACGTAGTTACACATATCTTCAAGTTGTCTATGAGTGTGCACGCCAGTGAGAGGGTTTTCAAGAATTTAATTAAAAGGATGGTCTTTAACAGTCCTCAGTTCAGTATTATCTTGACTTGATGAAGAGTCTGGTTTATCAATTAAAAGAACTTCATCATTTTCTGAACTTGAGATAGGAGTATTCAAGTGATCGTCAATAACCACATTAATGGACTCTTGAATTACATCAGTCCTCTTGTTAATAACTCGATACGCTCAATTATTCAGAGCATACCCTAAAAATATCCCTTCATCACTTTTGATGTCAAACTTACCCATATTTTCTCGGTCATGTAAAATGTAGCACTTGCTACCAAAAACTCAAAAGTATTTAATAGTAGGCTTCTTATCAAACCACATTTCATAAGCTGTTTTACCATTTGATTTTCTAGTATAAATGCGGTTAACTATATAACAAGCAATATTAATGGCTTCGGCCTAAAGATTTTTAGGAAGCATCATACCATGTAGCATAACATTTATCATTTCTTGAAGCACTCTATTTTTCCTTTCTACTATACCATTTTGTTGTGGTGTTTTTGGGTGCTGAATATTCATGTGATATTCCTTGATCACTGCAAAACTTCTCAAAACCACTATTTTCAAATTCTGAACCATGATCACTATGGATCTTAGAGACTTGTGATTCTTTTTCCGTTTGAATATGTCTAAGTACTCTTTTTACTTCATTGAGAGTTTCTGATTTGTCTCTTAAGAAGACTACCCAAGTGTACCTAGTAAAGTCATCAACAATTACCAGTATGTACTTCTTGCCACCTCGACTCTCCATTCTGGTTGGTCCAATAAGATCCATGTGGAGAAGTTCGAGTGGTTTAGATGTGACATCGGAGTTTACCTTTTTGTGAGTACTCCTGGTTTGTTTGCCATTTTGGCATTTGCCACATATTTTGTCTACTTTCTGTATTTTGGGTAAACCTCTTACTAAATCTCTTTTGCTCAATCTATACAGGTTGCGGTAGTGTACATGTCCGAGGCACTTATGCCATAATTTGGTTTCATCAGTATGGACCATATAGCACGATAAATTAGATGAGCTTGAATCACTCACAATGTAGCAGTTTTCAAAAGTTCTGCGACTAATTAATATTACATAACCATTTTTATCTAAAATTTTGTACCGTTGGTTAGTAAATTTTGCACTATGATTTTTATCACATATTTGAGAGATGATTAATAAATTGTGTTTTAACCCTTCTACATATAAAACATTCTCAAATAAAGGGAGATTAAAGAGCTGAACCGTACCTTGGCCAATTATTCTGCAGTTGCTACCATCACCGAATGTGACTGAACCATCAGTCATGTCTTTAAGATTGGTGAACAAACCCTTATCACCTATCATGTGTCTGGAGCATCCACTGTCTAGGTACCACTATGAATGGTTCAAAGCTTTGAAAGCTTTTGAGCAACCAACCAAGTAACCTCAGGAACCCATTTCATTACATTTTTGGGTTTAGAAGTATAGTTGGTCTTATTATGTTTGTAGTTGTTATATGACCGACCCACTGAGTTAGATTTTAAGAGCTCCTTAAGTAAGTCAACAATTTTCTTAGCTAAAGGATTTCGATTTTGATTTTTATAGTTGATATGGTTACGAGTTAGGTTTTAAGGTTTGAAAAGATTTAGCATTTTTAAAATGATTTTGATTCAGACTTTTCCCTTTTGAGTTTGAAGACTCCCCTTTCACAAATCTGGGTGGAGTATTCTTATGTTTAGGAGGAATACTTTTGTCGTAGCCTAATCCAGATGGATCACTACATTTTATGGATCCGGATAAGAATTTTTTTAACTTGGGATCACCTTGGGCAAACCTCCATGTGTCTTTTAAACTCAAAAGTGAAGAGACTTCTAGTTTTAACTTTTCATTTTTAGATTTTAGATTTTCAACAAGGGAAGTTTTGAAATCTAAATCGCATTTAGTTTTTTCAAAACAATCTGAAATGTATGATTTTTCTAAGACTAGATTATCAAAATTTTCTTTAAGTTTTGAAAACTTTTCTTTTTGAAGTTTTAGTTTTACAGCAAATTTGCAACTTTCCTCGTACGGGGCATTATAAGCATCTTGAAGATCTTCTTCATTTTCATGATCACTATTTAGATTTTCTTCACTAGTTGAATCATCGTTATCTGAAAAAGTGAACTTGGCTAGAGTCATTAAGGCTTTAACATCATTACCCGACTCAGTTTCAGAATCTTCTGACTCAGAAGAAGCTTCAGAGCAGGAAGATTCATCCTATGTAGCCAACATACCTTTCTTTTTCGGTTTGTCCTTTTTAGGACATTTGTTTGCTAGATGCCCATATTCATGGCAGTTATAATATTGGATGTCTTTTAAAGATTTTCAAGTTTTAGATCTAGATCTTTTCTTTTCAAAAGATTTTTAAAAATCTACCCTCTTTTTACTTTTAAAAATTTTGTAAAACTTTTAAGCTAAAAGGGCCATATCATCTTCAGAATTTTCTAAATTAGAATTGTTATTTTCATGAGAAATGTTTTTAGAAGACTAAGGGTGATAGATTTACCTTTAGGAGCTTTAAAGTTTAACTCATAGGTTTGTAAAGAACCAACCAATTCTTGTACCCTCATATTATCCGTATCATGAAGTTCCTGGATCGCAGTCACCTTTGAATTGAACCGTTCAGGGAGTGAGCGTAGTATTTTTACACAGACTTTACTTTTTGTGATTTTATCACCAAGACCCCACATAGAGTTGACAATGTCATTCAATCTAGTATAGAAGTCCATGAAAGTTTCACTTTCTTCCATACGTATTTCCTCAAATTTGGTTGTGAGGAGTTGGACTTTAGATTTCTTGACAATTGTTGTTTCCTCTTGTGTCATTTTTAAAGTATCTCAGGCTTGCTTTGCAGTATCATAGGATATAATTCTTTTGAATTCATCTGGTGATAGTGCGCAAGTAATTGCATTTAGAGCCTTTGCATTGACACTACACTCACTTTTCTGAAGAGTGGACCAAGAAAAATAAGGTGAGACTTTTATAGATTTAGATTCATCAGTGCCAGTTACTTCAGTGGTAGGTGGGGTCCAATTAGTCACTGTGACTTGCCACACGCTCTCATCGATGGATTTTAGGAAAATCCTCATTCTGGCTTTCCAATAGGCATAATTTGAGCCATCAAAAGGTGAAGGCCTAATGACTGATAGGCTATTAAAATTTGACATCTTAAAAAGCTTAGATCGATTAGCTCAGGAATTTAATCTAAAAATAATAATTAAAGTGAGTTATTAGGCTTTGATACCACTTGAAAAGGCATAGCTATATGTCCTAAAGGGGGGGGGGGGGGGGGGGGGGGGTGAATAGGACTATGCCAAATAAAAATTAATAAGCGAAATATAAGCAATATGATAGCCAAATGAATTGCAAATAACCAAATGAAATAACAACATAAAAAATCTAGTATTGAGAGGTTGATACAAACTTAGTTATAAGGACAACTTGACACCAAAAACCAATAGTTTATGGCAGGACAACCTTACTAGAACGTAGGCGAGTATCAAAAACTCAAACTGAAGAGGATATGAAAGAAATAGAAACTAATCTATTACAACATTCACCACACAATGTTAAAATGTAAAGATTACAACATTCACATCCACAAATACATCCCACAATCTTAAATCATAAAAGATAAAGAAATAAATCTCACATCCACCAAACATAAAGAATTATAGTGGTTCGCTTATGTGTACACCAACTGTTAAACAATAACCACACAACTATTCCACTCCTAATATCCTCACACATTGGATAGTAGCGCTCACTATGAAATAGGTTTTTCAAGGTTAACCTAAAACCTTCACAATTGTGTCTTTCAAGTGGGTTTAAACAATTCAAAAACCCCACACTCTGAGTTTTCTAGATCACCTTAGACAAACCAAAAGAAAGAGATTTTTTTCGCACAATCTTAAAGAAACCAAAAGAATAGGATTTACAAAACAGTAAAATACTTATCTGGATATTCTCCTTTGTTGCAGCCCGGTAGAACCAATTCAGAGTAGAAGTTCAATCGTAGATGTTCAATGCTCACACTCACTATTGAAATGGTTCTATGTTCTAAATGGATTTTAGATTAAATCACCTTGGGCTAGCTTGATTTGATTTTGATTCCAAGAAAGGGGAAATTTTCAATCCCTTCTTCAAATAAGATTGGAATATAGAATACAAAATCAAATGCGAAAAGCTAAATAAAGAGAATATTAAATGAGCACTAAATAGCTAAAGAATAACACAAACTTATCTCTCAGAGTGATGTATTGATTTTGCTTGAATTGGATACCAAACTCTGAAAATCGTGCTCTATTTATAAGTGCAGAAATCGTCCACTCGACTGGCCCAGGGGTCGGCTCGACTGGTCGTAAGACCAACAGACTTTTAAAATTTTAAGCGCGATAAGATCAGACCGTTCCACGACTGGTCATAGGACCTGCTCGACCGGTCAAGTCCTGTCCAGGATTGGTCGTCTGGGACTTATTTTAGTTGCTGGACTTTGAGTCGAGCCTATAGGACTGATCGAGCACAGGTCGAGCACTGTTCACACGACCGGTCGAACAGTCTCCAGGACTGGTCAAGGCTTTAACAAAAAATTCTAAAATTATAAACAAACTTAGGACTAGTCGAGGAATTTCTTAGACTGGTTAAGCCAGTGTTAGGACTAATTAAACATAGTCTAAGACTAGTCGAAAAACAGACTATGCACTTATAAAGTGACCCAATTAAATTATGTATTGAAAATGACCTATCCTATGGTCAATCTAGGGTCATTCATACCTTATAAGCGATGTTTGAATATTGAAACATCTTTTGCTTCGGTTGATTGTTGTTCTTTAAAGATCACAAAGCTTGTTTTCTTGACATATGATGAAGTTTGAACTTGAGACATTTTGAAGCTTCAACTTAAAATATATTGAAACTTGAATTTGTACCCTTAAGAAGCTTGAACTTGAAATATCTAGAATCTTGAGCTTGAGGTACTTGAGTTGTATTTCACCTTGAACTTTGAGTACCAATATAAAGACTATTGAATCTTTGAAAGCATGAACTATCAGTTGATATTTTACTTGAATTCTGATACTTGTGATGCTTGAATCTCAAAACTGGAACACCTTGTAATGGATCATCTTGAGCTTGTACAAGAATTGTATTTGACATGAAGATGAGCTACACAAGATAGAAAATCCAAGAGGTTTTGGCACTACAAAATTTGACAATCATAGGAGCTAGAAAACATAGAACTTGCACACACACCCCTATGGAGAGAAAGCCCATCTGGCATTTTAAATGTAGTAGTTAATATAGCGTGCGACCCAATCTGTCATACATGGGACCACGAATTAGTTAGGTTGTTAGAGATATGGCTAGAAAGTACATGTGGACCCCGTCTGAAAATCTGGGAATCGGACTTGAGCACTGCTCAGTATTAAAGAATTTGAGCCAATCATGTACAACTACAATTAGCCAACCAAATCATAACACATATTTATTCACCAAGCACAGGAGCATCAATCACGGTATATCTCTATTCATGTGGATTGGAAGGGCTGTGATTGAGGGGCCCACCTTCAAATGGGTGAATGGTCCACCTGCATGACCTGACTATCTTCATCCATTTTTCACTTGCTTTATTTGATCAAGCTCTTCATTGATGCAAGAAAACAACAACCGTTAAGCCAGGGCATCATGGGCGACATGAACCTGAGAATCAAATGTCTTTGAATCAATCAATCAAGGAATTCTACCACACATGGAAGATAGTTATCATGACCCACAGGACCATTAAGCTAGGGCATCATGATGAACTACATAGATCATCTCTGTTTTGAGCAAACTGTTGCTTTTGCAGGCCACTGATTGATTGGCTTACTACACCAAAACTTTGGTTTAGGAACGAACAGGTCTTTGGTTTAGAAACGGCGTAGGGCCATTTTTGATTGAAAACGATTTGCAACTGCTCCTAAATGGTCTTCAAAATGTATCTCATCCCAAACCCTATTCTCTCTCCCATTTTTACTTCTCATTCTCTCTCCTGATTTTACTTCTCATTTCGTCAAAGGTCGATTTCCACTCTCCCTCTCTCGTTTTTCTTGTCATTTCTTTTAGCTAATGTCCGCCAGCCTCCCACCCATCCCCTTTCAAAAAGCCCCTTCTCCTTCCTACCTCCATTGATTTCAATCTTTTCATTTCTCAACGGCTCCGATTTTCCCTTTCTTTCCTTTTAGAAATACTACAAGTTTCGCAACCCTCTGATTTCTGTCTGAAATCTCTTTCTCCGTTATCTAGACTTTTCTTCTTTCATGGCTATCATTCTCAATCTCACTCCCGCTTTTGGAGGATTCTGTACGACCAGATGGCCGAAAAATGGTCCGTTTCTCGGATTGTACAACGAAAATTACATGGAGTCAGATTTTCTTCCCCCTTTTTTCGTTTTCAATGGATTGGCTTTGGGGATTTTTTTTTTTTTTAATTTTGGGTTTTTTAATTTTGGTGCAGAGATTATCGTCGGATGGATGAGCATGATCAGTACGAATCGGTGGGCCTGGACAATTCGATGGAGGATGAGAGGGATATTGATCAGATCAAGGAGGATCGGAAGGCAGTAGAGGTGGAGCTCAATGCAAAAGAAGGAAACATGGGACCGGTAAGTCGGAAGCTCCCTCGCTTCTACATGATCAAGGTAATGAGATTTTAAGGGAAAAAATATGAACTGATTTTTTCTCTTTCTTCTTTTTCGCAAGGGATTTAGGTTTTTTTTTTTTCTTTCTTTCTTTCTTTCTTTCTTTTTTTTTATTATTTTTTTATTTTTTTTATACTGCTTATGATTATGCATTTAGTGTAATGTTCAACATTCTTGTTAATAAAATCAGGTGGAGCCCACATTTCGGTGATCCAGACTAACAATTGGTGGGCCCCACATGAGTTGCTCGACATGCCCTAAAATTATCCCCATCTAGAATTGTCATCAACAAGATGGGTGTATTATGATCCCTGTTAATTATGGACGGTCGAATATATGGGCCATTGGCTAAGACCATGGTTTTTATAGTGTGCCCTTCTGTAATGGAGCTCACCAGATGAATGGTTTTCATTGTTTTGAATTGATGAGTGATGTTATGGCAAGAAAAGAGCTCCTTTGGATACATTAGATGCATCTCAATGTGGACTGATTTGATTCGTTTCCAATAACTGATTGGTATTGCCCCAAATCAAGTAAAGATCATCGAAGTAGATGTCGATTACCATTATATCCAAAATAAGGTATGAAAGAGTAATTCTTTTAACCCCAGTGATTCCTAGAAATGATTAGTGGAGTGAAAAGAATAGCAGTTCATTTTCTTCAAAGAGCTCTTCTTTCTACAGGAGACAATGTCCATCCAAGAGATCTCTTATCTTCACTTCATTATCCTCAAAGAGATCTCTTATAACTCCATTGTGTTCACAGGCACGGATGCCATGTGGCAACCATCATTGTGCAATTTGATCTATACTTGCTTATGTTATCTAATTGAAATCCTGTGATTTGAGTTGAACACTATTGAAATTATTCGTGGTAACTTGAATCTTATTTGAATTTAGGTAAACTAGTTATAGAAATTCACTCAATAACCAAAAAGTAGCAGTTCATGAAGCTGTAGGATATTTGAGATTTTTCTCATGGATTTAAAGGGAGTTGAGATAGAATTGCACCTACAGTCTAAAGTGGGCCTTTTTCCTATTATGATTTTGGATGTCAGAACTGAAATTTGATCTTGGTTTGTTAGAATATTGTTGGTTGATGCATATTCTATATTTCCAGGTCTCTTAATTATTCATTTTGTATTAATTCCAAGATAAGTTATAGATTTGTGATTTGCCAACCATTTAATCTGGCCTTCTTAATGTTACGGCCTAATCTAAACTTGTAAATATCGATATTACCTTATCTTTCAAATTATTTACATCAGTTCGACTTTGAATTCATAGGGCAATTTGACTTGGTAGCATGGTGATTATTAAGCACCAAATCATTGACATCTTAGGATTTGGTTACAGACATAGATGATGAAATTAATTATAGGCACCCAAAAAGGTCTGGAGCTGATTTCAGGCTGCCAGGAGGACCAAGAAGCTATGATGATACTAATGGCGGAACACCAAGTTCACCTGGAAGATCACAGAGAGGACATTCAAGAGACAATGTGCCAATGATTGATCAAACTGATGATGAGCCTTATGAGGTTCTGAATTCTCAAATGCATAGGAAAAAACTCCTTTTCTGTATTCTGCTACAACAAATAGTACTGCATCATGGTCACTTGAGCCATCGAAATCTTTCTTTTAACTGAGTAGACATGGATTTGACAGGAAGAAGACGATGATGAAGGAGAGTTTGAAATGTATCGTGTCCAAGGAACTTTGAGGGAGTGGGTTACCAGAGATGAAGTGCGCTGGTTCATTGCTAAGAAATTTAAGGAATTCTTGCTTACATATGTGAATCCAAAGAATGAATAAGGAGATCTTCCAAAAATGGAGAAAATAAAGGACAGGGGTGATAATGCATTACCTGTCCCTTCACTTCTCTAAGAATCCCTTAAGTGAGTGACTCCTTGCAATCAAAAGTTCTGCAAAAATAAAGAAAAATGATAATATATGATGGAGCAGTGACTAACAGGTGACAATGAAGACAAATGAGTATTTAATGAAGCTTTTGGATTTAAAATTTTTACCAGCTTGTAGCTTGCTAAGTGGATTGTTTTGATTTGGAAGAACTTGGGGTTGTGCAAGATGCTGCCGCTAAAGTGCTCTAAAGGGATGGAGATCTTGTGAGAACTGGCGATGCAGCAGGAGAATTGACCACAACATTCTTCATGTTGTTAGTATTATTCTTTGTTAACTTCTTTTCTCCTCTCCACTCTCTCCTTTCCATGTGATGTTCATTTATCAAAGGGATGGGCCATCATATGTAAGCCACACATGATAGGATGATCCCAAACTTCTAATTGAAATTCAGGTGAAATTTATGCCTTTGATGGACAATAAACTTAAAGGGAATTGTAGTTCAAATTCAAATGCATTTGATGCCAATAATTGAATATCATTGTTTTATAATCTCACAGGAAAATCTAAATTTTATGTACTCCTTGTTTTTGTTATCTGAGTGCATCTTCCTATCTGTTGTCATTACAATGTTACTTGTCCTGTGGGAACATGGTTCATGTAGTTCGTATTGGTAAAAGTAGGACCTCATGAGTCAAGAATTTTTCTTCCAGAAATTACTTCAAACTGCATTAAATGATAAGGTAATTAGGTTCTCATTGTCCTTTTTTCAAAGCGTAAATCTTACTAATTGTATTCAACGTGTGCAGAGAAAAGCAGTTATATAGCACATGTACTTGGGAAGGAACCTGCTGATGTTTACAGAGAAAAGTAGTTGTATAGCACATGCCTTTTCTTTTCCTTTTTGTTTATAAACCATCTTTTGAGATGGTTGGCTCAGTTGTTTTTTGTTGCATTGAATGGTTGGTGTAGACAACACATCGTGGTCCAAGATGAAGTCCTAGCTAATAGGTTGGGCCTTATTCCCATCAAGGCTGACCTAAGGCTGTTTGAATATGTTTCAGGTTGACAGTTTGTTGACTTTTTTTGTTTTTTTTTTTGGCTTTCATTAATTTGAATTGGGCTTATTTGTACATTGATTTTTTTGTATGTATGTATTAGGTACTTCTTCAGGGTCTTTCTTCAAGGGATTTGATATGTGGAAGGAAGAAACTGTAATGAAGGTAAAAAAATCAAAGATAATATGGTTTGCTAAATCTGTTTCAGGCATATGAATTACTAAAGAATAAGCAAAGAATTGTGAAATCTGAACGTTTGAACTTTTTAACTATCAAAATGCAAAAGGTTGTCCCTCCTGAAAGACTTTTCAATGATTTAGATTATAGTAAATGATTTCCTTAGTCAAGGAAGGTTTCTGGATTATCTTTTGTTGTTTGACAGGAGCACGAATGTTGACCATGAACAAGCCTTTTAACTAAGCTGAAGCAACAATGGGGTGGCCAACTTATGTTGTAGATGGAAGGAATGGTCTGTCATATACTAACTACTTGCCCGAGCTAGCTACATGCGTGCGTGTGTTTTCTTCTTCTTTCTCAAAGGGATTTCTTGGCGTTGTTCTTTCATGTTTTTATGGCAATTCAGGTTACTGAATTTCCATTAGCAAGGGAGAATCAACAGAATGTTTTGAAGCTCCATGCCCATTTCCATCTTTATATTGCTAACAGAATTTGTACTTTACCTTCACTATGGTTTTATTCAGGATGATGGTCTTCATATCTTTTCTTTTCTTTTTCAAACTATTCAACATCTATGTTCGTAGCTTGCTCAGCTCCAAGATACATACATGTTGCATCGTATTTTAATTAGACCAAGCTATTCAGGATGATGGTATTTTAATCAGACCAAGCTATTTATCTTGCATCATATATCTTGGGTCATTATTTTGTTCACGATCATGTTAGTGAAAGCTTCATTTCGGTTAAAACACCTGATATGTTATTGGATCAACAACCATTCAATGCTTGCACTTGAATTGAGTTTATAATGAACCATTGGTCTCGCTGCAACTCATATATATATATATATTTGTGGGTTTACATTTTTAGACAGAGAAACGATTAGCATCCCTGAAAGAACAACTTGCGTCAGTTGCTCCATTGGTAGAAGATCTAAGAATAAAGAAAGAGGAGAGCATCAATCATGTCTCCATTGGTAGAGATCTGAGAATAGTTGTACATGCATTTCAAAAGATATGGCTCTTAAAGCCAGTATGCCTAATACTCCATATCTTTCACAATCATGTCCATTTTACATAGGTTATAATGTAGCATCATATTAAAATCTGAAATTCGGTTCCAATTTTACCTGGGTTTCCCCACTAGTTAATGGAAGTTGCTGACATCATAATACTGTCCTCATAAGAGGATTGCAAGTATGAGCATTATGCAGACACATTGATGGCTAAGTTGTTGATTGTGGTTGAAAAAATCCAACAAGTAGTTGGAATCACGGGCTTGATCCTAACAAAGCTTGATGGTTCTGCTCGAGGTGGCTATGTGGTAAGACTTGGAATTGTTTACTTAATTATTCTTCTCATTGTTCATTATTGTGGACTACATGGTCAAACAAAAAGAGTACTGAATTATTATCGTTCATTAAAAATGGAAAAAAAAAGTGAATTATTCTCCACGCAACATCAACAGAAAAACACCTGATTTCTACTTGCAGGTTAGTGTTGTGGATGAACTTGGCATTCCTGTAAAGTTCGTGGGTGTTGGGGAAGGGGTGGGATGACCTTCAGCTGTTTGATGCAAAGGCCTTTTGTTGAGAAGTGAAGCCACATCTGGGGCCACCCACGACCAGTCGAGGTTGCACAGATTTCTTGTCGCAAGTCCTTTTGCAACTGGGATGCGAAAGGAGTTTCGCGGATTTCGTGTCGCAAGTCCTTTCGCAACTGGGATGCGGAAAGGGAAGTTGCCAAAACTATAAATTGGGGTCCCTAGGGCTATTCTAGGTTAAGGTGAATTTTAGGAAATTATTTTGAGGTGTGGGCAAAAGATTTTCTCTGTACTTCCAAGGGAGAGGTTAGTATATTGCCTTGTAATCTTCGTTTCTCTTCATAGTGGAATTTTGCATCCGTGGTTTTTTACCCTAGTTTGGGGTTTTTCCACGTATATCTTGTCTTGTGGTTTGTTTTAGATTGCTTTGATCTATTTCTAGTTTATATTTCTTCCTGTCTATCGTTTGTGGGTGAGGCCTTAGATTGGATCTAGGCTCACTGCGTTGTTGGCGTGCTGCGCAACAACTGGTATCAGAGCTATTGGTTTAGTTCTATTGGGAGCGATGGCAGAAGATGGAAAAACTAGAATTGAGAAGTTTGATGGTTCAAACTTTGCCTTCTGGAAGATGCAGATGGAGGATTATCTGTATCAGAAGGACCTCTATATTCCTCTAGGAGGAAAAGAGAAGAAACCAGAAAAGTTGACAGATGATGAATGGTTTTTATTGGATAGGAAGGCTTTAGGAACGATCCGACTCTCTTTGTCTAAGAGCGTCGCCTTCAATATATCCAAGGTAAAAACGACAAAAGAATTAATGGAAGCCCTAGCCACCATGTAAGAAAAGCCCTCAGCATCCAATAAGGTTCATCTTATGAAATATTTATTCAACATGAAGATGTCAGATGGTGGGAGCGTGGCTGAACATCTAAATGAGTTCAATACAGTCATGAGCTAGTTGGAATCCGTTAGCATTGCTTTTGAGGATGAGGTCAGGGCATTATTGATCTTATCTAGTTTGCCAGACAGTTGGGATGGTTTGGTGATTGCCGTGAGCAATTCTTCAAGATCGACAAAGCTGAAATTTGATGATGTGGCCGGTCTAATTCTCAGCGAAGAGTCTAGAAGGAAGGCATCAGGAGTTTCAGGGGATTCAGGGAATGCTCTAAACGTTGAAGGAAGAGGAAGATCGCTGAACAAAGGAGGCAATAAACACGGGCATTCTAAGTCAAGGAATAAGTCCAAGGGACCGAAAGACAAAGACGGGTGTTGGCATTGCGGCAAGAAGGGGCACATGAAACGTGATTGTAGGGCGCTCAAGAAACAAGAAGGAAGCTCTCAAGGTGGGAAAGATTCAGTGAATCTGTCTGAGGAGAGCGACATAGAGGCGTTGATCTTGTCTCTTGATACGAGGAATGAGTCTTGGGTTATAGACTCGGGTGCTTCGTTTCATGCTACTTCGTGTAAGGAAGTTCTGTGTGATTATGTGTCAGGTGACTTTGGGAGAGTCTACCTGGGTGATGATGAGCCATGCAATATTGTTGGAAAGGGAGATGTTCATGTAAATCAGAAAGACGGAACGGTCTTGAAATTGAAGGATGTCAGACATGTACCGAGTTTGAAACGTAATCTGATCTCAGTGGGACAGTTGGCTGATACCGGTTATGTGACGACATTCACCAGTGACTCCTGGAAGATCACAAAAGGTGCCTTGGTAATATCTTGAGGCAAAAAGGAAGGTACTTTGTACGTGACTTCAGGATCGTATAGTTCACTCGCAGTCGCATCAACTGGAGTGAATGGGCAGTTATGGCATCAGAGGCTGGGACATATGAGTGAGAAAGGGATGAAAGTGCTATTGTCAAAAGGGAAGCTACCAGGGCTGAAGTATATTGACTTGGAATTCTGCGAGGACTGCGTGTATGGTAAGCAGAAGAGGGTAAGCTTCAAGAAGACGGGACGCGCTCCAAAGACACATCTGTTGGAGCTTGTACACACTGATGTGTGGGGACCGACACAGGTATTATCTCTTGGTGGCTCACGTTATTTTGTTACCTTTATTGATGATGCTAGTAGAAAACTGTGGATCTACTTCTTAAAACCTAAATCTGATGTATTTGATGTATTTAAGAAGTGAAAAGTTATGGTAGAAAATGAGACAGGTAAAACAGTAAAGTGTCTCAGATCTGACAATGGGGGAGAATATTGTGATAAGAGGTTTGAGGAGTATTGTGCAGCAAATGGAATCAAACATCAGAAAACGATTCCAGGGACACCATAGCAGAATGGTGTGGTTGAGCGCATCAACAGGACCATCCTTGAGCGCGCCAGGAGCATGAGGTTACATGCAGGGTTGCCCAAGACCTTTTGGGCAGATGCTGTGAATACTGCCGCATATCTCATCAATAGAAGTCCCTCAGCACCATTGGATGGTGGGTTACCAGAAGAAGCGTGGACTGGGAAGGAAGTGAACCTTGCACATCTCAGAGTGTTCGGTTGCACTTCATATGTTTACATTGACGCGGAGCACAGAAACAAGCTGGATGCGAAGTACAGGAGGTGCACGTTTATAGGTTACCGGCAGCATGATTTTGGCTACAGGTTCTGGGATGCAGAAAATAGAAAAATCATCAGAAGCAAGGACGTAGCCTTCAATGAAAAAGTGATGCATAAGGACAGTGTGCAGGAAAATAAGGCCGAGAAAAAGGAATTCGTAGAGTTGGAAGAGTTACCGGACATGGGTGTTATAGCGCCACAGGATGAGGCAGAGCCGCATACACCAGTTGTGAGGAGGTCTACTCGGGAGAGGAGACCCACGGTCCGATACTCACCCTCCTTACATTATCTACTACTGGCAGATAATGGTGAGCCAGAGTGTTTTGAAGAGGCGTTACAGTCAGATATACGGGTTAAGTGGGAGCAGGCCATAGATGATGAGATGGACTCTCTTGAGTCTAATCGTACATGGGAGCTAGTCACTCTACCCAAGGGTAAGAAAGCTCTTCATAACAAGTGGGTTTACAGACTGAAGGAGGAGCACGATGGTTCGAAAAGGTACAAGGCCAGATTGGTTGTGAAAGGGTTTCAACAAAAGGCAGGTATCGATTTCACTGAAATATTTTCACCGGTAGTGAAAATGTCTACGATTCGCATGGTCTTGAGTATAGTGGCTTCAGAGGATTTACATCTAGAACAGCTAGATGTTAAGATAGCCTTTCTTCATGGGGACCTTGAAGAAGAGATATATATGCATCAACCGACATGATACGTGGCACCAGGTAATGAGAACAAGGTGTGCAGACTGAAGAAGAGTCTATATGGCCTGAAGTAGGCCCCGAGGCAGTGGTACAAGAAGTTCGATAGTTTCATGTCGGGAAACGGTTTTAGGAGATGTCATGCAGACCACTGTTGTTACTTGAAGAAGTTCGATAGTTTCATGTCGGGAAACGGTTTTAAGAGATGTCATGCAGACCACTGTTGTTACTTGAAGAAGTTTGATATGTCATACATCATCCTTCTTCTGTATGTTGATGATATGCTTGTGGCTGGCTCAAGCATGGAGGACATCTCAGATCTCAAAAGACAATTGTCTAGAGAATTTGCCATGAAGGATTTAGGAGCTGCAAAACAAATCCTAGGCATGAGGATAAAACGTGACAGGGAAAACAAGAAATTAGTTTTGTCACAGGCAGAGTACATAGCCAAGGTACTTGATCGATTCAATATGGGAGGTGCTAAGCTGGTTAGAACTCCATTAGCCAACCACTTCAAGCTATCTAAGGAGCAAGGTGCAAAGACGCAGGAGGAACAGGACTACATGGCTAAAGTCCCATACGCGTCAGCTATTGGGAGTCTCATGTATGCTATGGTGAGCACGAGGCCAGACATTGCTCAAGTAGTGGGAGTTGTTAGCAGGTTCATGAACAACCCCGGGAAGGAACATTGGAAAGCTGTGAAGTGGATCCTTAGGTACTTGGTAGGTACTAAGGACGTAGGGCTGTGTTATGGTGGATCGAAAATCAAGTTACAAGGCTATGTGGATTCAGATTTGGCAGGAGATATCGACAGCAGAAGAAGCACTACGGGTTATGTTTTTACTCTGGGTAGTGCTGCAGTCAGTTGGGTCTCTCAGTTACAAAAGATAGTATCTATCAGTACGACAGAAGCAGAATATGTTACGGCTAAAGAAGCATGCAAGGAGATGGTGTGGATGCAAGGTTTTATGGAAGAGTTGGGTAAGAAGCAAACAGATTGCAAGCTGTACAGTGACAGTCAGAGTGCAATACACTTGGCTAAGAATTCAGCCTTTCATTTAAGGACCAAGCATATTGCCATCAGATATCACTTCATACGTTGTTACTGGAAGATGGATCGATTGCTCTAGAGAAGATTCATACAAGTGAGAATCCTGCGGATATGCTGACCAAGGCGGTCACAAGGGAGAAGCTGAAGCTCTATTCAGGTTTGATTGGTCTTCAGGCTTGAAGACGGGGAGGTGGTGCACTCCGGATAAAGAAGATAAAGGTTTATGGAGATGTGTCTCCAAGTGGGAGATTGTTGAGAAGTGGAACCACATCTGGGGCCGCCCACGACCAGTCGAGGTTGCGCGGATTTCGTGTTGCAAGTCTTTTCACAACTAGGATGCGAAAGGAGTTTCGCGGATTTCGTGTCGCAAGTCCTTTCGCAACTGGGATGCGGAAAGGGAAGTTGTCAAAACTATAAATTGGGGTCCCTAGGGCTATTCTAGGTTAAGGTGAATTTTATGAAATTATTCTGAGGTGTGGGCAAAGGATTTTCTCTGTACTTCCAAGGGAGAGGTTAGTATATTGCCTTGTAATCTTCATTTCTCTTCATAGTGGAATTTTGCATCCGTGGTTTTTTACCCTAGTTTGGGGTTTTTCCACGTATATCTTGTCTTGTGGTTTGTTTTGGATTGCTTTGATCTATTTCCAGTTTATATTTCTTCCTGTTTATCGTTTGTGGGTGAGGCCTTAGATTGGATCTAGGCTCACTGCGTTGTTGGCGTGCTGCGCAACACTTTTGTTGTGTAAACTTAGGAATTTGGAGATATTTTTCTATATTGCTTCAACCTAAAGGTGGGTTTACATAACCACTCTACAAGACTATACAAAGAAGCTTATTTAGAGCTTCTCTATACATAGTATATTACAATTAATGATAACCCATATATACAATATTCTCACATGATGATGTCATTTTCTCCTGAAAATTGAAGAGGTGTGGATCCCCATTTTCTGCATCTCCTATCATTTCTGTTTACAGTTTTTGAATAGGATGTCCACTAATTCCCTGGTTCCTTGCCTGCTTTTAGAAAGTTGTTCTATATACATTATTCTGAAGTTACAGAAGCATGAAATGTTGTTTATTAAGATAGGATGGTGATTGGCTTTCAGCTATATGTACAAAATTTGAGTTGACAAAGCTTGGCAAGGAAGATAAGTGCCCACCATGTTTACAAGTAAAGAATGCAATGGTGAACTACACCTGCTCTAAGGACAAACAGACAGACAGACTTCCGCTAGCAAGGTCTGTGTTTGAATATTAGTCAAGGTACAAATCCAGGATTCCAGAAATTTGTACATTTTGTTTGACCCAAGTTTTATGATTTTTCATGTGGATGAAAACCTGTCATTTGATGAAGAATTCATGGATGCTCCTCTTGATGGGTGAATGGATGCTATACGTGGCTTAAGTTTTACATTGTTCTTGAGATATTATGGGTTCAAAGTTCTGCAATCTGTTAAGATGATGATTCACGTGCACTGTCTAATTGGATCTATCATGGACCCCAACCCAAACGATCTCAAACTAAAAACAGGGCTTAAATACATTCAATTGGCAAAAGTACAGTAATCAACAGGAGTGGTTAGGTGTTGAATAACATTCCTTGTAAAGCTATGGAAAAGCAGTAATAAAATGATGAACAGGATAACTAAATTCCTTATTCTTTTCTTTAAAATAAAATCTGGTCTTTCACAACATCATCTTATTTTTTGGAGGTTGCATGAAATTACCATTTTCAAATTGTGAAATTGTTTCAGGCATCAAAAAAATCTTTAAATATATGAATGGATAAAAGCTTATTGGACAACCAAAGGTACTTTATTGGTTATTTATTCTTATTCTAACACCTTGAGTATGCCTCACCTCGCTAGAGGGCCATTTACCTCATGCCATTTAAAACACTGGACTGGTTGAGCTTTGAAAATAGGACGTCATCTTTAGTTTTCATAATTAATAGACATTTCCATATGAACACTGGTACACTTGCATTTGATTTATAATGTGCCCACAACATTTTCTACAGGGCTTGAGCAACTCAGCTGTCAACATATTCATTCGTGTGTCTTTTAAATTCATTACTTACAGGGTCTTTCCTTTTCTTAATATCTCTTATAAACAGGATGGGAAGAAGTTATACTTTAGCTCCTCCATTCAATAGGTTAGAACTAGCTTTCTTTCCTAGATAGTGGATCTCATGGATTCTCATTCATTCACTAAAGTTGATATGAATATTTTTCAATTATCTTTTAGATGTGCATTTCATTCATTGTTTCTACTTTATTTTATTTCTACTGTGTTAAAATAACCAACATATATTGACAGGAAGAATTCTTTTCCAGTATTTGCCGTCTTAATTGTCATGTGTCAGTTTTTCCTATGTTCTGTTATTGTCAATTGTCATGTGGATTTTTTCAGGAATTAAACAGAAACCAGTGCATTATTATGATATGAATTTGGTTTCTGATGTTTGTTTTGCAGCAACTATTGATTTCTTCCCGAAATCTGGAGTTTTTTACCAATGGTTATCATTACCTCATTCAGATTCTTCCTGCTGCCGTTGTTGCTCCGATGTATTTGTCAGGCAAAATCGATAGATTAGGTAAAGTTTCTAAATACTAATAAACATGCTAATAAACATGCATTAATTTTGATTTCTTTCCTCTCGGTAAGTGAAGGATACCTCTTGTCGAGTTTCTTCACAGATTTTGTTTTCCACGATCATAAACATAAAACTTCAATTGAACCATGTAAACTGGGATATTTTCCACTAAATGCTCCTGAAAACCAAGGGATTGCCCTAGTTATTATTATTATTATTATTTGTTTTTTTTTTTTTTTGTGTGTGGGGATATATGAGTTTTAAAACGGGGCATTTTGCGTGAAAAATGTTAAAGACCAGAACTGAGCCATATATTGAAATTGCGGTAATGACCGCTTTAGTTGAAGTAGGAATATGCCAATATGTCCTAGAGGGGGGGGGGGGGGGGGGGTGAATAGGACTTTTTAAATATTTTATGGTTATTTAAAATCCTATCAATCTTTTCCTGAGTAAGTAAGCATGTATCAGGATTCCTTTAGAGTAACTCTAATGGCTTTCAAGCCAAATAGAGGATCCAATCATAAAACTACTTTGAAAGATGAACAAGATGCGAATCAGAGTTTATGATGGATGTGACTGTGTATGAAACATGATCTCAGATAATCAAATATGAAAGCATATAATCACATAAGGAATGAAAGACAATAGCAATCACAAACACTGTCATTTTTATAGTGGTTCGACTACTTGTCTACTCCACTCCCGGCAAATGCACTCAACCCTTGAGTGTACCGAATTTCACTAAAGAGGTTTCATAACAGGTTCACCTCAAACCGGAGGTTTTAAATCAGGTTCGCATCTAACCAATACAACCTACACTTAAGTCGACATAGCGTGTCCACATGACACAGTTTATGCTCCCACGAGCAAGGGTCAACACATAGCACCCGATTTTAGGCACACTGACTAAGGATCCACTCAAGGAACCTCACAAGTTTATGCTCCCACGAGCAAGGGTCAACACAAAGCACCCAACTTTTAGACCACCCTGGTTAAGGACCTACTATAAGGACCTAAATGTTTATGCTCTCCACAGAGCAAGGGTCAACACAAAGCACCCACCACGTACCCTCCTACCAGAGGCCTCCTACGAGGGCTTGCAAGGAGTGAGAAACACCTTAGACCTAATCCTACAGAAGGAATGATCACAAGGGTCCTCTGGACTCTAATAACTTACAAATAAGTTGATGAGTCTCATTTAGTGTGTTGTCGAAGATCTCCTCCTTTGTTGACGAAGAATCTTCTGCTTCCTTGAACCGCAACTCAGAAGATGTACCAATACATGGCGACGGGTTGGGTCAAGGTTATGATGGAATCCTACTCTCTTAAATGTTTTCCTATAAGGGATATAGAGCAATTTCAATCATCTATGCATTCAAGGCATCCCAGCTTAATGATTTGCCATTAAAGTGGTAGATGGAGGATCTTTGAATGCGAAAGTTCATTCCCCAATCCGCTCTATTGAATGTCAATGATGAGGGTAGATTGGACGATGAACTTCTATGAGAGAAAGAGCTTTGGGTATATGATCTATGGTTAAACACTCAAAAGCACTCTCTTCTTTCTCTACCAGCAACTAAGGGAAAGCTCTCATTAAATAGGCAAAAGGTTTCAATGGATATAAAATGGTCACGTTTATGACCGAGCTCGATATCATCGAGCAGGGTCAATATTATCGAGCGTATACTCTCGATTGTATCAACTGACCGCTCATGACACTAACTCAAATGTCAAACGCTTTTGAAACATTTTGTTAGCTGGTCGAGGGAATCGAACGTGCGTCGATGTCATCAGATTTTGAACTCCGATTTCATCAACATGATGTTCGATTCCTCGACATTTGAAAATGTGAGCAACTAGTCTTTTGAAATATTTCAGGTCGAAGATATGATCGAGGCACACTCGATATCATCGAAATTTGAATATTGATGATATCGATAGCCGTGTCGATGCATCGATAAATCCAAAGGATTTTCCAGTAAGCTTGTTAGACAGTTTATGTCCATTCTCGATGCAATCAACCCAGCCTCGATATCATCGATATTTGAATATCAATTCTATCGAGTGACCCTCGATCCAAGATAAAACAACCTAAAAAAATTATTGGAAAATAGAGTGTCCAATCTAATACCATCGAATGGCTTTCGATATCATCGAGATTTGAATTCCGAGGATATTGAGAAGTACTTCGATATATCGAAGATTTTATGATTTTCCTTAGCAGAACTTTGGACACAACATATATGATGTCGATTTTATCGAGTCAACTTCGATAGACTCGAGATTCAAATTTTGATGATGTCGATACAGCTATCGATACATCGATAATTCCGTCCAGAGGTATATGCGGTTGCTGGTCATCTTATGTCCTCATTTCGATATTATCGAGTGAGTTTCGAGGACATCGACAACAAGTTTCGATTTTATCGAACAGTCAATCGATAAATCGACAAAGGTAGAAAACTCATAGATTTTCCTGAAGTTTGAAAAAGTTTTCTAACCGAAAAACTCTAGGATGTTCTAACCAATTTTAAGAGTTTTAATCACCTGGTGTTTTGGGACATGGGATGTGAGGCTAAGATTTACATGTGGCAAGTTCGGACCCACATCCAGTTGAGGCAGACGGTTGATTGATCTTCCTATGGAGCTTCTCTGTCTAGCTAACTCAACAATCACGCTAATTGACAAACCAAGGCACTTTCATATATAAGTTATCTTCAGTCTCAACGAAACTAAATCCTTCTTCAATCCCATCCTAGGAAACAAACCATCTCCTCTATCACTTCCATATCTAACATAAAGATATGCAGCCAGGTTACTTGATTAAGACTCATGTTTGCCTGTAGCTGCCATTATAACTTACCTGTATATGGCATGTGTCTTATGTGTGGATTTGAATATCCTGAATCTGTTGACGCATTTGCATTTGGGGCCACTATTTGGACGGGTTTGGATTGGGGCGCATCTAGGACGCATTTATAGTGGCATGCATGGGAGTATTATGCTCCGCCAGAGTTCCATATGGTGACAGATTGTACTTGTCTAGACTTTAGACAGACAAAATCATTGTCTGTATTGTGTACCTTTCAGTGATGGTTTAGCCTACTATTTACGGCGTTGTTTACCAAGCACAGTGCAATCTTCTCGCACCTCCATTTTGGAAAGATCATATGTTTGCACCTTTCTGACTTGGACAAGGACATGTCTGTCAGGGTTGGGCCTGGTGTAAGTGATTTGGTCTCATGCTCCTTTAATTGTCAAATTTTGTGGTGCCAAAACCTCTTGTGTGTCAAAACCTCTTGTGTGCCAAAACTTCTATCTGTGTGTCTTGTGTTTGTATGGATTCAAGTCGACATCAATGGTTCAAGACAAGTACGGTGTTCTGCTTCAAGGAATGCAAAGTTATGTACTTTGTCCTCTTCTGTATACATCGATATCCAGAGCTACATCGATAAGAAGAGTGTTTATTCAAGACTCAAGTGCATTTCAAGACTTAAGTGCAACCCAAGTTGGAGTTTATAATCAAGCTGTAGAAGATCTCAATCTCAAGCTACATCAAGTAGAGGTCTCAAGCTTCAAAGGTTAACCATCATCTGAAAGAATGGAGTTCAATGTTCATACTTCATGTTCCAGGTATGATAGACCTTAGTTTGACCTTAGGGTAGGTCATTTTGTATACATAATTCAAGATAAATCTTTTTACATGAAGTTGGTCTGTTCTAAGACTAGTCCTAGACCTTGTTCGACCAGTCCTAGACCTGGTTCGACCAGTCCAACAAATTCCACGACCAGTCCTAAGTTGTTGAAGATTTTTGAAATTTTTTGGTTATTTTTTGACCAGTCCTGGAGACTGTTCAACCGATCGTAGGGATGTCAGACTCGTCCTTCGACCAGTCGTAGAACTACGACTCAAACTCCAGCAACCAAATCTAGTTTTCTACGACCAGTCCTGGGTCAGCTTCGACCAGTAGTAGGTGGTCTACGACCAATCGTAGAATCCTAAGACCAGTCGTAGAACTGATTTTTTTAGATCGCGCTTAAAATTTCAAAATGTCATTGGAGCTACGACCAGTCGAAGGGTTCCTAAGACTAGTCGTAGACGCGATCTTTGCTTCTATAAATTGAACACGAATTTCAGAGTTTTTCATCAATTAATTTGAGAAAATTCAAGCCTCCACACTGAGATAACTTGTGTTCATTTTAAGCTACGTTGTGCATATTTAATATTCTTTTGTTAGCTTTTCTTATTTGATTTTATTCCTATATTCCAATGTTATTTTGAAAAGGGGAATTGTTGTATTCCTTCTTCATTGGAATCAAAATCAAATAGAGTTACGCCCAATTTGGTTTAATTTAAAATCAATTAGAAACTAGAACCATTTCTTAAGTGAGTATTGGACATTGAACGTTGATTCGAACTTCTACTCTGATTGGTTCTACCGGGCTGCTACAAAAGCAGAAATCTAGGTATTTTACATTTATTGTAAATTCATTATTTTGGTTTTGTTTGAGATTCGCCAGAAAAATCTCATTGTGTTGGTTATCTGAGGAGAGCCAGAAAACTCAAAAAGTGTGGGTTTTTGGATTGTGTAAGCCCAAGTTAAAAAGACACAATTGTGAAGGTTTTAGGTGAACTTGTGAAACCTATTTTAATAGTGAATGCTAATATCCCCTGTGTGAGGATATTAAGAGTGGAGTAGCAAGCTGTGTGGCTATTGTTTAACAGTTGGTGAACACATAGGCAAACCACTATATATCGGTGTGTTTTATGATTTGAATGTTTTTTCAATTTCTATATCTTTAATCATTCAGATTTGTGGAATGTATATGTGGATGTGAATGTTGTAATATTTACATTTCAAGCAAAGTGGGAATGTTGTAATAGTTTAGAATTTATTTCTTGATATTTCCTTTATTTACTTTCTGTTTGAGTTTTGATATTCAATTTGTTCTAGTAAGGTTGTCCTGCCATAAACCCTTGGTTTTTATGGTGCAAAGGTTGTCCTTAGAACAACATTAGTATCAAGCTCTTTATTTAAGATTGCTTTACATTTCAGTTCTTTGATTTATTTAAAGTACTGTTCCTTATTTTTATAAGGCTATCGTACTTCAATTCCGCTGTTAAATTTTAATTTTGCACAGTCCTATTCACCACCCCCCCCCCCCCCCCCCCCCCCCCCACGAGGACATATAGCTTGGCCTTTTCACCTGGATACAAGATGTCAAACCCAGGGGTTTTTTAAAGTTAGGTTCTCTGACTTGTTTGTATCAATAACTATCATATTTTCACAATGTAGTTAGATGCAAAAACAAGAACTAGTTTTTTATTTGCTTCATGTCTATGAGTGTTGGAGCATGAACTCAACCAAGTCTCTTACCGTGATGCAATTTCAAAAAAATAATGCAATGCCTTCTTACTTAACATTGGGTAAATCTTCTATGTACCTCGAGCTAGTTACCTCATGTAATTTTCTATTAGCAAGATTTCTTTTTGAAATATCTCATGTGTAGCTTTCTAGTGAAAAGGATTGACAAGATATTGTGCATTGGATTTCATTTACAAAAGCTACTTCAAAGAGTGCTAATTTTAGTATCTGACTTCTTTTAGTATCAATATTATTTTTTTTTCTAGAATTTCATGTTTCCGCAGTTGAAATATAATTCGTGTTTATATTTTTTATGTCCTTTATTTTTTTTTAATGTTCTTGTTAGACTTTTCCTTGTATCTTGTGTTGTCCAAGAAACAAGTAGATTTTGTATCATTTATGGTTTTCTCTAACCTGAACTGAATTTTTTTCCACATGAAATTGAAAGTCCTTCAGGTTTTCAGTGAATTGGTGGTCCCATTCTTATCGAGTTGGACACACACACACACACACACACACCTGTCATGGCTTCTTAGCAAATTAGGGAATGAATGTTTGGGGAACGAGTTAGAAAAAATAAATAATAAAAAAAATAGTTTATTTGTTGCATGAGGTTCTTTGTGGTAAAAGAAGTTACTTAAAGTCTCGTTCAAATGGTTTATTTGTTTTCTTTTGTTTTTAACTCTACAGGAAGAGTTACGCCCATTTTTCTCATTGCTAAAAGTTATGGATGGCCTTTTTGGTCTTGCCAAGATGGTTTTCGATATCAACATCTAAGCATTCTCATCATTGCCTACTCTTTTGGTCCTTTTAATGTTAAGCATACATGTTGATCATACATCTTCGCTTGTTTTCCAGTTTTGGAACAATGATGTTAGATTTTACCATGTCAAAGATTCAACGGGCAATCCGATTTCGTACTTCTATTATTTTCTTATGTTTTTCTTTGGATTAATCTCTATTTTGATGGAATGCAATAAACTTCTGTTAATTTATTTCCCTTGACCTTAAACTTCGTGTGTTTATCAGGGTTTTAAATTGTTCTACATTCTGACTGTTGGCAACATTAAGAATGGTTCAAAACCATTCCTAAAATTTCGTTCCTAAAATGTGACCGTTGGCACTAGAACGGTTTAAAACCGTTCCTAAAATTCCGTCTCTAAAATTTGAAACGATACCCAAAACGGATCTAAATCGTTCCTGTTTTTTTGCGATACCTCATTTAGGAACGGTTTTAAATCGTTCCTGAAGTATTTAAGGAATGGTTTAAAACCGTTCTTAAATGACGATTTTGGTGTAGTGGCTTCTTGTAGACTATTTGATTATTATCAACACTTCCCATGGAGTTTTTAATTGAAAGTTCTTAGATTTTGAAATGATTGAGTCGTACAAATCATTACACTTCACATGATAAAATTCCTCTTAGGAATTTCATCAAACACCCCACATGCACACTCAATCTCTTCATATTTCGCATAAAAATTCAACAGCCTGGTTTGCAGAAATGGTCTTGAGTCGAGTTTGTGGAGGAAAACATGCGAATAGATTTGCAGGACTTCTTCAAGTTTTTAAAAGACCATGTTATGTGCCAGATTTAGTTTCTTAGTATAAAAAAAAGGGAGACGCCTAAATACTCCTTAGAAACCACCACCAAAAATGTGAAATATCCATAAAAATCTTCTCTAAAAGTTGCAAATCTGAAACCTAAGCAAAAAAACATACATAGCAGCACATCCCAATCTACTGATTTGAAAAGAACTTCCAATAAAAACCCTTAGAAATCCCAAGCAAGAAGCAAAGTCATCAGAAAATAAACAAAATCCATGTTAGATTTCCAAAAACAGAATGAAATCCTCTCCTCAAATCATTGCAAATAGAGATAGAAGAAATTAGAGCACAGAAATTACCTTTCGAGATCTGCTACAGAGATAGAGAGAGATGCTTCACTTCTCAGTGACGACGCCATGCTAGATCCAACATTCAATGCCCCGTGCAGACACGAGAGAGAGAGAGAGAGAGAGAGAGAGAGAGAGAGAGAGAGAGAGAGAGAGAGAGAGAGAGAGAGAGAGAGAGAGAGAGAGAGAGTCAGGGGCGAGGAGTGCAGTGGAAAATAGGGTAGGTTTTTTTGTTACCTATTTATAGGAATCTTTAATAGTGCCGGTTTTTTGTTAGCATCGGCAAAAGATACCCCAAGGTGCCATCTATGCCGGGTTTTCTTGTAGTGGAGCTTCACGACTGCTGCAATGGAGAGAGAGATAGAAGAGATGGCAGAGATGCATTGGAGAGAGGGAGGAGAATGAGAAAGATGGAGCAGAGATCAGGAGAGAGAGAGAGGATTAGGGAACGAAGAGAGAGAGAGAGAGAGAGAGGAGAGAGAGAGAGAGAGAGAGAGAGAAATGCAAAGTTTAAGTTTTGGGTGTGGCTTTGTTTTGAGAGCGCACCCAGTTTTTGGGCGTCGTTTCGAGAGATGGACCATGGACGGTCCAGTCAGGGGCTCTGTGGGGCCCACCATGATGTATTTGTTTTATCCATTCTGACCATTAATTTTAATAAATTATTTTAGTTCACCATTCCAAAATTAAAGTAGATTGAAGGCCCAAGTGGACCACACCATAGGAATCAAATGTGATTTAATCTTCATGTTTCCTACTATGTGGTCCAATTGAGCCTTTGATCTAGCTGATGTTTTATTTCATGCCCTTTAAAATAGATGGACAGCTTAGATAGAACACATATAATTTTTTAGGCCCTATAGATCCCCTTACACCACCTTTAATTATTAATGGTGTGGCAACTTTTTAGCTACAGATTAAAACCGTAGTAAATGTAGCTATGGTTTATATCCATAGAAAAAACTAACGTGGTCTATATCCTTTGCCACTTTTTTTGTTTTTTTGTAGTGATCTGTCTAGGCCTGGATGGTTTCAATTCACTCCCCTCTAAGACCTGACTGGTTTATTGGGTTGCCCCCACCCGGGCTGAATAAAAATGAATGTAGATGGCTCTTCCTTAGGCAACCCAAGCCCATCTAGGGGTGGCGGTGTTGCTAGAGATCACTTGGGAGACCTCATCTTTGCCTTCCACTCCGAATACGGGATAGGTTGTAACGGTCGGGCTGAAACCAAGGTAATTTGGGAGGCCCTTTCCCACTGTAAGGCCATGGGCCTCAACAAGGTGGAACTCGTCAGTGACTCCAAATCTGTGGTGGATGCTCTCTCTAAGGAATCCGCCTCATTGTGGGCCATGTGGTATTGGTGGATCAGAATCAAATCTCTCATGAAAAAATATGGAGATATCCTTCTCCTATTCTCCTAGGGAATCCAATGTCGTGGCAAACGGACTCGTCCGAATGGGCAGTGGAAGCCAAGCCCATTCATCCTTCAGATCCAAAGCTGAGCTCTCTCCCCTCATTAAAGGCTTACTCTTTCTTGACAAAGTGAGTTTAGAATACATGAGAGATCTGTAATGTTTGTGTATTCCCTTTCTTAGCAAGTGGGCCTGCTTAGTCCTTTTTGTTATCAGGCCCATCCTAGAGTATTATATAGCTCTTTCTTCCAATTTTATATGAAAACTCCTTTGTAAAAAATTTAAAATAAGAGAAGGATCTAAATGGTGACTTTTTATTGCCATAACCATCCAATAAAAAAGAAAAAGGTCCAAAGGAATAGCTGCGGCAGAGATCTATAAATAGTAAGAGGTTTAACAAAAGACAACAATCAAATCCAACAAAAACATCAAACAAATCAAATTTATCTTACTTTACCATAATCAAGTAGCTCTATTTTAGGACTTGTATAATTCAGTATCGATAATCTTTAGTTGTAATATCCAAGTCTACACTCATACACTGGACTTGATTTTTATCAAATGCAAACAGTTCTTTCCGAAGAAGCATTCTTACAGTCACTCTTCCGTGACCGATTGTAAGTATTTTCTTTTGTTTGATTGCACTGGTATATTGAAAAGCCCTATCTTTTGAAAAGAAAGGCATAACTCATCTTCGAAGGAAGAACCCCACCCTCCGACTATCACCTAGTCATTATAAATATTCCACGAGTAGCTGAGTAGGCGACCGATTTCCTTATATTTTGGTCATATATTGTCAATTAAGACGTATCTGCCTATTTCGGCGCTTAGGGTCAAAGTTGATCAGTTTGAATCAGGCCATTATATCGATTCTGGCATGCCTGCACACACTGTATGTGACAGGAAACAAAATAAGTGTCAACAATTTTTAGCACGCCCAATGGAACATAAATAACTACTTGGCTATTATAAATATTTATTATACACCAACCATGTAAAACGAAGAATTTTTGGCATACTTAGTGAGACTGATTAAAAGCATACTTACCGGTGCAAACGTTATGTGGAATCATGAGCTGAAGAGGTAGTCGAAATGCTTATGTAACTACTAATGTTGTTGCTGCTAATGAACCACCTTCCCAAGAGGTAGGTAAGGTCAACCAAGTACCCAAGCAAGTAAATCTACAACTGAATCCGGTGTTGGTTTTTCCAAATCTAGATAGAGCATCGATATCTCATATTGAACCCCTTGAGATTATATCAACCGGGTTGGTCGATGTGCAAAGGGAAATTCGATACATTGGAATTGTCGCGAATTTAGGCTGGACAGTCACGAGGTAAGATTGAAACCTTTAATAGGTGGATGGTTAACCACACTGAGAACATGAACCGGTTGATGGCTATGTTTACCGAAAGGGCACCTGTTGCGCCTCAGCAACAGTTTGACGCTAGTTTGGTTGGGAATCTAGTACCAGTACCTCCATTGTAGCCAGTGCCACAAGTAACCCCTCCCTAGCGACATACACATCCTTCTCCTATTCCAGTACAAGACGTGAAAACTTCACCGGGAATTAAGGGATACCTGGGGAACATCTTTTTCCCAAAAACCAACCTTATAATGAGGAGCAATACCCGACTAGTCCGGAGCCACCTCTAATGGTTGGGCAACAACATTAGGACCGTAATCAAATGATACAGCCAGTACAAGAGGTAGCAGACCAAGTTCTCGACTGAACTACCATTCCAATGTATCACAAGCCTTATCCTAATTAGATCGACCGGAAATATCCATTATCGATGAATTATTAAAAAATGAGATATCGATGTCCTAGAGGGGGGTGAATAAGACAATACCAAATTCTTCGAAATAAAGTGGAATAAATAAGCTCAATAGCCCAAAGTATTAAAACATTGATTCCAAATAATTCACCTTCACCTAGAATTTTAAGCAAGACAACCTTATATCACGATGTCTTTGAAATCAAACTTTCAAACTAGCAAGAGATAGTGAAATAAATATAGCGTTCACCAAAAAGAATGAATAATAAATATAACATTCACTGCAAATAATGAAATAAACAATCACTACATAGGTACAAGGGGTTATAGTGGTTCGGTGCTTAAACCCACACCTACTCCACTGCCAAAATTACTACCCCCATAATTTTGGCTTTCACTATTTTAACAACTTCTTATAGTTTTTGTGATTTTCATGGGCTCACTACAATAAACCCCCCCTTTGTGATTTTCACGGGCTATCACAAATCAACCCATAGAAATTTCTAGGCTATCTCAGAAAAACCCAAAGGAGATAACTATTTTGAATCCACGGAACTTCTCTAGACTCCTCACAGAGGCTCCTCAAATCCACGAGGAAAAGAACAATAAAATAGAAAATAAATTCTAAAAAATTTAAAATTAATTGATGAATGAAATAAACAAGTTCACAACCCTTTAAATAAGGAAAGTAAGCAATAGAAGAAATTTCATAATCAAATTACAACTAGAACTCCTAGAATTCGCAACTTACTATTTATTGACGGTCGTGATTTCCACTAGTGTGCAAGGTTTTCGACCAAAAATAGTAAGTGTCCTATTTGGCTTCACCAAGCTGTTCTCCTAGTTATTCTAAGAACTTTTAACGTTGGGCGCAACTCCTAAAAGGCCAACGACTGAAGAGTTATAATCAAACTAAAACTTACTATTTATAATAAAAACAGATTTAAAATAAGGAAACAATCGTCGATCTGATGGTATTTCACAAATCCATCTTGCACAACCCGACATAGTGGGTTGGGTGGCTAAAGTAGCTCGTCCTACCCCAAAATCATATATTTTACGTCCGATAACTCATTCTGGATTGCGAGATACGACCGATTTAAGGTCTAAAGGTTTGGATCACTTCTATTGTCAACCGGCCCTTTTTTTATCTATCTTGGCCATGAAACTATCCGTGACCCACTCTACATCATAAGGACAAGAAAATTTTCATGGTCGATATTACACAATTTCGATAGTTGCCAAGAGAATTGGTTGAAAATTATATTGCTCGGTTTAAAAGAGAAAAAAGCTTATGCAAGGTATTCATGACAGAGGAAGAATTCATTTTGGCCTACAATGGTTTAGAGTTTAAACTCTAAAAGTTTTTTTTATCGAAATAGAATTCACAGATCTTTATAAATTAACAAAAAAGGTGTAACACCACGGTTCCCGAAACCCGAGTACACTACTCGCTTTCCAAAAACCTGATTTAACGTAAAAGGTCGCCTAAGGAGAATTATCCACCCAAAAAGTACTCAAGGCATGTCCAAAGGTCACTAGTTACCCGAAAAGTACCATGCAATGAGGACACCCAAGGTGACCTAGCTTCCTGGAAGAGTACTCTACGATATGTCCAAGGAAAATTAGACACCCAGAAAAGTCCATGCAAAAAGGACAGCCCATGGTAGTCTGATGCAGGGATGAACGTGATGAGGTCGATCACCGTCTTCCCCAAGGATAACTACTCCAAATCCACGGAGCTTCTCTGGACTCCTCACAGAGACTTCTCGAATCCATAAGGAAAGAAAGCAAGAAAATAGAAATAAATTCTAATAAATTCAAAAATTGATCGATGAATGAATTAAACGAGTTCACAACCCTTTAAATAGGGATACCAAGCAATGGAAAGAAATCAAAATCAAACTACAACTAGAACTCCTAGAATTCGCAACTTACTATTTATAGACAATTGTGATGTCTACTAGTGTGCAAGGTTTTCGGCTAAAATTAGTAAGTGTCCTATTTGGCTTCACCATTGTATTCTCCTAATTATTCTAAGCACTTCTCGTATTGGGCGCAACTCCTAAAGCCCAACGGATGAAGAGTTATAATCAAACTAAAACTTACTATTTATAGTAAAAACAGAATTAAAAAGGGAAACGACCGTCGATCTAGCGGAATTTCACAAATTCGGCTTGCGTAACCCAACCTAGTGGGTTGGGTGGCTAAAGTAGCTTGTCTTACACCAAAATCATATATTTTACGTCTGATAACTCATTTCAAATTGCGAGATACGCCCGATTTAAGGTCCGACGGTCCGGATCACTATTGTCGTCAACCAAGCCTTTTCTTATCCATCTTGGCCATGAAACTGTCCGTGACCTGCTCTACATCATAGTCGAATGCATGCGCTGAAATCTTAGGATTACCAGGTAAAATACTCTATGGTACAGCCCATGGTGATCCAAAAAAACCCCACGTCATGTATCGACCACATGGTAAAGTCTGCATGCCATGAGATGCATGATTAGCCCCAACCATTATTATTCCAATTGCATGCAGTCAATTTATGAAAACTTAAAGGCCACTATAAGGGTTCATCACCCAACATAGGCCAACAACTCAGTATAATATCCCATATCACCATTTTCAACTCAAGAGAATCTAACAAATATGACGTTTTAAAAGTGATCTCTTCAACTTGTGGTCAATCGTTGTTCAATAAGTGGAACTTACCATCGTAAGGTTGTACTAATAAAATCCATCAAAGCCACATAGGGCGATTATTCCATAAAAGCCGCAATGGGCAAATATTCAATTCAAGGATGCGATAGAAAGGGATTTTCCCTAAAAGTCACATAGGCACAAAGGTTCTACAAGATGGTAAGTCGACAACAAATAATCCCTATTTAATCTAATAGACAAAATGGCCACTAGTTCGAAGACATCCAGAAACATCATCAAGTCATCACAAGTAGTAAAACAAGTCACATATAATCTCGATAGCACTTACTCATGTAAAATGTTCATCTTAACCTAAAACAGAGGTATTTGAGATCCATAGCATGTTCAAATATTTGAATTTAAGTCCAATCATCATTTATTTGTAAATAATTACTCATTTAGAGACTACATTTATCATCATTTCTACTTAACACTATATTAAGCAATCAATTAATATAAATGAATGAAGATAAATGAATAAGGCTAATTATTATGATGTAGCAAAGCTTGTAGGGTGATCCTCACCTTTTTTTAATTTGATTTCCTTGTCTCGAGTGTAAGTGAAGTGAGCGGTTTTGAAGCAATTCAATTCCCAATTGTTGAGTTGGTTCGATCCAACCTAGCTTGACTCAGATGCAAGTCGATCTCTGATTCAAACTTGTTTAGTGGATGATTATTTAAGATCAGCTCTAGAATTAAGAGCCTAAGGTCAACATTCCACAACTCAATTGATAGATGTTTTTAAGACACACAATGACTCATTTACACACCAGGTCAGTTTGACTCGACTTGACTCATCTCCACTCAGTCTAAAAACTCAAGTCTAATTCGTAATCAGCTATCATTACGAAATGCACTGAGAAGTATAACCTAAAGGACATCACAAAATTGAGTCAAGTTATATCATAAGCAAGCCCAAATGCACTGAGTCATTGACTCAATGACAAGGTCGAGTTCCAGATGCAAAATGGCTCATAAACTCAGTTTTTTTTTTATGGAGTTTACTGATCCAATGGCTGCTTGCCCATGATCTAGTTGAGTCATCTCATCACAAACCAAAGGTCATTTGTGACCCAGGCGCCAACTGAGTTAACTCAGTAGCAAGGTACACCACCAATTCCTAACTCAGGTCATTACAACTCGACGAGCCAACATTGACAGCGAGTGAAAGGCGGTCTACTCCTCACCTTGTTGGGCAAAACTGGTAAGGTCTGAACTGACCAGGACCTGACTCACCATGGGTGGAACCTGAGCCATGAACTTGACTCGACAGCTAGCGGTCCAACTCAGCTACTTCTTCCCCTATTCCAATGTGATCGGCAGTATTTTGAAATCGTCTTGGCATCCAGCAACTTATCGAGATGATCCAGGATTTCGAACAACCCAAAATCCCCCGTCTTGGACCTAGACTCAGTCAAGTCGGCCCTGTGCGGTAACGACTCAGACCCACATGCACGCACTCTCCCTCGCTCCTTCGATCCCATCTCTCTCTTCTCTCTTTATTTCTCTCTCTTGTCGTTCCCTCTCTTCTCTCGTTTTCTTCCTTCACTTTTTGCTTTCTCCTTTTCTTTTCTTTTTCTTCAACGTCCAGCAAACAATAAATCTAGGTAGATCAACAACTCGACTTGGCTAAACTGAGCTGACTCAGTGCAGCACTGCTGAGTTGAGCCATCTCTCTCTCTCTCTCTCTCTCTCTCTCTCTCTCTCTCTCTCTCTCTCCCTCTCTCTCTCTCTCATTGTCTTCCTTTCTTCCTTCTTTGCTTCTCTGTTGTAAGTGTCCAACAACTGGACTCGATGTAACTCGACTCGCAGAGACTCAACCGAGTCACGACTTGACTCGATGCAGCCATGAAGAACGGTGCATGACCCCTCTCTCTCTCTTTCCCTTTTCTGGATTTTTAGGGCTGTCTCGGGATGGAAACCTATTTTGGAAAGGGAGCTTTTATAGCTACCTTAATTAGTTTCTAACATAACTAATCGTAAGATTAGTTATGACTTTTGTTCTAATTAGGAGAGATGAAGATCAAGACTTCAAGATCTGGCTTGCATGGCCCAGATCAATACACTAGGATATATTTATAATGGGGTGGGCCACTCATTGGATGACTCAGATCAGCGAATGGGGCTCGTTCAAAGGTAATGGGTTTTCACGGTTTAACGAAGGAGTTCTGGCCGTTCATGGTGGACTTTGATCAGAGGAATGATCTTGAGATCTGATGCATATGGATGATTCAGATGGGTCATAAAGACCTAGTGGGGTCCACATTTGGGCAAGGATAGACGGCATCTCAACGGGTTTTTAGATTTTCGATCGTGGCTATTAGCTCGAGCTCCCACGAATTTCTCATGAGAACTCCCATTTCAAGTGAGATGATCTAGCTGGTTGCCCTAAAATCAACCACTAGGATGCCTCACACAGCTTCTAGAAGAAGAAGAGCGGATAAGATTCTTTTTAGGGCAACCGAGTTTGACAGAAAGCACCTCCAACTGTGCATCCTTTGTTAGAAAACCCTAAACCTATGAAGAGTTGTAAGGCTCGTATCATAGTCCATACCGTTCCTTACAATCCCGCAGTCCTCCTGGTCGAATTTCGCCAACCAGCGACGCGTAGATAGCATTTGCTCGACCTTGAGTAGCACCGAATCGGCTCGACTCGAAACTTGTACCCTAACAACCGCGCCGTTGCCGCGGTTCCAACGCCGCATCTCA
The DNA here is from genome assembly GCA_021015155.1 of Magnolia officinalis. Classification (NCBI taxonomy): domain Eukaryota; kingdom Viridiplantae; phylum Streptophyta; class Magnoliopsida; order Magnoliales; family Magnoliaceae; genus Magnolia; species Magnolia officinalis. Next base: position 39,507,600 of record JAJHSJ010000001.1, read on the forward strand.
CGCGCCAATGCGATACCCGGGCCAGGAGTTGTGGGCTGGCGTTTATTTTGAGGAAAACGTCACGCGTTGCGAATTTCGAGAGAATCTCTACAACCCATCACATCAATCAATCAAGTAAGCAAGTATACAACCCATGCCCCTCACATCCCTTTCTTACCAACAAAGACAAGCAACCCATACCCCATGCCACCTCACCCCCCGTAAGTCAACTCTCTCTTACGAACACCCATCCCACTCTTACAATACCCATTCCCTCCATCCCTTTTCATCCCATCACCTCTCTCTTTCATTTCTCTCTTCACTCCCAAGCAACCCAAGAGAGCCAACGTCCAAGCTCTTCCCAAAGAGAGAGCCTAGTGTGTGGCCCACTTCCTACTCCATGATCTCACCATCCAACCCTTCAATCTTCATCATCAACCCTTAAAGAGAGAGCTTATGAGTAAAGGATTTCAAGAAGCTAAAGAAGAAGACAATCGGTGGGTGATCTAAGATTTCTGCCGTTGATCTTGACGATTTGAAGGTCCACATGTGGTGGGACCCATTTGATGTATGCTTTGTATCATGAAGAAGGAGGGCTCATAGTGAAAGAGCCCTCCATCTCTCTCTCTCTCTCTCTCTCTCTCTCTCTCTGTGTTGATGGCCCACCACCATGATGTAAGTATTTTATCCACGTCGTACGCTTAGTGGACCACACCACTGTCCAAGTGGGGCCCACGTCGCTGCCATTCCGGGGCCTACCTTGTTGTCCGCTTGGATTGTCCCGGACCAAGGGGAAAATACAAATATCAGCTTTATCCCAAAGCTGTGGTGGGCCACACATGTGGACCCACCCCAAGCGAGTGTTTTATTTGGACCGTCCATACGGCCAGAGCATAGCTGCTACTTGATGTCAGTAAGCTCTATGGGCACCATGAGGTATGTTATATCCCACCGTCAGTCCAGACGTCCAGCCATCTGGACGCTGGATTCTTTTAAAATAATAATATTATTATTAATATAATGTATTACAATATACATTTATATACAGATATATGTGGTGGGCCCCACGTGGGACCACCTGCCTAGAAAAGGGATTGGCTGGTGTATGTTTACAGCAGCTATATGGCTCCTGTATTTACATCACCAAGCAGTGTGGGACCCACCATTGATGTATGTATCTTACATCCACACCGTCCAGCAGGTAGGAGGGTGGAACTCCACCGTGATGTATGTGTTCTATCAAGGCCGTCCACCCCAAGACGTAGGGCCCATCGTGATGTATTATCCAGACCGTCCATCTGGACGGTGGACCAGCAGACCCATGAGCAGCAATAGCTACTGTATTGACGTCTACAAGCTCTGTGGGTCCCGTATGATGTATGTGGTCCACTTATTAGGTGGACCACACTACAGATAACAATGGGGGGATTGAACGACTACCATGGAAATCTTTAAGGATCATAGGAGTTCTGAATGAATATGATATTTGTTTTTCCTCTTGATTTAGGTCTTTGTGACCGTATGAGTAGATTGGATGGAAAATAAACGTGATGGTGGACCCTGTGAGGTTTAAACGATGGAAATCATTATCTCCACTACTATTTGTGGTATGGTCCAGATGATCTTCTGTTATGATTATTTTTTTGGGTATGCTCTATAATAATCTCTATAAATAGATGAATGGTGTAGATAGTTATGCTAGGGCGGCGGGTCCACTTGACGTGTATGAGGCCCATGTGTTGCGGCCCATTTGATGTATATGAGGCCCACTTATTGTGGCCCATTTGATGTATATGAGGCCCACGTATTGTGGCCTATTTGATGTATATGAGGCCAGGCCCAACTTGATGTATATGAGGTCCATATGATGCGGCCTATTTATTGTATATGAGGCCCATGTGTTGTGGCCCATTTGATGTATATGAGGCCCATATGATGCAGCCCATTTGATGTATATATGATGCAGCCCATTTGATGTATATGAGGCCCATATGATACGGCCCATTTGACGTATATGAGGACCATGAGTGAGACCCAATGCGATACATGTAAGGCCTTTGTATGAGGCCCGATGTGATGTATGTGAGATCCGACGTGATGTGTGATTCCACCATGATGTATATAATAATGTTTATGATGGGCCATGCCGAGGGAGCAATGATGGTTTGATGTCCACATTATAAGAACAATGATGGTTAAATGTCCATATTGTAACTCTCCCTAGGGCCCATTGTTAGGCCCATTCTCACCTCCCCTTAGTGGGCTAACCCAAGCCATTGGGCCCCCATGATCGTTAGGCCCATTCTTGATATAAGTAGGCCGTTTAGACCCATCCTCGATATGAGGAGAGTACATCATCATCATTTAACATGCTTAGTATAGCTTCACAATCCATGACCATGCGCATCATATGTATGCTTGATATGAGGAGTGATTGATTATAGCACAAGCTATTGGGTAGATTATTACGGGACTTCCTGATAGGAGGAGTTGCCCCACATGAGCGCGCAATACGCGCAGAATTGTTGCATGACTGGATAGTATGATTCATGCATCTCACATTTATGTGATATGATTTCTGTACGCCCTAGCGACATAAGGGTCATAGCCTCCACAAGCATATCGTGGATGACAGAATTGGACACCAGAAATACTGTTACTAGCATCGGGGTGCCATATATGTCCCTAGGTGAAAATTTCTAAACCCGATGGTGCTAGAGGATGACTCCAACGTCGAGACCAAGTGGATACATGAGCACACGAGGACCGAATACCAAGAGGCCGCATCTCTTGCTGTGTCGTGGTCCATTGGAAGGGGGTATGGCCTTACTCGCCTGAGGGTAGGGGGCATTGCTAGGCTGAATATGAACAGCTCGCAAATGGGTCCACTATCGACGTGCCGGATAGGTATTGGCAGGCTATTGGCCAGGAGGATAGTAAGGTTTCTTATGTTTACTTGGACTACATGCCCGGGAAAGGGGCAGTGTCATTTGGAGTGTACTAAACCTTGGTGATTATCCGGAGTGAAAACTGTACTGATATATGATGCTCTAGTGAAGAGCTGCATTGATATGTGGATTCGGATGAGGATTGGTATGCTTGAATTGCATCTCGCATCGCATGGCTTTGGTATGGTCGATAGCATGCATGCCTTGCATCTCATAGCCTTGATACGACTGTTAATATTCATGGACTTATCAGCATGATTCCGCATTACTCTGATATTGCATTCTGAGCACGCTTATATTGCGTACACACTCTCACCACCCTCTAAGCTTTCTATAAGCTTATGCACGATTGATGTGTGTAAGTGACGACAGGACGCCATAGCAGCATTGAGATTGGAGCATGCGGCAGACTTCTGGAGCTTTCAATTTTTTTTATTGTATTTCCTTTTATGCGCATTATACCTTAAAGTTTTTTATCATAGTGGATTTTGTGATGGTGTTCTTGTGGTTATTGTTTGTGGGCTATACTATGGTTATGCTGGAACAAATTCATATTGTAAATTCTATTTGTAGGATCCCAGGATAGGAACCTGGCATATGGGTGTCGGGAGCCGAGAATGAGGTACTACGGAGGCTTTTGGCGATCGAGAATTTTGTGAGCCCTGTTTTTTAGTTTGGGGCGTGACAAGGGTTGAGAAGCTTTGCATCCAACGGTCTCAAAGGCAAGAGAATAGCGCTCCTAAATTACCAACAAGGAAATGAAGTTTTCATTTTTGGAATAACACCCGTGCACAACCCTACTTGTGTTCATGTTTGTGTGTATACACGCGTGTCCTAGAGTGTAAAACTAGGTGGGGTTCGGTCTAAAATCCATCTTGCACAAGATGAACTGTTTGGATTGTCCATGCAGATCGTAATGTTGGGCCACAACGGCAACACATGGATGTTGTCCATTTAAACCACGAACAGTGGGAGAAAGGGAGAGGAAATCCTCTCTATTTCGGGTTACACTTAGGTCAACCTGATTTGATCGTGTTGACAAGACCAGTGCGCTGTGGCCTGTGGGTGCACCACTCTTGGCACAGTGATGTTTAATGGAATCCACACCATCTATCTATTTTAATAGATCATTTTAAGGTATTATAAAAAACATGAGGCAGATTTAAAGCTTAGGTGGGCCACAGTAGAAGATCTTGTCTTATTTTATTGGTTCAAACTGATCTAGCAATCGAATTGATTCCAGTCTGGACTTCAGCAGTCTTGGAGATTGTTCGGATGATCGGGACCACTGATTCTATGAACTTTCAATTTTAATGTTTTTATTATAGTATCTTTCATCATATAAGGTATTATTATTTTTATTATCTTAATTTTAAAATTGTAGGTTCTACTTCTAAATAGAGTCGCCCTTGTGGTGGACAACATGTATGAGTTGTATACCTAATTCTTAAAGTATTTTAACTATTGGGTGTGCCACACTTTTAACTATTAAGTGGGTTACACCACACGAACGTCGAATTACCAACTCCCGACATCCTGACCACTCCAACAATCCAACGGTTGGATTGACTCGTATTTAGTCATCAATAATCCTAGTGATCCTAAGAATGTTTAGGTGTGATATGGGAGTTGGATATGAAACCAAATAATCCAATATGTGTTTTTAAAGGATGGATCGTACAACGGAATGTTATAACCCTGACGAACGATGGATCTAATGATTTGATGATTTCTCTCAAGAGTCAATGGATGGATGGCTTGACCTATGGATGGAGATTACTTACAATGGTTAGATTTAAGCTAGATTGTAGGTGAATGGTTTAGTAAGCTAGGAGTTCATGGTAACACCCGAGTGCTAAAAGTGCAGGGTGTTACAAAAGGTATCTCGATATGAGACTTTACTTCAAGAGGCGACAACACAAAAGAATTCGTGAGCAAGAACATACTATTATGATCCTAACTATGATGTCGCAGTGGCCGAAATAGTGTCTAAACAACCATTTTTCTGTTCGGCATCGGTTAAAACAGAAGAGACTACACCGTTCACTTAGAAAGTTCAAATGATATATTCCTTTTATATTACTTGGGCTGACGAAATCTTTGATATCATATTGCCCGAAAAAATTATTAAAGTTTCTATCAATCATAAGATACCGGCAATCGAAGAATTGAAGAAAATCAGTTATTGTTATTGGCACGAAACTCGGTTTCATTCCACTAACAAGCGTGTTGTTTTAAAAAACTAATATCTACAACAACATTGACCAAGGAATATTGCTAAAGTTTTTCGAAAAAGAGAAAAAAACGATGTTGATCGATATTGATCCATTCCCATCTAATATGAAAATCAACATGGCCACTGTTAATCCTCAAAGGTTGGTTCGACCACTATAAAAATTGACCTTAGATCTCAAAAGGACTAGGCTGAGGAATGAGATGTTGGTACGTGAACTAAAAAGTCTATACATATAGTCAAGAAGACCGATGCATATCAAAAGGCGATAAACTCCACTTGCCAAAGGGTGCAGCTGTGTAAGCAATATTTAAGGTTAATTCAGCAAAATAGGTGATTTTATCAACCGAACTACTGAACAGATCCATTGGACATTCAAAATATTGAAAAGGATAACTCTTTTTACAAATAAAAGGTTATGTATACTACAAATCATCATAGGTCGACTCCTGGACAAAGGATGGTTAGACCTCGACCTACTCAAGAGGGAGTTTGGAAAAGGCTGAGTCATCCAAAGTTTCCAGCTATACCATAAGGGATGACATGTACTAAAAAATGATGTTGGCAAAGACGTACAACAGGCAGCTAAATGAAGACAATTGACCGCTTTAAGAGGCAAACCTCAAATGAAAGCCATATAAATGTAGTCAAGGATGATAATTTGAAAACCAGAAGAAGAATAAATAATGGTAAATATAGTTGAACTTCATGTGGGAGCTGAGCCAGCCGACAATGGCCAAAGTTTTGAAAAGGAAGGCATGGACATTGAAAGATCAATCGAATACTTCAACGATGATTGTATTTCGGATTATCTTTTGAATGAGGAATTGCTTGTAAAAGAAAATTCATTAGGGCAAACCTCATCCAAACCGAATGAGGATATTGCGTCAGAAACAACAGAGGAGACTAACAAATGAATGAATTTAGAGACACCATTGGTGAATGTTTGAATTCGGTAATACAATTTGGGTCATTTTCACTAATCGTATTGGATTACAATATGGAACTTGCCCTACCATTGAGTTTCCATACTAAACAATTACAACCCAAAAAGAGAGTAGGAGATGTGGAGAAGCTTGGTCCTTCCATTATCTACAACTCAATTACTTTAATTCCAAATAGGACACCAAAAATGTGTTGACCATTTCAATCGAACCAAATCCACCTTCTGGAAAGATAGTAATTGAAAGATGGACGCGTATCATGACCTAACATCTGAAGCCATTATATATTTATGTACACTTAGAGGGTTGTCTAGTCACTAAGATCTAGGTCGATAATGGTGCAACCGTAAATATCATTCTGTCTAAGATGATGGCTAAGCTAAAAAAAGACTTGATATGATCTTATGCCAATCGAGGTCACGATCAATAATTTTACTGGAGGGGTGACACAAGCAAATGGTGTTTTGCATGTCAAATTAATGGTGAGAACTAAGAATGTGCTAGCCGCTTTCTTTGTAGTCCTCCTCAAATTACAATGCTCTACTAGGAAGAGAATGGATTCATTCTTTCTCATGTATTCCATCATCGCTACACCAATTTGTGATTTTCTAGAATTAAGATAAAGTAGAATTGGTTTTGGTCAACAACAAACCATTCTTAGCCATATCCGATGTGGCCAAAGCTTGTTTCTATGGAAACAATATCAGACCCAAACATTTTACAGGACGAGAAAAAAATGGCAATCCAACTGGTATAAATGCTAGAATTAACCCAAATAATAAAGTACAGGATACCGCCACCATGATATGATTGGATGATGAGTTGTTGAAGGCAATAATTTTCTTCCGTGCAACTACGAGTTGTACCATAGAAGAAATTTTATGATGACTCGGACATCGGTCAAGACCGAATTCATAGATAGATTAAGGCAACTCAATAAGAGTCTATAAAGATATGATAATGGATGTTTTGTTGATAGCAGTACCGTCCGATCAAATAGTTGAATATGATATTAATTTGAAGGATTTAAAGAAAGTTCCAGAAAAATTGGTTGATTCTCAAACTCAAGTCCAATCAGTCAAATTTATCAATTTATCTTTTATCTTAGCTTTTCCTAAGAATAACGGTAATTCTTAACCATAATCTTTACTTGTAATCCAAGTGTACTCTCATACATTGTATTTGTTCTTTATCCAATATGACGCATTCTTGTCGTTGTTATTAGTGATCGATTGTGAGTTTTTCCTTTTGTTTGATTTATCTCGTATTCTGAAAGTCATTTCTTGTGAAAGGTACAAAATAACCATTTTTGAAGGAAGAAGCCCACCCTTAAATTATTGTTTGATCATTATAAACGTGCTTAAGTGTTTGAGTAAATGATTGATCTTCTTAAAATTCGATCATATACATTTATGTTCAATGTATATGCTTATTTTGACACTTGGAGTCAAAGTTGATCAGTTTGAATCAAACCGTTGTATCCATTCCGGCACACCCGCACAATAGAAAATAAAGCGAGCGACCAACAAGAGTTTAATTATGCATCCTCCAACTCCATCCATCTTTAGTGCGGCCGATATTCTAAGCGGTTTAGATCACCAAACAAGTCCCCAAATCTGACGAATATAGTTCTGATGTATCTTTATTGTAATAGCATGGGACACATTCCATCAAACCTCTTCATGAGATGCGCATTCAGGGAGAAACGGTTAGTTGTCCAAATTTAATGCATGGAGCGTAGTTAGGTTTTCCAGTCGTACATGATTTTTGTGTTTTGCTTCTTCCGTAGAAGAACATGACTTGGACGGTCTAGATTGATTTACATTTATACTATTGCCAATGTTAACAAAAAGGTAAACACACACCATTTGATGCTCCAAATGCAAACGGAGGGGCAAGCAGATTGCTTGTTGCACCCGCCACACCCACAAGGAGGGGTGTACATCAAGTCGAGCTGGCCTCAGCTAGACTCGGTTCGGCCACTAGCTAACCTCAGCTCGAACTCGACTCGGCTCAATCCTCGAGCCTGACTAGCCAGCTCAACTCGGTTTGGTCAGCAGCTCGGGCCATTTCGAGCCGAGTTCGTCATTGCATCATTTTCACAAACACCTAGACTGCACCTTCAAAATCTCATTGTATTTGAGACAACAGCAATGGTTTTACATGTATTTTATCAAACACCTTATAAGCAACATAAAAATCAAGAAAAAAAAAGGTGTTGGTTTCATACACACACTTCTTTGAGTCATTTCATCAAATAATTGGTGAGCAACATCAATATCAAAGTAACTGAGTCACCGAACTGGGTTTAATCCGAGTTTGATTCGAGCTAGGTTCAATCCGAGTCGAGTCGAGCTGGGGCCAGCTCAAACTCGGCTCGAACTCATTTTCGAGCTCAAAAAATCAGCTCGAACTCAGCTTCGAACTGTGTGGAATCGAGCTTTTTCGAGTCAAGTGGAGTGAGCTATCTGCGCTAGCTCGATTCATGTACACCTCTCCCCACGGGGATATCCATGTGGCACAACTTGCCCCAAGCTCTTTGAGGGCCATCATGATGTATGTATCTTATCCATGCCATTCATCCGTTTTACTAGCCCATTTTAGAGCATGAGCCCAAAAATGAGGCAGATTCAAAGCTCAACTAGACCACACTACAGCAAACAGAGACGATTGAACACCCACTGTTGAAAGCTTCTCAAGGTCCACTATAATGTTTTATTTGCCATCCAAATTGTTCATAAGGTCGTGTGGCCTGGATGAAGTGAAAATATGTTTCATTTGTCAACGTATTCATAAAGTCACACTGCCACAAATATAATCTTTATCCAAAACTTTTGTGGCCCAAAGAAGTTTCCAGTGGTGAGCGTTCAACCCCATCGTTTTGTACGGTGTGGTACATTTGAGCTTTGGATCCGTATATTTTTGGGTTCATGCTCTAAGATAAGCTACAAAACAAAACAGATGGACAGCGTGGATAAAACACATACATCACAGGCCCCACAGAGCTTGGGCCACCTCATGCCACAGGGATATCCCTATGGTGGGTGGGTACAACAGGCAATCCACTTCCAGTGGTGGGAGTTACTGGTGGTACCAGAAATTGCTCGCCTACAGCCAGAAGATCATGTATGGACCGTTGATCAAGTAGGACATATTAATAATATCTGTCTCAAAGATTTTCTTTGTCTCAAAAATACCAAAAATGACCGCATGATCCTCTCTACGACAAGAAGATCTTTTCAATTGCAATGTGATTTTATTTTTTTCTACCAACGAACATATTTTTATACCATATTTTATTGGGTAACTAAGATCTTCTGATCTTTGGGTTAGCCACGAAAGAGGCCACAATTATTTTATTTTATTTTTCACTCTGGCAATATTTGATAGTACCAGTACTACCAAGGTAGACGTAGGAGAGGTTGATTTATACACATGCAACCCATCTATCAAATAAGTCACCTTTGAAAACCTCTAGGACATGAAACTTGGCTTTGAACCAAAACTAAGGTGGGCACAGCATAAGGGCTCACCTGAGTCGGAAAATAACCTATATTTTGCCCTGACCTTGTATCTTGTTTGGACCAAGGGTTTGAACGGCCTTGCTTATATATGAACAATACCGTGGACCACCCACTTCAACCATCTGTTGAAATTGGCACCATGGACACTCCCACGTAATATGCTCCATATGCCATGGAAAATAGAGCTAAATTTTGGGCCCAGGGAATTCTTGAGATGACTCATCCTATCAATATGAGTTGGATTTCATGAAAACATCATTGCCCCCACATATTCCTAGTACGTTAACATTAGAGTATGCCCCTTTTCCAGTTGCGGAGGTAAATGCATAATAAAAAGCACGGCATGATTCATGGGTCATGGCTTGTGAGCTACACTTGGGACATATTGATAATGTCTCTATCTCAAAGATACCAAAAAAAAAAAAAAAAAAAAAATGACTGCATGATCCTCTATAGTGCAAGATCTTTTTAATTGCAATGTGATTTTATTTTGTCACCTCATGTTCATATTTTTATACCATTTATAGGGTAGCGAAGATCTTCTGATCTTTGGGTTAGCCATGAAAGAGCCCACAATTATTTTCTTTTATTTTTTCACTTGGGCAAGAACTGTCGATACCAGTACATGCAACCAAGGTAAGTTGATTTATTCAGGTGTAACCCATCTATCTAATAAGTCACCTCTGAAAACCTCTAGGACATGAAACATGGATTGATCCAAAACTAAGGTGGGTACAACGTAAGGGCTAACCTGAGTCAAAAAACAGCTTATATTTTGCCTTGACCTTGTATCTGTTTTGAACTAAGGGTCTGAATGGCCATGCTTATATATGAACAATGTCGTGGACCATCCACTCTAACCAACCATGTGTTGAAATTGGCACCATGGACATTCCCACTTAATATGATCCATATGCCATGGCGAATCAGGCAAAATTTTAGGAGCCAGGGGTTTTCTAAGATGACTCATCCTATCAATATGAGTTAGATTTCATGAAAACATCATTGCCCCACATATTCCCAGTACGTTGACACTAGAGTATCCCCCTTTTCTAGTAGCAGAGGTAAATACATAATAAAAAGCACGGCATGATCCATGGGTCATGGCTTGTGAGCTACACTTAGGCATATACTTATGACATATATTGATAATGTCTCTATCTCAAAGATACCAAAAATAACTGCATGATCCTCTATGGTACAAGATCTTTTCAATTGCAAGGCGATTTTATTTTGTCTCCTTATGTACATATTTTTATACCATTTATAGGGTAGCTAAGATCTTCTGATCTTTGGGTTAGCCATGAAATAGTCCACAATTATTTTATTTTATTTTTTACTTGGACAAGATCTGTCGATACTAGTACTACCATGGTAAGTTCTTTTATTCATATGTAACCCATATATCAAATAAGTCACCTTTGAAAACCTCTAAGACCTGAAACTTGGATTGATCCAAAACTAAGGTAGGCACAACATAGGGGATCACTTGAGTCAGAAAACAACCTATATTTTGCTCTGACCTTGTATCTTTTTTGAACCAAGGGTCTGAAAGGCCGTACTTATATATGAATGTAACGCCCTGAAAATTGGGGGTCGAGCAAAGCTCAGCTCCCGAGTTCCAACGCATCACTTATGTAACACAGATGATGATGATTATGATGAGAGCATTGAAACATGAATGGGATTATACCAAAACAGCGTATCATACTCCAGAGACAGTTAAATTGCAAGCGGAAGAATGTGATAGATATATAAAATATAAAATATATAAACTGTGGTGAGTCTCTAGAGTGTGATAACATTACCAGGTTAAAAAATTACAAGTACAATTCCAAACTATACCAAATGTGTAAGGTCCTCTTGTCAACATCCCTGTAACCCCGTCGATCAAGACACGGCTCACATGAAGCCGCCAAAAAACAGTATATATGAGAAAGCATTCTCGTCGTCACAAAAGTCCGGCTCTGCCTCAGGAGTAGCGTCGCCATTTGCAATCAGACAAAGTCTGGTGGGTGTCCGGAACACCGTCCCGTAACGTGGGACTGAGTGATCAACTCAGTGGAACAATAAAGCATAGGTTAACATGTTATCAAAATAGTCAAGCAGTACAATCAACAACCCTAAGTATTCTTGTTAATGCAAGTATGAAATGCTGTCATGATGCATGCCCTCACCAACATACTCCCTCATGCGACACCATCTTACGTCCGCGGCATGCGTTCATCCCTCAGTGCTCCACATCTTCCAGGCACATGCAGTGCGATGATGAGCATGATTACTAAGTTGTTATTAGTCCTTTTCAAACAGCAGTATTGGGAAACTAAGGTACCTCCCTTATATTATTCCCAAACAATGATCCATTCTAGGGTCGTCAATCCTAGATAATCTCATACGATGATGCGGTTATAGGTCGCTGCAAGGGCTGTCAGGGCTGTTACACGGAATTGTTGCACCACTCCCCCATCACCTTATCAATACAGGCCTAGTTTATACTCTGTTTACTACGGGAAGGCTCGTCGCCTCTCTGCAGATTCAGAGTATGCTCGAGGTCACTACACCGGGTACGGTCAGGGCTGCCAAGGCTGTTACACGGAATCGTTACACCACTCCCCCATCACCCATCAAAGCAGTGTAGGCCGACAGCTCAAATACAGTATCCCATACCACCATATTCGGCTCACGAGTCTAGGTTGCTCACTGGTCACTACGGGGAGGCACATCGCCCCAGCGTAGGCCGACAGCTCGACCACGGTGTCCCAACACCTTTCGCAGCAAAAGGCAACACAACAGATTGGAATTTTCGGTTAAATAGGCTCCAAGTGCAAGATCCGAGCCATTCAGGCTTCATGGGGGTGGTCGACCATGCCATGGGCGAAGTTTGGACGGTCCAGATGGACCATCCGATCACCACCAAGCTCCCACAGTGGGCCGCAAAACCCGGGCAGCGTTCCGCTGCGAAACAAAGTCTTATCTGTTTACGCAGCGCTGACGGCGGGGCCCACTTCGTCGTTAGTCTAGAAAATCCACTCCGTTCAATGTAGTCTCCTCGTAATTTCTGTCGGGAATGGTGTGATTCCATTTAGATTCGGTGTGGTCCACAGAGTTATTCTTGCACCGTCCATCTTCCTTCTTAACGACTGAAATCAAATCTTCGTTGTCTTCCGAGATTCTGCCACCTAGGCGATGGTCACGCCTACCCTTTTGATACAATGGACGGTTCAGATCGGAATGTTGGCGTGTGATGGTGGCCCACGGGAAGGGACTGCAAGTCTCTGTTCAAAATCGCAGCAGAGAAAAGAAAAAGAAAAGAAACATCGGTCAGTGAATTCTGACCGACTCTTATTTATTCGGTGTACAGCGAGTATTCATGTACATGGTGTACATACATTGCAGAATAGGGTCCACTTTGATGTTTTAGTACAATCCGCCCCATCCATCCATTCTGTCATATCAGTTAAACTGTCAAGACTAATTTTGAAGCATATCCAGATAGCAGGTGGGCCCCAGACTGACGATTAGTGGACTGATCTGACTGTTGGGCCACTTCCTTAACGATCCAACGGCTGAAATTTGACGTGTACGGTTAATTTATGGTTCTCAGCCCATGAATGAAGTTTTGAGCCGAACGGATGGTGGAAACCCTGTGATCTTGCATTCTGGATGATTTTAGGTCACTTGAGCTTCAGTTTCTTAATCTTCTCGGATCTCTGGCGTGTAAATCCACTGATCTTGGTCCCCTGGAGTCCGTCCCTTGCTCTGGTGACTTTGGAGCGTCAAATCCACGCTTTTAATACCCAATTTCAGTTTAAGCTCCTAAATACATCCTTCATTGAAAACACGATTAAATTGAGCCGTTAATCAGTACTGTGTTCGTAAATTCAGGCAATAAATAGGGTCTGATATGCAATATTTGACCCTCAACACAACCCCCAACCAGTATTTTGCTAGTCCCGAGCAAAGTATGGGAAAAATAAGTTGAGAATTACAGGGCAATTTCCATGAAACCGAGTGATATTTTTGAAGAACGATTCAGATACAAGAAATCTAAGATTCATGAATGTTGATTATCAATTTCTCTTAGCCTCTCATGCACGGTGAATTTCATAATCAAGTTCAAATATTAATCCATAAACTAGAATAATTCTAAACATTGAGTTCCATGGGTGTATAGTGAAATCTCGGCCTATCATCATTAAGAGATCAAATTGTCGATTTCATGATATCATTGGTAAACAACAAGAGTACTCAGGACAACCACCTAAACTAAAACTTGCCTCACAAATCAACTTTTCATTCTAACATCTTTTGATTATTTTCATTGAAAGAAACGCCAAGAAGGTGAATCAAATCATCACCTCTAGGGAGCAAACCCATGGTGAAAACCGGTCGCCTAACTTTTTCAATTATCAACCATGAGGAATCAAATTTCACTTATAGGGAGCAAACCTATGGTGAAGTTTGTTCACCCAACCCTTTCCGCAGGTAGCTATCTTGTAACTGGGTATTTTCTTTTTCTTCAATTGATCATGACGGGCAATTTTTCAGGCTAGTTCCTTCCATGTTTAGTGATTACCAAGTTAATCCTTCAATATTAAACTGAAACCTCAATGTGTAAGCGAGATGTGACATGTGAAATCATGACTCAATCAATGTTTACAACTTCTAATCATGGATTAATAATTCAAACTTAACTATGAAATCTAACGGACAACTGAATCCAAGAGTAGTAAATCACCAACATTCCATATCCTTTAATTCTAAATCAAAGATAGTCGTCAAATCACTTCGAATTCACCAGAAAGTCTAGAAAAAATTTAAAAATTTTCACAATTTTTACTCAAGATGAAGAAAACACTGATTAGGTTACCTAATCTCCCACCCCCAACCTAAAAGCTACATTGTCCTCAATGTAAAAGATATGAGCATGCAATGCACATGGGACAACGAAAGTATAAGAGGAGTGATGGAAAGATAGTACCTAGATGAAAGAATCAAGAGGCTTTCCGAAAATATCAGCGAGAGAGTAAGTCAGTGCAAGAGAGAAACCAACACAAGTAAAACATAAATAACAAAAATAAACTCCTACCTATACCACTTTCGCAGGTGCTCTCGATTGCATTTAGCGTATGCAACAAGCCTTTTAAACCCCTAGGTTGCCCCTAGTGGACAAGTTGTAGTCTCGTGAGGGTTTGCAGCAATGTTACCCACAAACATTGGATTGACTAATCATGGAATCAAAAGCTGGGTTGCCTCCCATAAGCGCTAAGTTTAATGTCTCCAGCCAGACTAAAGAAACTACCCTAATCCTATGAAAGCAAGGGAAAGACTACTCAGTAATGCCACAAGGTTCCTCTTCCGGCCAATATCTAGATAAATTTCTTAGTAGGTTTCTCAACAGGATCATCCAAAAGCCCTTTTTGTAATAGGCTTTGATGCCATGGAGCATGAATGGCCAAAGAAACTTATGTACCTTAGCAAAAATTTGTCGTTGATTCGCCTGAGGTATCCAAAATATATATGATTCACTTGTGGCAGAAAAAGTTTTAATGTTAGTATCACATGGTGAATCAGAGACTACAAGTGAATAAAACTCAGAAAACTTTTTAGACAGTGATGTAGTCTCAACACATTCCGAAGTTTCAGACTTCGGTTCAATTTTCAGCTCCTCTTCCTTTAATGGTAAACATTTAGGGTCTGGGGAAGGAGGGGCTTCAGAGTGAGGGTTCTCTCGGTCAGTGATGACTACCAAGATGTTATCTTGCAAGGCATCCACTTTATCTATTGACATGGGATCGTTTGAATCTGCAAAGTATGCCAAGCAATCCCAAGAGTTGCGAAGTTCAACTGAGTGTGACTTATTTTCCACATTGGAGCTTGTGATGATCTGCCCAAGGAATCCATCATCCTTGAAAGTAGATGGATGTACGCTCTCTTCCTCCAGTCCTGCACAGACAGATTGAAAATTAATTTGGGAAGCATCAATGTGATCACTTTGTTCATTGAGACTACTCAATCGAGGCGTTGAATTGTCAAACATGTACAACTCAGATGGTGGCCTCAATTGAGTGGTTTCAAATTCCAGGGTCGTAGCGGGCAACTCGTCCTTCTCCTGAATCATATCATCATTCAATTCAAGGGAATCGTCCAAACATATCTCACAAGAGATAGACGGGTCGGTTGTAAGGAGCTCATCCACTTGTAGATCAGACATGTCAGGTGAGTGGAATAGCTCATTATGACCGTTCTCTTCATGTACTTCTTGATCATTGACCTGGACCACACTTGAGATTAATTCCAGGGGAACTGTGGCTGCACATTCAGGATTGTCATCCCAATATTCATCATATTCTAGTTCAGCGCAGTGCACATTTGGGATGGGATCACTTTCCTCACATTCTACACCTAGAATGGGTTGAGGTTCGCATAAACTAACCTCTTCCTCATCATTGGAATAGTGTGTCATGTGAGTGAAGTGTGTCATCATCATTATATTTGAAAGACAGCCATGTATCTTCACCATTCTTTTGAACAGTCATCGAGATCGACTCATCGGAAAACTGAACGGTATGCTCATTAATGGAATCCAACTCATTCCAAATTTCAGAATTCTTCAAAAGCGAGTTGGGATCACTTTCCTCGCGTTGTATTTCAGGAATGAATTGTGGCTGGGATGACCGAGCCTCCTCTACCTTATCAAGGCGCGAATTAAGCGCTTCCAACGATTTTTGAATTTCCACGAGATAGGCTATGCTATGTTGAATTGAATCCTGCGGGCTCTCAAAGGTAGGGGATCCAAGAGAATAATCTTTATAACTTTGTAAGTGTTATGATCTCATGCTCCTTTGGTTGTCAAATTTTGTGTGCCAAAACGTCTATCTGTGTCCTGTACTTGTATGATCATTTATTTGAATTCAAGACACCTCAAGAAGCTACATGTTGAAGCCTCAAGAAGCTACATGTTGAAGCCTCAAGAAGCTACAATGTTGAAGTTCAAATCTAAAGAAACAATGCATGAAGTAGTTCTATGTTGATATGGCTCAAGATCTCAAGCATGATATGGTTCAAGATCTCAAGCCTGATATGATTCAAATTATCTACATTCGTTGAATGGTTGAAGTTCAATGTCCATACGACATGGTTCAGGTTTGAATGACCTTAGGTTGACCCTTTAAGTAGGTCACTTTGGATACATTAATCAAATATTTATTTTACATAAGGTTGGTCTATTCTACGACCTTATGTATTGGTCCTAGCATTGGTCCGACTAGTCCAAGAAATTCCTCGACCAGTCCTAAGTAGTTGAAGATTTTTCGAAATTTTTGGTACGCCCACGACCAGTCCTAGAGGTCCTTCGATCGGTCGTAGGTGTGGCTTCGACTCGTCCACGACCAGTCGTGGAGCTACGACTTAAAGTCCAGTAACGAAATCACTGGTCCTACGACCAGTCGTAGGGATCTACGACCAGTCGTAGGTGACCCACGACCAGTCGTAGGGTACTCACGACCAGTCGTAGAACGGCTTTCAAAGATCGCGCTTATTTTTTCAAAAATCTGTTAGAGCTACGACCAGTCGTAGGTTTCTAAGACCAGTCGTAGGAGCGATTTCTGCTTCTATAAATTGAACACGAAATTCAGAGTTTTCATAACTTCAACGCTATTCAATTCAAGAAATTTTCAAGTGATCACTCTGAGATAAGTCTGTGTTTATTTTAAGCTAGATTGTGCTTATTTAATTTCCTTTTTGCTAGCTTATTTAATTTGATTTGTTTCTATATTCCAATCTTATTTGAAAAGAGGAATTATCTTATTCCTTCTTCTTGGAATCAAAATCAAATATAGCTACGCCCAACGAGTTAAATCTAAAATCTATTAGAATTTAGAACCTTATGAATGTGAGTATTGGAAATTGAACTTTGACATTCAAATCATCTACTCCGATTGGTTCTACCGAGCTGCTACGAAAAAGGAGAAATCCAGGTATTTTACAATTCTGTAAAATTCATTTACTTTTGGTTTTGTTTGAGGTTAAGCCAAAAAAATCTCATTGTATTGGTTGTCTGAGGAAAACCAGAAAACTCAGAAAAGAGGGGTTTTTGAATTGTGTAAGCCCAAGTGAAAAAGACACAATTGTAAAGGTTTTTGGTGAACCTGTGAAAACTATTTGTTAGTGAACGCTAATATCCCCTGTGTGAGGATATTAGGAGTGGAGTAGCTTTTTGTGTGGCTGTTGGAAAACAGTTGGTGTACACACAAGCGAACCACTATAACTCTTTGACTTGTGGTTTGAATGCTTGCTTAATTTTCATATCTTTTATCATTCGATCTTGTGGAATGTACAAGTGGATGTGAATGTTGTAATTATTTACATTTCAAGCAAGTGTGGGGATTGTTGTAATAATTTAGATCTTACTTTTGCATTTAATTACAATTCCTTGCTATTTCATTTACTATATTATATTGAGTCCTTGATCCAAAAGAGGTTCTAGAAATAAGGTTGTCCTACCATAAGCCCTGTTGATTATGGTGTAAGGTTGTCCTTAGAACTGAATTTGCATCAATCTCTCGATACCTATTTATCAAGGTGATTTAAATTTAGCTTTGTGAATTGATTCATATAGTAAGGCTATTGGCTTATTTTATTTCCGCTGATTTTATTTTAAATTTGGCATAGTCCTATTCACCCCCCCTCTAGGACATATAGCTTGGCCTTTTCAAGTGGTATCAGAGCCTAATAGCTCATTTGTTGCTTTTTATTTGGATTTATTTCCTGAGCTAACGATCTAAGCTATATAAAAGATGTCAAATTTTGATAGCCTTTCAGTTACTAGACCTCCTCCATTTGATGGCTCCAACTATGCCTATTGGAAAGCCAGAATGAGGATCTTCCTCAAATCAATGGATGAAAGTGTGTGGCAAGCCACAGTGACTGAATGGAAACCTCCTATCATGGAAGTAACTGGTGTTGATGGTTCAAAATCTATGAAAGTTACACCGTATTACCAATGGACCACACTTCAGAAAAATGAGAGTAGTGCTAATGCTAAAGCACTAAATGCAATCACTTGTGCACTATCACCGGATGAGTTCAAAAGAATCATATCTTGTGATACTGCAAAGCAAGCCTGGGATATTTTAGAAATGACACACGAAGGTACATCAATTGTCAAGAAATCTAAAGTCCAACTCCTCACAACTAAATTTGAAGAAATTCATATGGAGGAAAATGAAATGTTTATGGACTTTTACACTAGATTGAATGACATTGTAAACTTAATGTGGGGTCTTGGCGATAAGATCCCAGAAAGTAAAGTGTGCAAAAATACTACGATCTCTTCCTGAACGGTTCAATTCAAAGGTAACCGCAATCCAGGAACTTCGTGATACGGATAATATGAAGGTAGAGGAATTAGTTGGTTCTTTACAAACCTATGAATTAAGTTTTAAAGCTCCTAAAGGTAAATCTATTGCTTTGAAGTCATCTAAAAGTATTATTCAAGAAAATTCAGATTCAGAAAAGTCTGAAGATGAGATGGCCCTTTTGGCGAAAAAGTTTTATAAGATTTTCAAAAGTAAGAAAAGAGTTGATTTTCAAAAGGAAAATGAAAAGAAACGTTCCAAACCTAAGTCTAAAACTTGGAAATCATTGAAAGATAGTCAATGCTACAACTGTCAAGAATATGGGCATTTAGCAAACAAATGTCCTAAAAAGGACAGATTCAAAAGGAAGGGTATGTTGGCTACTTGGGATGAATCATCTGATTCTGAAGCCTCTTCTGAGTCAGAAAATTCAGAAACCGAGTCGGGCAGTGAACTTAAGGCCCTTATGACTCTAGCCAAGTTTACTTTTTCCGATCACGATGATTCAACTAGTGAAGAAAATTTGGATAGTGATCATGAATATGATGAAGATCTCCAAGATGCTTACAATGCCTTATATAAGGAAAGTTGTAAAATTGCTGTCAAACTTAAACTTCAAAAAGAAAAGTTTTATAAACTTAAAGAATGTTTTGAAACTCTTATTTTAGAAAAATCTCAAATTTCAGATAGTTTTGAAAAGTCTAAGTGTGATCTGGAATTCAAAACCTCCCTAATTGAAAATTTGAAATCTGAAAATGAGAAACTTAAAAATGAAGTATCTTCTCTTTTGAGTTTGAAGGACACATGGAGATATGCCCAAGGTGATCCAAATTAGAAAAATTGTTATCTAGATCAAGAAAATGGGCGATCGATCGGGTTGGGTTATGATAAAAGCATATCTCTTAAACAGAAGAATACTCCTTCCAATTTTGTGAAAGGAGAGACTTCTAACTCAAAAGGAAAAGGTACTAGTCAAGTTTTTTCTAAAAATACAAAAACCTTTCCTAAACTCAAAAACAACTATTTTAAAAATCAAATTCGAAACCCACTAGCTGAAAAAATTATTGATTTACTTAAGGAGCTATTAAAATCTAACTCAGTAGGTCACTCTTACAACTATAAACAAAAGAAGACCAATTATTCTCCTAAACCCAAAACAGTACTGAAATGGGTTCCTAAGGTTGCCTGTTTGGTTGTTCACACTGCTTTCAAAGCTACAAGCCATTCGAAATGGTACCTAGACAGTGGATGCTCCAGACATATGACAGGCGACAAAGCACTATTCACCGATCTTAAAGATATGACTGATGGGTCAGTTACATTTGGTGATGGTAGCAACTGCAAGATAATTGGCAAAGGTACGGTCCAACTCTATAACCTTCCCTTATTTAAAAATGTTTTATATGTTGAGGGTTTAAAACACAACCTGTTGAGCATATCTCAAATATGCGATAACAACCATAATGTTAAATTTTCTAATCAAGGTTGTGAAATATAAATGAAAAGGGTTCTGTAATATTAACTGGTCGCAGAACTTCTGAAAACTGCTATATAGTAAGTGATAGTAGCTCATCTAAACAAACGTGTTACATGGTCCATACCGATGAGACAGAATTATGGCATAAACGCCTCGGACATGTACACTATCGAAATTTATACAGATTGAGCAAAGGTGAACTAATTAGAGGTCTACCTAAGATGCAAAAAGTAGATAAGATTTGTGGTGAATGCCAGTATGGTAAACAAACTAGGAGCTCTCACAAAAAGGTGAACTCCAATACCACCACAAGACCACTCGAGCTTCTCCACATGGATCTTATAGGACCAACAAGAACGGAAAGTCGAGGTGGCAAAAAATACATCTTAGTTATTGTAGATGATTATACAAGATTCACTTGGGTTTCATTCTTGAGAGACAAATCAGAAACCCTTGATGAAGTGAAAAAGATTATAAAACGGATTCAAACTGAAAAATGTTCTCAAGTCATCAAGATCCGTAGTGATCATGGATCCGAATTTGAAAATAGCGGTTTTGAGAAATTCTGTAGCGATCAGGGAATATCGCATGAATTCTCTGCACCTAAAACTCCTCAACAAAATGGAATTGTAGAGAGAAAGAATAGAGTGCTTCAAGAAATGGGAAATGTTATGTTAAATAGCATGAAGCTCCCTAGAAATCTCTGGGTTGAAGCAGTGAATACAGCCTGCTATATTATTAACCGTGTTTATATCTGTAAATCTAATAATAAAACGGCTTATGAAATGTAGTTTGAGAAAAAACCTTCTGTCAAATACTTTCGAGTTTTTGGCAGCAAGTGCTATATTTTGCGTGACCGTGAAAATTTGGGAAAATTCGACACTAAAAGTGATGAAGGGATCTTTTTAGGGTATTCTTTAAACAGTCGTGCATATCGTGTTCTGAACAACAGGACCGGTGTGATTCAAGAGTCAATAAATGTTGTGATTGACGATCTTTTGAATACACCTGTTCCTAGTTCAGATAATGATGAAGTGCTTATACTTGAAAAACAAGAAACTTCATCAAGTGAACCTAATTCTGAATTTAGGACTGTTAAAGATCATCCAACTTCTCAAATACTTGGAAACCCTCTCACTAGTGTGCGCACTCGTAAACAATTAGAGGACATATGTAACTACGTATGCTTTACTTCCCAGATTGAACCAGTAATGTAAAAGAAGCACTTTTGGATGAAAACTGGATTCTTGCGATGCAAGAAGAAAACTTAATCAGTTTGTCAGAAATGATGTTTGGTACCTTGTTCCTAGACCTAAAGATAAACATATTATTGGAACAAAATGAATTTTCAAAAATAAATCTGATGAACTTGGAAATATTATTCGAAATAAAGCAAGACTAGTTGTACAGGGATATACGCAAATTGAAGGTATTGATTATAATGAGACATTTGCCCCTGTAGCTCGTCTTGAATCAATCAGACTTTTTATCTCCATTGCATGTTTTAGAAAGATTAAAATTTATCAAATGGATGTAAAGAGTGCCTTTCTGAATGGTGATTTACATGAAGAGGTATATGTTGAACAACCTACAGGGTTTGAAGATCCTAAATTTACTGATCATGTGTATCGTCTTAAGAAGGCTCTCTATGGTCTAAAACAAGCTCCCAGAGCATGGTACGAAAAACTGACTAAGTTTTTACTAAGTCATAATTTTCAGATGGGATGTGTTGATAAGACACTCTTTATTAAGAAGTATAACGATGATATTCTAATGGTCCAAATATATGTTGACGATATTATTTATGGATCAACCTGTACTAATATGACTGTTGCATTTGCAGATTTGATGAAGTCTAAATTCGAAATGAGCATGGTTGGAGAATTAAACTATTTCCTAGGGTTGCAAGTAAAACAACAACCTGATGGAATTTTTATCTCTCAAACCAAATATGCTCAGTGTTTAATCAAGAAATTTGGATTTGAGAAAGGTAAAAATTTTGATACTCCTATGAGTACAACTTTGAGACTCTCAAAAGACTCTGCAGGTAATGATGTGGATCCTAAATTGTATCGTAGTTTGATTGGTAGTTTACTTTATCTAACTGCTAGTAGACCAGATATCGCTTTGAGTGTTGGTATTTGTGCTCATTATCAATCAAATCCTAAAGAATCTCACTTAACTGCTGTTAAGCGGATTATGTGATATGTCGCAAGTTCTACTAAACTGGGTCTCTGGTATCCACATGAGACTAATGTTCAATTAGCCGGGTATGCAGATGCTGACTGGGCTGGAAACATTGATGATAGGAAATCAACCAGTGGTGGTTGTTTCTACATTGGAAATTGTCTTGTTTCTTGGTTTAGTAAGAAGCAAAGTTCTATATCGCTATCAACAGCTGAGGCTGAATACATTGCTGCTGGAAATGCATATACTCAACTTGTTTGGATGAAACGAATGTTAAGCGATTATGGAATTACTCAGGATTCTATGATTTTATTTTGCGATAATTCCAGTGCAATAAATATCTCTAAAAATCCAGTTCAGCATTCACGTACTAAGCATTGATATTAGATTTCATTACATTCGTGAATTAGTGGAAGAAAAGATAATATATTTGGATTACATTCCAACCGAGACTCAACTTGCGGACATTTTCACTAAACCGCTCGACAAAAGCAGGTTTAATAAATTAAAGTTTGATCTCGGTATGTGCAATTTAAATTGAATTTGCATAATTGGTGTATTATAATGTACAATAATTTGATGATTTATTTGCTTAAATTTGAAAATTATTTAAATTGCAAATTTTAAGTCGTACTCGATCAGTCGTGAGTGTATACGACCGGTCATGATACGACCGGTCGAACACTTACACGACCGGTCGTGAAACTCGGGATTTCACTTTAATTTGGGGATTTTGACTCTTCTTCCTCATTTCTTTTTTCCCACCAGCGGCTCTAGCTACGACCGGTCGAACCCACCTTCTTAGTTCTTCAAGGTTAGTGGTTCCTTTGCATTTTTATTATAGATTCTTGATATTAGTGTTTCAATCACTTTCTTGTAGAATCTATTTGGTCGTTCATTGCAAGATTGGAGTTTTATCTTGAAAAATCTGTTCTACCTAAAACCCATTTCTTCTATCTTGCATCTTGTTGTTTCATTGAAATCCTCCATTGAAAATGGATGCTAGAGGTAAAAAGAAAACTACTAGAGGTCCCTCTTCTTCTAGATCAACTTCCATTGTACAACGTCATCTTCGGTCTCCCGAAAATGATCCTCCAAATGTTCGGGATTTACGTATGCTAAATATTATTGTTGAGCGTCCTGTGAATGTTAATCACATTGCTTCATTTGGTATCCCTCCTCTGTTGGAATCTGTGGGATGGGATAACATCTTGCATTGGGGTGGACCTGCATACCAGTCCATTGCTCAATCCATGTTTGCATGTATCTGTGATTTTTCTCTTGAGAATTTAATTTTTAAAGTTGATACTCAAGAAGGATTGTTTGTAGTGGATCGACATTTGATTGCTGATATTATGGAAATACCTGTCAATGATGAGAGCATTCCAATTAATATTTTACATGACAGTCTCTCTGAATCTGAACGTAGAATGCTTACTAGAGATTTATGTAATTTGGATGTTCATTGGACTCATAAAGGTCATGCACTTCCCTCAAGATTTTTGTTACCCAGACACAGAGTACTACATAGGATTTTCATCTCTAATCTTTATCCTCGTGCTGGCAATAAAACCGAACTCACTGTTTTTATGGTTCGTGTTTTGCATTCTGTCATCTCTGGTGCAAAAATTTGTTTACCTTCTTTAATTTGTCATTCCATTATTCTGTCTCGTCAACATCCTGGACATAGTGATATACCCTTTGGTTATTTATTGACTATGTTAGCAAATCATATGCTCGTTGCTATGCCTACTAGAGAAAAACCCATCCATCATCTCCCCTTCAATAATTCCAATATTAACAAGATGACTTTAGAATTGGCTGATGGCCAAGTGGATGCTGGTGGCGGTGGTGCTGAAGAAGGAGATGCAGGTCAAGCTGGTGATCCTACTGAAGACGTGAATATGGATGATTTATTTGAAGAACTTGAGTCAGACTCGACTGATGATCCTGATTTTCAGCCCTCTGATTTTGATGAGAGATTAAATTCCCTTCAAGAGCAAGTGGCTCAAATTCGTGTTACCCAAGACATGCAATTCTCTTATCTACGCAAATATATGAGGCGTATTGCTAAGGGTTTACACAAAATTGATCCTTCTAATCCTGCTCCATCCTCTGGTTCTGACTAAATTTTTGCTACGTTTGTAATATTTTTTTTCTGAACTTTACATACTCACTGACTTTTTGAATTATGCACTAAAGCTCTCTTGAATCTATATACTAACTGCTATATTCATTATTATTGCTGCCCTTCTTCCTTTGTCATTTTGTGACAAAAAGGGGGAGAAGTTTTGGGAGATGTGCTCCTATTATCTATTACTCAGGGGGAGTTAAGCTTCTCAGGGGTAGTTATGGGAGAATGATGCTAGTTATTTCTTATCATATATTTCTGTGCATGCTTTCTATTGTTGAACTTGTTGTGAAATGTAGTAGTGAGTACTTCGTTTCAAATTGAAGTATTATAATTTGGGTGTTTTGTCACAAATTTGACAAAGGGGGAGATTGTAAGTGTTATGATCTCATGCTCCTTTGGTTGTCAAATTTTGTGTGCCAAAAATCTATCTGTGTCCTGTACTTGTATGATCATTTATTTGAATTCAAGACACCTCAAGAAGCTACATGTTGAAGCCTCAAGAAGCTACATGTTGAAGCCTCAAGAAGCTACAATGTTGAAGTTCAAATCTAAAGAAACAAGCATGAAGTAGTTCTATGTTGATATGATTCAAGATCTCAAGCATGATATGGTTCAAGATCTCAAGCCTGATATGATTCAAATTATCTACATTGTTGAATGGTTGAAGTTCAATGTCCATACGACATGGTTCAGGTTTGAATGACCTTAGGTTGACCCTTTAAGTAGGTCACTTTGGATACATTAATCAAATATTTATTTTACATAAGGTTGGTCTATTCTACGACCTTATGTATTGGTCCTAGCATTGGTCCGACTAGTCCAAGAAATTCCCGACCAGTCCTAAGTAGTTGAAGATTTTTCGAATTTTTGGTACGCCCACGACCAGTCCTAGAGGTCCTTCGATCGGTCGTAGGTGTGGCTTCGACTCGTCCACGACCAGTCGTGGAGCTACGACTTAAAGTCCAGTAACGAAATCACTGGTCCTACGACCAGTCGTAGGGATCTACGACCAGTCGTAGGTGACCCACGACCAGTCGTAGGGTACTCACGACCAGTCGTAGAACGGCTTTCAAAGATCGCGCTTATTTTTTCAAAAATCTGTTAGAGCTACGACCAGTCGTAGGTTTCTAAGACCAGTCGTAGGAGCGATTTCTGCTTCTATAAATTGAACACGAAATTCAGAGTTTTCATAACTTCAACGCTATTCAATTCAAGAATTTTCAAGTGATCACTCTGAGATAAGTCTGTGTTTATTTTAAGCTAGATTGTGCTTATTTAATATTCCTTTTTGCTAGCTTATTTAATTTGATTTTGTTTCTATATTCCAATCTTATTTGAAAAGAGGAATTATCTTATTCCTTCTTCTTGGAATCAAAATCAAATATAGCTACGCCCAACGAGTTAAATCTAAAATCTATTAGAATTTAGAACCTTATGAATGTGAGTATTGGAAATTGAACTTTGACATTCAAATCATCTACTCCGATTGGTTCTACCGGCTGCTACGAAAAAGGAGAAATCCAGGTATTTTACAATTCTGTAAAATTCATTTACTTTTGGTTTTGTTTGAGGTTAAGCAAAAAAAATCTCATTGTATTGGTTGTCTGAGGAAAACCAGAAAACTCAGAAAAGAGGGGTTTTTGAATTGTGTAAGCCCAAGTGAAAAAGACACAATTGTAAAGGTTTTTGGTGAACCTGTGAAAACCTATTTGTTAGTGAACGCTAATATCCCCTGTGTGAGGATATTAGGAGTGGAGTAGCTTTTTGTGTGGCTGTTGGAAAACAGTTGGTGTACACACAAGCGAACCACTATAACTCTTTGACTTGTGGTTTGAATGCTTGCTTAATTTTCATATCTTTTATCATTCGATCTTGTGGAATGTACAAGTGGATGTGAATGTTGTAATTATTTACATTTCAAGCAAGTGTGGGGATTGTTGTAATAATTTAGATCTTACTTTTGCATTTAATTACAATTCCTTGCTATTTCATTTACTAATATTAATATTGAGTCCTTGATCCAAAAGAGGTTCTAGAAATAAGGTTGTCCTACCATAAGCCCTTGTTGATTATGGTGTAAGGTTGTCCTTAGAACTGAATTGCATCAATCTCTCGATACCTATTTATCAAGGTGATTTAAATTTAGCTTTGTGAATTGATTCATATAGTAAGGCTATTGGCTTATTTTATTTCCGCTGATTTTATTTTAAATTTGGCATAGTCCTATTCACCCCCCCTCTAGGACATATAGCTTGGCCTTTTCAAACTTGTTGTTGGTTCATTTCCCCAATTTGGATGTTTCCACTTATTATAGTCATACGGATCATGGGTGGGAGAATTTGATGGTTGGTAGTACATATTATCACTCATAATATAATCACGCATTATCTTCTTCTCATCTGATGGGTGATAATAGTCCTCACGCCCATAATTATGATAACCCCAACACTTACGTACTGTTTTGTTAATCTGTGGGGTGTAATTACTCTCCCGCATATGATCACGCAAGGACTTCTCAACCGGTAGATCATTATATTTCGGTTGGTTCTCGATGATAGTTTCAAAAATTTTTTGAGACATAGGTTGATTTATACCATAGTCATCATCCCAATATAGATTATTCTTCTCAGCATATTGACGTTCCCACTCGTGCATATACATGATAAGACCCTAACTCTAAATCTACTCCTAAGAAAAATAAAAGAAATGGTCCTACAACAATATAGAGAGTAAAAGGAGGAGAAGTTATAAGGAAGTTACCAGTTTAGAAGTCTATCAAAGAGTCTACAAAACAGGAAGACAGGTTAGTTTCAAAAAATCAAATAAAAAAAATTCGAACATAAAATTAGAAAAAACCTAATCTTAAACTAATCCTAAAACTAGTTAATCTCAGAAAACGTAACCGTCAGTCCCCGGCAACGGCGCCAAAAACTTGTTCACTCCCCAAGTATAGGGTTGTGATGTAGTAATAATCTCGGTAAGACCGAGGTCGAATCCACAGGGATTGAAACCTGTACGTAATCTGAAGTTAACCAGAACTAGAACTAGCCTAATATGAAATCTAAATCAAATAATTTTTGAGGAATAATGGTGAAATAATTATCTAAAACTGAGGAGAAATTCAAAGAAGGAACACTAGGGATTCAGAGGATCCACTTGTAGAGATCAGGGAGATCTTATGCCTGGATTAAAGAATCATAGAAATTAACTGAACTGACGTTGATATAGTTTTCAAGAGATGAAAGGTATATGAATTAGAATGGATTTTATCACCAAACCATGCCCAGGAGGCAAAGCAAATAACAGAATTAATCTAATTACCAATCAATCAATTATATCATGAAGGTTAGGAAGGGTACCGACATCCAACCATGCCCAGGAGATGATGGTGAACAACAGGGCTTCCTGACGTCAGATACATAAAAAGGAAAGAAGAAATACTCAAAGCCACCACAGATCTATTGTAATTTCAGTCACAACAAACCATTGAAAACTAAAAGTATTCCCTTAATTAAACAAAAATCAAATTCAGTTCATGAATTAAAATCAAATTAAAGGCAATAAATAAAATCCCCCATCTCATTACAAGCTTCGCCTCTTAGCCCTAGCTAAGAGGTTTAGCCTAGCATGGATAGGCTATGCATCTTAAAAAAATAAATAAGGAAAAATAAAATAAATAAAATAAAATAAAAAACTAACTATTACTTTCTCTCTCTGCCAACCTCTGGTGTAGCTTGAATCTCCCCCCCCTCTATTCCCCTCTTTCTTTTTTTCTTTATAACAACAGGGACGTCGGCTGTTTGTAGATCCTCCTGGAGTCGGAGAGCCAACCTTCTTTACGCAACCAGCAAGTGTCGCAACACCTTTCGCAGCAAAAGGCAACGCAGCAAATTGGAATTTTCGGTTAAATAGGCTCCAAGTGCAAGATCCGAGCCATTCAGGCTTCATGGGGGTGGTCGACCATGCCATGGGCGAAGTTTGGACGGTCCAGATGGACCATCCGAGCACCACCAAGCTGCCACAGTGGGCCGCAAAACCCGGGCAGCATTCCGCTGCGAAACAGAGTCTTATCTATTTACGCAGCGCTGACGGCGAGGCCCACTTCGTCGTTGGTCTAGAAAATCCACTCCGTTCAATGTATTCTCCTCGTAATTTCTGTCGGGAATGGTGTGATTCCATTCAGATTCGGTGTGGTCCACGGAGTTATTCTTGCACCGTCCATCTTCCTTCTTAACGGCTGAAATCAAATCTTCGTTGTCTT
The DNA here is from genome assembly GCA_021015155.1 of Magnolia officinalis. NCBI lineage: Eukaryota > Viridiplantae > Streptophyta > Magnoliopsida > Magnoliales > Magnoliaceae > Magnolia > Magnolia officinalis. Next base: position 39,536,646 of record JAJHSJ010000001.1, read on the forward strand.
CCGAGATTCTGCCACCTAGGCGATGGTCACGCCTACCCTTTTGATACAATGGACGGTTCAGATCGGAATGTTGGCGTGTGATGGTGGCCCACGGGAAGGGACTGCAAGTCTCTGTTCAAAATCGCAGCAGAGAAAAGAAAAAGAAAAGAAATGTCGGTCAGCGAATTCTGACCGACTCTTGTTTATTCGGTGTACAGCGAGTATTCATGTACATGGTGTACATGCATTGCAGAATAGGGTCCACTTTGATGTTTTAGTACAATCCGCCCCGTCCATCCATTCTGTCATATCATTTAAACTGTCAAGACTAATTTTGAAGCATATCCAGATAGCAGGTGGGCCCAGACTGACGATTAGTGGACTGATCTGACTGTTGGGCCACTTCCTTAACGATCCAACGGCTGAAATTTGACGTGTACGGTTAATTTATGGTTCTCAGCCCATGGATGAAGTTTTGAGCCGAACGGATGGTGGAAACCCTGTGATCTTGCATTCTGGATGATTTTTAGGTCACTTGAGCTTCAGTTTCTTAATCTTCTCGGATCTCTGGCGTGTAAATCCACTGATCATGGTCCCCTGGAGTCCGCCCCTTGATCTGGTGACTTTGGAGCGTCATATCCACGCTTTTAATACCCAATTTCAGTTTAAGCTCCTAAATACATCCTGCATCGAAAACACGATTAAATTGAGCTGTTAATCAGTACTATGTTCGTAAATTCAGGCAATAAATAGGGTCTGATATGCAATATTTGACCCTCAACAACAAACACTTAGACTACACACATTAGCCTACATAAGCTATGTTGGCCAAAAAGTGTATTAGGGCGAATCCTTTCTCCAAACAGGTCATACATCCATAACTAGCTTAGATACACGGCAAATACTCATGGCTATCATATCAGCAAAATTTATACGGATATGGTATTTTCTACAAATACCTAGAATACACAAAATTTCATATTCTTCGTATGTAATCGAAACGGAAAACAGACAGCATGTTCTACATGTGAAACAGCATCCATGTCGAGAATAAATCATTAACCGACATTGAAAGCCTTGAAAAACTATAACTTATACGTCTAAAGTCCGCACCTTATGTCGTAGAATCGTAACGAATACGCTAGAATCTCTAAGCCTTCGCCTAAGGTGATTAGGCAACCTGAATCATGAAACAGGTCAGCTATTACATCACCTACACTCCTGAAAACCCTAAAACAGCTTAGGGTTAGGTTTTCTTACCTAAAAATGAAGTCGGAATCGCCGGAAAGGCGATTAGATCTTGATGGTTAAGCACGTATGATGGTAAGATAGAGCACCAGGATCCTTCACCCACTTCTCCCACACTTTCTCTCTCTTTTCTCTCTTCTCTCTCCTAGGTTTTCTCAAATTTGTATGGAATGAGAGAGTGAGGGTTTAAGGTCCTTATAGGTCCAAAACTCACTAAATTAGACTCAGGGCCAAGGTATACTTAGGTTATGTCCAAAAGGAGATTGTTCCGTCTCAACGGAGCACTTCTGGAAGCCCCCCTTGAGCCAAAGGTCGGACTTAAGCTCACAAACATTGGATCTAGGTCGAGTTACATTTTCGGTCCGATCGGATTTACAGATCGCCCGTGGCGGACCAGTTTCAGTTCAACGGTCACTGAGACTCGATCATGGTCACAAGTACACTGCCATGTGTCTGAAATTCCCCTGATCTGAGGGTGTATTTGGGTCAGATTTTGACGGTCTGATTTCTTATATCAAGCCCGTAAGTGACAAGTATCAAATTACTTAAATTTGGAATTTATTCCTAAATATTTTCACGTTTCTCACACTCTTCGCTCCGGGCTCAAGCGAATAACCCCGGGACATTAGCTGGATTTGATTTCCGAGATGGTTGTCAAGCCTAGCAAGGCGGTCCTCATCGTATAACTTTGTATTATTCGAACTTTCGATATGCGGTCCAGATCTAATACGGAGTTTCGTGATCCTCCAGAGAGCAGTCGGGTAATGAGATTGATCCTAGATTTTAGAGTAACCTAGCGTCAATGATTCTACAAGTTTTGGGTCTTGTAGATCGTATTTTAAGTGGATCAAGCAGATTTCGTAGCTAATCTAGTTTAGCACTTAGTTACTTTTGAAGGATAAGTTAGTGAAAGGTAAGATTTACGAAGGAAAAGGGTTAAAAAGCGATTTTAGAATGTGGGATTGAGTTCTGACAAGTTAATAAGGTGTTAGGATCGACCCATTGCCTAAGGACGTCTAATTCCAGGTTGGCAAAAATCCGGGATGTTACAATCTACCCCCCTTAAAATAATTTCGTCTCCAAAATTGGCTAAAGGTAATAAGTAAGAATTCTATTACTTCATTTGCCTAAGACTTATTGATTTCAAGTTTATATGCGCGGTAGGGTATATATTGTGCATGCTAGTCTAGTACATTTTAGGCACTACCCCCCTTAAAAATTTATTTTTTTATCCCTTGCTTATTCCCTAATAAGTTTATACAATTTATTCTGTTATCTATTTGACATCTTGACGACAATTCCCATCTATTTAGAGTAAGATAGTTGTTTTCAATGTTTGACCAACACAGAGAGACGGTTATAGTGGGCTTGATCCCGATACATCGATCTTCTACCTGGCCAGGGTAGAAAGCTCATCGTATCCCTTCCTAGTCCTGGTAGATCCTGGTCTTCTGCTCAGCCAAGCAGTGAGTCCATTGGTAGTCGCCCAGGATTGAGAATTGGGTCAAGCCGCGAATGCTTCGCAGTTGTATATTTCAGTAACTCCGTAGTCCGATCACTCTAAAACCTAGAGAATGCCCTCCATTGAAAGGCTCAAGTTTCCTATTTATAAAGATGCCCTTTAGGTCTTCGTCTAAGAAAATCCTCATCTCATTCTATGTCCGAGATAGGGTAGCTCATCCTATTTAGTGACCTATCTTTACATATAGGCTGGATCAATTCCATTCGATCCTGGGCCAGTGGGGCAAGGGTCCACCACGTTTTCGCTGCACCACCCAGATCAAAGAGGTGCATTAGTCGACCTAACTAGATTGGGCTCATAATGTTCTACCCCCAGGGTTCAAGATCTATGTCATGATCCGTATGTCGGAACAAGGTATAATTTAGGACCTATCCTTGACATGAAATGGGAAATACATTAATCTACCTTTCATCGACGATGCGTACTATGGCATTGGTACCTATGGTCACAAAAAGGAGATAAAGATGATGGGTATTGTGGTTGATTTCAGGGGCAGGTGTGAGTTTGAGGCAAGATACCTAATTCTACCAAGGAGTTTTATCACGGTCCAGACTTATCCTATTTAATCATGTCTAGCTTAACAAGCAGGCTATCTTTCTACGTTCATATGTACAATATGTATGCCGACATGGCATGTGATTTGGGACCTAATTCCTAACTGTCTGTTGCCCATTTAGGAAATTCCTAGGGCCTAAAAAGAAAATCTCTATTGGCTATATGTTTTTAACACTCCTCGAAGACGAAATCATAAACTTTGGGTGTAAATGGTAGGGCCAACACGGAAGGAAAGTTGTGTAGTGGGTCTGAGCCAGATACATAAACCTTCTGCCTCGCGAAGACAGAAAATTTGGTGTATCAGTTCTTAATCCTAGTTGATCCTGACCTTCTGCTTGATCAGAGCATGGAGTTCATTGGTAATTACCAGGATTGAGAATTCAACTCAAACCGCGAATACCTCGCTTATATATATAGCTCCTCTACTCCGTGTCCCTGATTGTAATAAGTCTTTGGGAAGGCAAGTCTAAGGGGTGTATTGCTTTGACCTATCATTAAATCTAAGGGATACATAAGTTTCCTCTGAGCATGAATAGTTACTAATCAAACAAGCCTCCTAAGAGTTGTTAAAGAAGCCTATAAGTACCAAGGGGATTCAACGAAGGAACGGGGCCTCGCTCCAACCTAATCAAGTCAACTAACTAAATTTATCTATATTCCTTAGTATAACCAACCAATAGTTGTAATCCAAAGTCTATGTTCTAATACAAGAAATTGTTTATCACTTAGGGTCAAACGTTGTCTGATTGAAATTGAGTTGCCTGCACTTGAATTTAACTACACTCGAGCATTTCACATATGCTCATACCAACTAAGAGGTCCTAGGGTTCACGTTATCAATTTATTGAATTTCCCATACTGTTAGGTCTTTCAAAATCTAGGAGCACCACTCTAGGTCCAAAACTCTATGGGCTTATTTGGCCAGTGGTCTTAAGTTGTATTAAATGGGGCGGTATTACTAATCCCACCTCAGGATTTGGAGTGGCATGTTTGGTAGGAGGGTGGGAGGGGATTAAAAAATTAATTTTATAGGCTTTGAAAAATGAGCCTTGTGTTGGAAGGTGTGAGATGGGATTTCCAAACCCCATGATGTGTAATTTGAAGAGAGATCCCGCGATTTACTTTTAATTGCATACATTCCAAACATGGTATTGAAAAACATGGGATACACCCAATCTAGGGACCATACCTTACACATACATTTATTGTTACTTTTACAATTCTATCCACCATAATCCCGCCGAATGCAGTTGGCCGAACGGGCCCTAAACGTCCCAACATTTGGAGGTTGTGAAAGTTATGGGACACAAAATGTGGATCGTTGTGCCCATATGGGTGTGAAATGGTGAGGCCAAGAGGAGTAAGAGATGGGTTTAGAGGAGTAATGGTGGAGGGGTGGAAGAAGTTCACAATTATCAAGTACAACTCCAACTTGCCAAACATTCTACACATTTGGCAATAAAAGGAGCTTCATGCATTTCATTTAACCCAAAATCATCACAATACATGGGACGTAGCCTTACATGGACCATGACAAAAGATGCATGTGAGCTAATACAACCAAGGCTTCAAACATCTATATCATTCTACCAAACATTACACTACTAGGCCTGTCGACATGAAATCACAAACATATCCTAAAGCATCAACCAAAACAAGCTGTAAACATCGGCATGGATGACTAGGCATCCGAGTCTGGCGATGGAGGAGGGGCACCCTTTCTCTTTCCCATGAGAGAGAGAAAAAGGTTGAAATCGAGAAAACGACCGTAATGATCTCGAAAAAGGCCATGGGAAGGGAAGAAAAGAGAGAGGAGGGGCTGGAGTTTTGGGTTCTCCATGGATTTGAGCCTCAACAGAGGTTGTAAAGGCCTAAATGACAGGAAATAAAGAAGGAAAATGAAGAAATGGGATGAGTTAGGAAGCTGACACGATTTTGAGCCACCAATGGGAGATGTATGGGCTCAAATGAGAGAGAATGGAGAGGTTGGAAGTTGGCTATTGCAAAAAACAGTGATGGTATGCGTGTTTGGCCAGGGAATGACGAAATGGGTGGACGGAAGGGAGATTTGAGAGAGGAAACAGCAACTTGGAAGAGAAAATGAGAGCTTGGAGGGGTGATTTGTGAAGGAAGTAGGTGTTTGGGGTTGTTTCAAGTCATGGCCCAAGCACCAGGGGGTCCCACTAGACCCCAAAGGCCATCGGCCCGAGGGCCCACCCGGCCGGGCCCATTAACTGGCGAGGCCTCGCCGACCTATCGAGGGTCTCGCCACTCCCTGGACATGTTGGCGATGCCTCGCCATTTGGACGAGGTCCTCGTGCCCCCTAGGTCCTAAAAATGTGTGGGGCCCACCCTGGGTCCCCCTGCAAGTGCTCCGTTTGGCCCCCGACTCCATTTGAGGCATTTTCGGGGCTAATTTGCAAACTAGAATGAGTTTATGTGATGTGTAGCATATGATTTTGGGGTAGGAGGCGCTATTCTATCCAACTAACCTATTTATTTCACGAGATTCCATAATTTTAATGGTCACAAGTCCAATTTATACATATATTTACTATTTATAATAAATTTTTGTTTAAGTATTATTCTTCATCATTTATACATTAAGATTTATGTCTAGTATGAAAGAACTTAGAAAAAGTTGAAGAATGAAGTGGTGAAAGGAGAGAATTTGAAGGAAATGGGTTAGACTTTGGGATTGAGTTCTGAGAAGTTGTTTTCAATATCTTAGTTGATAATTCATAAGAGTGGTGAGATTGATGAGGGATGTTGCTTGTAGAGTAAGAGCTGGATGGATGAAGTGGAGATGTGCCTTTGGAGCTTTATGTGGTAGCCGCATACCAACTTAACTAATGGGAAGATCTACTAGGATAGCTATAAGACCATTCATGCTTTATGGACCAGATTCTTAGGCTGTCAACCGACAACATGTTCATAGGATGTGTAATTGAAATGGGGATGTTAAGATGGATAGGTGTCAAGATGAGGAATGACAGATATATAAATGAATGCATTCGAGGGAACTTTGAGGTATCATTCATAGGTAATAAGATAAGGGAAAGTAGGCATTGATGCTTAGGCCATGTGAGATGGAGACCAAGAACAACACCGATTGGGGGTGAGTTGGTTTTAAGTTGAAGGTTCTAAAAGGGTAAAGAGAAGGCCCAAAAGGATGCGCTTGGAGGCAAAAAGAAATGATTTGGTGATCTATGGTTTAACTGAGGATGTCCTGGATAGAGTGGAATGGTGGAACATATGAACTTAAACGTTTTCTTTCCTTTGTGGCCCTAGATTTTATTATTGTTGCGATCCTTTGTATGGCCTACTAAATTACCTAGTAGAAATAGAGATCCGGTCTGTGGTAGTGGTGAGATTTGGGTGTAGCTAGGTATATGAATCATAACAAAAAAATTAGAAGAACTCACAATTGTGGACTAAATTACAATATTCAGTCTCGCCAGTCGGCGAAACTTGGGATTCTAATGTGGTTTCTAAGTTTTATCACCCCTTTCCTAATTCAAAGTGCGTCAGAGTGTGTCGTGTTACCATAATCCAGGCCCGGTTTAATCCAAATCATGCTTTGATACCATCTTGTAACACCCTGAAAATCGGGGGTCAAGCAAAGCTCAGCTCCCGAGTTCCAACACATCACTTATGCAACACAGATGATAATGATTATGATGAGAGCATTGAAACATGAATGGGATTATACCAAAACAGCGTATCATACTCCAGAGACAGTTAAATTGCAAGCGGAAGATTGTGATAGATATATAAAATATAAAATATATAAACTGTGGTGAGTCTCCAGAGTGTGATAACATTACCAGGTTAATAAATTACAAGTACAATTCCAGACTATACCAAATGTGTAAGGTCCTCTTGTCAACATCCATGTAACCCCGTCGATCAAGACACGGCTCACATGAAGATGCTAGAAAACAGCATATACGAGAAAGCATTCTCGTCGTCACAAAAGTCCGGCTCCGCCTCAGGAGTAGCGTTGCCATCTGCAATCAGACAAAGTCTGGCGGGTGTTCGGAACACCGTCCCGTATCGTGGGAGTAAGTGATCAACTCAGTGGAACAAAAAAGCATAGGTTAACATGTTATTAAAACAGTCAAGCAGTAATGATAAAGCAGTACAATCAACAACCCTAAGTACTCTTGTTAATGCAAGTATGAAATGTTGTCATGATGCATGCCCTCGCCAACATACTCCCTCATGCGACACCATCTTACGTCCGCAGCATGCGTTCATCCCTCAGTGCTCCACATCTTCCGGGTACATGCAGTGCTATGATGAGCATGATTACCGAGTTGTTATTAGTCCTTTTCATACAGCAGTATTGGGAAACTAAGGTACCTCCCTTATATCATTCCCAAACAATGATCCATTCTAGGGTTGTCAATCTTACATAATCCCATACAATGATGCGGTTATAGGTCGCTGCAAGGGCTGTCAGGGCTGTTACACGGAATCGTTGCACCACTCCCCCATCACCTTATCAATACAGGCCTAGTTTATACTCTGTTTACTACGGGAAGGCTCGTCGCCTCTCTGCAGATTCAGAGTATGCTCGAGGTCACTACACTGGGTACGGTCAGGGCTGTCAGGGCTGTTAAACGGAATCATTACACCACTCCCCCATCACCCATCAAAGCAGTGTAGGCCGACAGCTCGAATACAGTATCTCATACCACCATATTCGGCTCACGAGTCTGGGTTGCTCACTGGTCACTACGGGGAGGCACATCGCCCCAGCGTAGGCCAACAACTAGACCACGGTGTCCCATACAACCATGTCCGGCTCATGAGTCTTAACGGATCGAGGTACCAAGGTTAACGGGGTTGCACTGGTAAGTTTGGTACCTTAGGTTCAAGCAGTGGCATCCAAACATGGTGAACATACATTAGACAGATCGGGTTACTTGACGAGCTCGGCTAGCTCGAGCGCACGATAAGTTGGGCGACATGAAGTGCATAAGCCCTTCGCGTGGCCAACCACTATCGCCAACCGAAGTACGACTCGAGTTCGTCGAACACATCTCACATGGCGAATGAATCTCAACCACGAATTCAATCCTGTTACCGATTGCCTGGACTATACAATAGCCCCAATCACATTCAATTACGGAACAGTTAAAGCAGTAATGGATCAAGATTTCAAATCATACAATTAAATATCCAATATTGTCCGCTTAGGGCTGTCAGGGCTGTTGCACGAAATCGTTACATCACTCTCCCATCACCCTTCACGGCTCTTATGGAATACAACTTAAACATGGAATTATACATATGCATTACATAGATAAACAGACACCATAATCTATGGTTCATGGAGGAAAGCATATAAATAGTTAAATGAGTTGAGAATCATACCTCAACACTCTTATACATTACAATGGACTAACTACTTACTCATTTAGACATTTCATCAAACACTTTAGACTACATACATCAACATACATGACGTATATTGATTACATAGGTATTAGGCCAAATCCTTTCACTAGGGAGTTACCCCATTTATAACACACGTGCCCCCACGACGGATAGTCATAGCAAGCATGAATCCAAGTTCCATATTCATTCGTTCATTTTCACAAACACTTGGACTACACACTTTAACATACATAACGTGCATTGGCCGTGGCGTGATTTAGGGCAAATCCTTTCGCTAAGGGGTTGTCTAGTACACTTCAATCATGTTCTTACATTCAATACACATGGCAGGCATAAATCATAAATCCATATTTATTTAGTCATTTCAACAAACATTTAAACTACACACATTAGCCTACATAAGCTATGTTGGCCAAAAAGTGTATTAGGGCGAATCCTTTCGCCAAATAGGTCATACATCCATAACTAGCATAGATACACGGCAAATACTCATGGCTATCATATCAGCAAAATTTATACGAATACGGTATTTTCTACAAATACCTAGAACACACAAAATTCCATATTCTTCGTATGTAACCGAAACGGAAAACAGACAGCATGTTCTACATGTGAAACAGCATCCATGTCGAGAATAAATCATTAACCGACATTGAAAGCCTTGAAAAACCATAATCTATACGTCTAAAGTCCGCACCTTATGTCGTAGAATCGTAACGAATACGCTAGAATCTCTAAGCCTTCACCTACGGTGATTAGGCAACCTGAATCATGAAACAGGTCAGCTATTACATCACCTACACTCTTGAAAACCCTAAAACAGCTTAGGGTTAGGTTTTCTTACCTAAAATGAAGTCAGAATCGCCGGAAAAGCGATTAGATCTTGATGGTTAAGCACGTATGATGGTAGGATAGAGCACCAGGATCCTTCACCCACTTCTCCCACACTTTCTCTCTCTTTTCTCTCTTCTCACTCCTAGGTTTTCTCAAATTCGTATGGAATGAGAGAGTGAGGGTTTAAGGTCCTTATATAGGCCCAAAACTCACCAAATTAGACTCAGGGCCAAGGTATACTTAGGTTATGTCCAAAAGGAGATTGTTCCGTCTCAACGGAGCACTTCAAGAAGCCCCCCTTGAGCCAAAGGTCGGACTTAAGCTCATAGACATTGGATCTAGGTCGAGTTACGTTTTCGGTCCGATCGAATTTACAGATCGCCCGTGGCGAACCAGTTTCAGTTCAACGGTACTGAGACTCGATCAGGGCCACAAGTACATTGCCATGTGTATGAAATTTCTCCTGATCCGAGGGTGTATTTAGGTCAGATTCTGACGGTCTGATTGTTTATATCAAGCCCACAAGCGACAAGTCTCAAATTAATTAAATTCAAAATTTATTCCTAAATATTTTCATGTTTCTCACACTCTTCGCTCCGGGCTCAAGCGAATAGCCTCGGGACATTAGCTGGATTTGATTTCTGAGATGGTTGTTAAGCCCAGCAAGGCGGTCCTAATCCTATAACTTTGTATTATTCGGACTTTCGATGTGCGGTCCAGATCTGATACGGAGTTTTGTGATGCCCCCGAGAGCAGCCGGGTAATGAGATTGATCCTAGATTTTAGAGTAACCTAGCGTCAATGATTCTACAAGTTTTGGGTCTTGCAGATCGTATTTAAAGTGGATCAAGCGGATTTTGTAGCTAATCTAGTTTAGCACTTAGTTGCTTTTGAAGGATAAGGTAGTGAAAGGTGAGATTTGTGAAGAAAAAGGGCTAAAAAGCGATTTTAGACTGTGGGATTGAGTTCTGACAAGTTAATAAGGTGTTAGGATCGACCCATTGCCTAAGGACATCTAATTCAAGGTTGGAAAAAATCCGGGATGTTACAATGAACAATACCATGGACCACCCACTCTAACCAACCATGTGTTGAAATTGACACCATCGACATTCCCACTTAATATGAGTGCTCCATATGCCATGGTGAATCGGGATAAATTTTGGGCCCTAGGGGTTTTATGAGATGACTCATCATATAAATATGAGTTGGATTTCATGAAAACATCATTGCCCCATATATTCCCAATATGTTAACACTAGAGTATGCCCCTTTTCCAGTACCGGAGGAAAATGCATAATAAAAAGCACAGCGTGATCCATGGGTCATGGCTTGTGAGTTACACTTAGGCATACACTTAGGACATATTGATAATGTCTCTGTCTCAAAGATACCAAAAATGATTTCATGATCCTCTATAGAACAAGATTTTTCTAATTACAAGGTGATTTTATTTTGTCTTCTGATGTACATATTTTTATAACATTTATAGGGTAGCTAAGATCTTCTGATCTTTGGGTTAGCTACGAAAGAGCCCATAATTATTTTATTTTATTTTTTCACTCTGACAAGATTTGTCGGTCTCGGTACTACTAAGGTAAGTTCATTTATTCACATGTAACCCATCTATCAAATAAGTAACCTCTAAAAACCTCTAGGTCATTAAACTTGGATTGATCCAAACTTAAGGGGGGCACCACATAGAGGTTCACTTGAGTCAGAAAACAACCTATATTTTACCCTGACCTTGTATCTGTTTTGAACCAAGGATCTGAACGGCCTTGCTTATATATGAACAATATCGTGGACTACCCAACCATGTGTTGAAATTGGCACCATGGACATTCCCACCTAATATATGCTCCATATGCCACGGCCAATCATGCCAAATTTTGGGCCCTAGGGGTTTTCTGTGATGACTCATCCGGTCAATATAAGTTGGATTTCATGAAATTAAAATATCATTGCCCCACATATTCCCAGCACGTTAACACTAGAATATGCTCCTTTTCTAATAAAGGAAGTAAATGCATAATAGAAAAGCACGATGTGATCCACGGGTCATGGCTTGTGAGTTACACTTAGGCATACAAGAAGAGCCATGTGATGCATGCCATGTGATCTAGTCTTTATATTTACTAACCATCTCAATTGTGTTTTCTCTAAAGTCCCATTTATTACCAACAACCATTGAGTGAAGTCGAAAGAACATTCAATCAGCATGGCCACTTCTCAAACGACCCCTGCTCTCAAATAAGAAGAGGAAAGAAAAAGAATGGAATGCAGGAAATTACTGTCCTCCCTTCTAAGAGAAGATGGCTGGCGATACACTCCTCTCTATCAATACCAAGGCATTTGGTACACTAAAATCGGTCTACTAGGAACCATCGCATGCCAATGACACTTCCAAGCTCGTGACAGTGATATATTACTCGCGACCACACCTAAATCAGGCACTACATGGCTCAAGGCACTTGCACTTTCTATCGTAAACCGGACTTGCTATCCATATCCTCAGCACCCCTTGCTCACCAACAATCCCCATAAACTTGTCCCTTTCCTGGATGTTGACCTCTACCCAGATAACCAAATTCATGGTCCTGACAACATTCCCTCCCCTGCCATCATCTGCACACATATACCTTACGTGGCATTGCCACAATCCATTAAAGACTCTAACTACAAAGTTGTCTATCTTTGTAGAAATCCTAAAGATATCTTTATTTCACTTTGGCATTTCATAACAAAATGTACAGCCGAGACTCAATCATATTTTTCACTTGAAGAGGCATTTGACCTTTTTTGTGCAGGTGTTACACCGTTTGGGCCCTTCTGGGATCACGTGTTGGGGTATTGGAAAGCTAGCTTAGAAAAACCTAACAAGGTAATGTTTCTAAAGTATGAAGACTTAAAGAGAGAGCCCATGGTTCAGTTAAAAAGGTAGGAGGAGTTTTTAGGATACCCTTTCACATCTGACGAAGAAAGAAAAGAGGTGATCCATGATATACTAAGGTTTTGTAGTTTCGAGAATTTGAGCAATCTGGAGGTGAATAAAATGGGAAAGTTTCAACACAGGCACGAGTACTTAAGTGGGCGTGACAATAAGCTTTTCTCTAGGAGAGGTGAGGTTGGTGATTCATCGAACTATCTTACATCCCAAATGATTGAACGGTTGGATGGAATCATTGAAGAAAAGTTGCAAGGTTATGATCTGAAGTTCGAAGTATCCATTTAGAATCGCATAGCTCTGTTCCAATTCTCTAAGAATTCCTGTATGCTTTCATGTGTGTGTGGTTAATGTGGGGACATGCTTTGATATAACCCACATCTTCCTAAATTTGCTTGTTATGGTTGCGGGGTTTTGATGGAATGCAATACCAAACCTCTCACATACCATCCACGGCCTCATTCCAACAGATGGATAGCATCCATTTCAAAGATTGGGGCCATTTATCAGTAAGTGTACATTGTGAAAATGTTGCGGATAGTGTATATATATATATATATATATATATATATATATATATATATATATATATATATATATATATATATATATATATATAAGTGTAAGTGTTCTCAGAACTATGCATGTGCGTCCACACCCCATATGTGTGAGAGTGACAACCCGTATGTGTATGACTGAGCCCCTACACCAGTGTGCCCCCATGGACATGCAAACCCAAGCGAAGAAGCGTGTACACTTCTTGTGCATTAGGGGATCTCTCTCACTTTACACCCAACTCCCCTTATATTAGATTTCACTACCTAATCCACTAACTTTCTCTCCCAGCCATCTCACCCATATATAACTCACATGCATTACACTTCACCCCCAAGCATACCACATACATGACTCACTCGCTAGCCACTTTACCCCACACCTCCCTTTCAACCAATACATGCACTTTACCCGATCTAACCCTAGTTAGCTAACTGGCCTAAAACCCAACCCTAATTAATTTTCTACACCTAAGGTTAGTTGTTAGGAAGGGGATAGTAGAAAAAAGAGAGGAAAAGAAAGAAAGAGAAAAGTGAAAATAAAAGAAAAGAGAGAGAAAAAGTGAAAATAGAGAAAGGAATGGAGAAAAGAAAGAGAGAAGAGAAAGGAGGGGGAAGGAGGAGAGAAGGAGAAGAGGAGAGAAGGGAAAGAGGAGATATGAATACTCACCCCAGAATCATGTGCGAACTTGTGACGTAGGGAAGGACATGATGAGGACAATCACCTTCTTCCTCAAGGAATAATTACTCCGAATCCACTGATTTCTCTAGACTCATCACAGAAATTCCTTAAATCCACAAGGGAAAGGAAATAAATTTTAATAAAATTAAAAATAAATTGATTGATGATAAAAACGAATTTACAACCCTTTAAATAGTGATATCAAACTTAGGAAGAAGTTTCATAATCAAACTCCAACTCAAACTTCCTAAAAATGTGACTCACTATAAATAGTAAACTTACTATTTATAGACTTCATGGTTTTCGGCCAAAAATAGTAAGTGTCCAATTTGGCCTAACCATGTTATTCTCATAATTTTTCTAAGCCCTTTTCATGTTGGGCATGACTCCTAAAAATCAAAGGATCAAAAGTTATGATCAAACGAAAACTTACTATAAATAGTAAAAACGAAAATAAAATGGACTTTCGACCGTCAATCTGATGGAATCTCGCAAATCTCGCATGGTAAAACTGGCATAGCAAGGTTGGTTGGTTAAAGTAGCTTCTCCTATGCCAAAATCATATATGATATGTTGAATAACTTATTCCAGTTTGCGACATACGCTTGCTTTTGGGTTCTTATGGACCTGATCACTTTCAACTCCGATCGGGCCTTCTCTGGTCTGTCTTAGCCATGAAAATGTCCACGACCCACTCTATATCAGTCCCCTCCACTTCAAAAGAACTCGCCCTCAGCTTCTCGTCCTACTTCGGTTCCTGATACTCGTCAAGTCCGCGACGTTGAAAGTACGTGGAATCTCCATGTCATCCGGAAGATCAACAACGTAAGCGTTGTCGTTGATATTTTGGAGGATTGATATCGGTTCAATCTTCTTGTTTTTTAATTTATTATAGGTCCCGGTCGAAAATCTCACCTTGTGTAGATGGACCATTACATGGTCACCCACCTTGATATGAATTGCTTGTAAAAGAAATTTCATTAAGGCAAACCTCATCCAAACCGAATGAGGATATTGCGTCAGAAACAACGAAGGAGACTAACAAGTGAATGAATTTAGAGACACTGGGAGGGAATGTTCGAATTCGGTAATATAATTTGGGTCATTTTCACTAATCGTATTGGATTACAATATGGAACTTGCCCTACCATTGAGTTTCCATACTAAACAATTACAACCAAAAAAGATAGTAGGAGATGTGGAGAAGCTTGGTCCTTCCATAATCTACAACTCAATTACATTAATTCCAAACAAGACACCAAAAATGTGTTGACCGTTTCAATCGAACCAAATCCACCTTCTGGAAAGATAGTAATTGAAAGATTGACGCGTATCATGACCTAACATCTGAAGCCATTAAATATTTATGTACACTTAGAGGGTTGTCTAGTTACTATGGTCTAGGTCGATAATGGTGCAACCGTAAATATCATTCCGTCTAAGATGATGGCTAAGCTAAAAAAGACTTGAGATGATCTTATGCCAATCAAGGTCACGATCAATAATTTTACTGCAGGGGTGACACAAGCATATGGCGTTTTGCCTGTCGAATTAATGGTGAGAACTAAGAATGTGCTAGCCGCTTTCTTTGTAGTCGACACCTCCTCAAATTACAATGCTCTACTAGGAAGAGAATGGATTCATTCTTTCTCATGTATTCCATCATCAATACACCAATTTTTGATTTTCTAGATTTAAGATAAAGTAGAATTGGTTTTGGCCAACAACAAACCATTCTTAGCCATATCCGATGTGGCCAAAGCTTGTTTCTATGGAAACAATATCAGACCCATACATTTTATAGGACGATATAAAAATGGCAGATCAACTGGTATAAATGGTAGAATTAACCCAAATAACAAAGTACAGGATATCGCCACCATGATATGATTGGATGATGAGTTGTTGAAGGCAATAATTTTCTTCCATGCAACTACGAATTGTACCATAGAAGAAATTTTCTGATGACTCGGACATCGGTCAAGACCGAATTCATAGACAGATTAAGGCAACTCAATAAGTGTCTACAAAGATATGATAATGGATGCTTTGTTGACAGCAGTACCGTCCGGTCAAATAGTTGAAGATGATATTAATTTGAAAGATTTAAACCAAGTTCCAGAAAAATTGGTTGATTCTCAAACTCAAGTTCAATCAGTCAAATTTATCAATTTATCTTTTATCTCAGCTTTTCCTAAGAATAGCGGTAATTCTTAACCATAATCTTTACTTGTAATCCAAGTGTACTCTCATACATTGTATTTATTCTTTATCCAATATGACGCATTCTTGTCGTTGTTATTAGTGATCGATTGTGAGTTTTTCCTTTTGTTTGATTTATCTCGTATTCTGAAAGTCATTTCTTGTGATAGGTACAAAATAACCCAATTTCGAAGGAAGAACCCCACCCTCAAATTATTGTTTGATCGTTATAAACGTGTTCAAGTGTTTGAGTAAACGATTAATCTTCTTAAAATTCGATCATATACATTTATGTTCGATGTATATGCTTATTTTGACACTTGGAGTCAAAGTTGATCAGTTTGAATCAAACCATTGTATCCATTCCAACACACCCACCCAATAGAAAACAAAGCGAGCGACCAACAAGAGTTTAATTATGCATCCTCCAACTCCATCCATCTATTGTGAGGCCGATATTCTAAGTGGTTTTGATCACCAAACAAGTCCCCAAATCTGACGAATATAGTTCTGATGTATCTTTATTGTAATAGCATGGGACACATTCCATCAAACCTCTTCATGAGATGCGCATTCAGGGAGAAACGGTTAGTTGTCCAAATTTAATGCACGGAGCGTAGTTAGGTTTTCCAGTCGAACATGATTTTTGTGCTTCGCTTCTTCCACAGAAGAACATGACTTGGACGGTCTAGATTGATTTGCATTTATACTATTGCCAACGTTAACAACAAAGGCAAACACACACCATTTGATGCTCCAAATGCAAACGAAGGGGGAAGTGGATTGCTTGTTGCACCCGCCACACCCACAAGTAGGCGTGTACATCGAGTCGAACTAGCCTCAGCTCGACTCAGCTTAGCCACTAGCTAACCTCAGCTCGAACTCGGCTCGGCTCAATCCTCGAGCCTGACTAGCGAGCTCGGCTCCGTTCGGTCAGCAGCTCGGGCCAGTTCGAGCCGAGTTTGAGCCGAGTTCGTCATTGCATCATTTTCACAAACACCTGGACTGCACCTTCAAAATCTCACTGTATTTGAGACAACGGCAATGGTTTTATAGGTATTTTATCAAACACCTTATAAGCAACATAAAAAATCAAGAAAAAAAAAGGTGTTGGTTTCATACACATACCTTCCTTGCCACCCGCCACACTTCTTTGAGGCATTTCATCAAACAATTGGTGAGCAACATCCATATCAAAGTAACCGAGTCACTGAACTGGTTCGATCCGAGTTCGATTCGAGCCGGGTTCAATCCGAGTTAAGTCGAGCTGGGCCCATCTCGAACTCATTTTCGAGCTAAAAAAATCTGCTCGACTCAGCTTGAACTCAGCTTCGAATCGAGTGGAATTGAGCTTTTTTGATTCGAGTGGATCGAGCTAACCGAGCTAGCTCGATTCGTGTACACCTCTACCCACGGGGATATCCATGTGGCACAATTTGCCCTAAGCTCTATGAGGACCATCATGATCTATGTATTTTATCCATGCCATTCATCCATTTTACCAGCCCATTGTAGAGCATGAGCCCAAAAATGAGGTGGATCCAAAGCTCAACTAGACCACACTACAGCAAACAGAGAGGATTGAACACCCACTGTTGAAAGCTTCTCAAGGTCCACTATAATGTTTTGTTTGCCATCCAAACTGTTCATAAGGTCGTGTGGCCTGGATGAAGTGAAAATATGTTTCATTTGTCAACTTATTCATAAAGTCACACTGCCACAAATATAATCTTTATCCAAAACTTTTGTGGCCCAAAGAAGTTTTCAGTGGTGAGCGTTCAACCCCATTGTTTTGCACGGTGTGGTACATTTGAGCTTTGGATCCATATATTTTTGGGTTCATGCTCTAAGATAAGCTGCAAAACAAAATAGATGGACAGCGTGGATAAAACACATACATCACAGGCCACAAATATAATCTTTATCCATAAAGTCACACTGCCACAAATATAATCTGTATCCAAAACTTTTGTGGCCCAAAGAAGTTTTCAGTGGTGAGCATTCAACCCCATTGTTTTGCACGGTGTGGTACATTTGAGCTTTGGATCCATATATTTTTGGGTTCATGCTCTAAGATAAGCTGCAAAACAAAATAAATGGACAGTGTGGATAAAACACATACATCACAGGCCCCACAGAGCTTGGGCCACCTCATGCCACAAGGATATCCCTACGGTGGGTGGGTGCAACAGGCAAGCCACTTCCATTGGAGGGAGTAGCTAGTGGTACCGAAAACTATTCGCCTACAGCTGGCAGATCATGTATGGACCGTTGATTGACGTAGGGGAGGACGTGAGGTCGAGCACCATCTTCCTCAAGAGGATAAGTATTCCGAATCCACGGAACTTCTCTAGACTCCTCATAAAGACTTCTCGAATCCACAAGGAAAGAAACTATAAAATAGAAATAAATTCTAATAAATTCGAAATTGATTAATGAATGACTAAAAATGAGTTCAAAACCCTTTAAATAGGGGTACCAAGCAATGGAAAAGAAATCAGAATCAAACTACAACTAAAACTCCTAGAAATCGCGGCTTACTATAAATAGTAAACTTACTATTTATAGACAGTCGTGATGTCTACTAGTGCGCAAGGTTTTCGGCCAAAAATAGTAAGTGTCCTATTTGGCTTCACCAAAACATTCTCCTAATTATTCTAAGCTCTTTTCACGTTGGGCGCAACTCCTAAAGCCCGACGGATGAAGAGTTATAATCAAACTAAAACTTACTATTTATAGTAAAAATGAAATTAAAACAGGGAAACGATTGTCGATCCAGGGGTTTTTTGCAATTCCGAGCATCGTAACCCGGCAGAGCCAGGTTGGTTGGCTAAAGTAGCTCGTTCTACCCCAAAATCATATATTTTACGTCAGGTAACTCATTCCGGATTGTGAGATACGCCCGATTTAAGGTCCGATGGTCTGGATCACTTCTATCGCCGACCGGGCCTTTTCTGATCCATCTTAGCCATGAAACTGTCTGCGACCCACTCTACATCAGTCCCCTCTACTTCAAAAGAACTCATTCTCAAGTTCTCATCCTGCGCTGGTTCATGATACTCGGTCAGGTCCACGACGTTGAAAGTCCGCGAGATCGCCATGTCATCTGGAAGATCAACAACATAAGCATTATTATTGATCTTTCGGATGATTGGTACCGATCTAATCTTTTTATTCTTCAACTTGTTGTACATTCTGGTCGAAAATCGTTCCTTGCACAGATGGACCATTATTTGATCGCCCACCTCGAACACTTTTTGTCGCCGATGCTTGTCCGCTTGCTCCTTGTACTTTTCATTCGAGGCATGTAGCTTAGTTTGTACCTCCGCATGAATGCCCATGATCTTGTCAACCATATGTTCTACTGCAATGCTCATGCCTAGGAGCTTGGGCAGAGGGACCAAGTCTAGTGTGTGGCATGGTACTCGTCCGTAAATAACCTGGAACGGGGATTTTCCTATCGAGCGGTTCACCATGTTGTTGAATGCAAACTCCGCTTGAGACAAAGCTAAATCCCACTGCTTCGGTTTTTCTCCTGAAATACATTGAAGGAGATTTCCCAACGTGCGATTCATAACCTCAGTTTGACCGTCAGTCTGTGGGTGGTAGGCACTGCTGAACTGAAGTTGTGTATCAAATCGAGTCCACAAGGTCCGCTAAAAGTGGCTTATAAACTTCGTGTCACGATCAGAAGTAATAGTCTTGGGAACCCCGTGTAGCCGCACAATTTCTCTAAAGAATAGATTCGCCACGTGTGTTGCATCGAGAGTCTTCTTGCATGGAATAAAGTGCGCCATCTTGGAGAAACGATCTACTACCATGAACACCGAATCCATGCCGCATTGTGTTCGTGGGAGACCAAGCACAAAGTCCATAGATAAATCCTTCCAAGGGCCGTCAGGCACGGGTAACAAGGTGTAGAGGCCCGTATTATGAGATTGCCCCTTGGCGGTCTAACAAATATAATAACGTTGGACTGTCTTTCCCACATCACGTACCAATTGTGGCCAGTAATATCATTCTTCCACAAGAGCTCGCGTCTTATCTCGCCCAAGGTGTCCACTAAGGCCACCTCCATGTAGCTCTTGGATTATCTGTTCCCTTAGCGAACTGTTCAGGATGCACAGTCGATTTTCCTTGAGAAAGAACCCGTCTTGCATATGTAAGTCACTGGGATGATCTTCTTGACATCTAACCCATACGTCCTTAAAGTCGTCATCATCGGCATATATGTCTTTGAGGCACTCGAACCTGACAACCTCATTGCTCATAGTGACTAACAAAGTTGCACGACGACTCAGTGCATCAGCTACTTTGTTCTGTTGCCCTGACTTGTGTTTTAGTACGAACGTGAATTCCTGCAAAAACGAGATCCATCTAGCATGCACACGGTTAATCTTAGCTCGACTATTAATGAATTTGAGAGCTTGATGGTCCGTGTAAAGTATGAATTCCCTTTGAATCAAATAATGTCGCCAGTGTCGCAGTGCCTGAACCACCGCGTATAACTCGATCTCATATGTAAACCACTTCTTGCGTGCATTGCTAAGTTTCTCACTGTAGAAGGCTACCGGCCTACCTTCTTGATACAAAACTCCTCCAATTCCAACATATGAGGCATCACATTTGACTTCAAACAGTTTGTCAAAGTTGGGAAGTATAAGAACCGGGGTCGTGGATATTCTGCGCTTGATTTCTCGGCAAAGCTCCGGCTGGCTTCGTTAGTCCACTGAAACTGTGCTTTCTTCATGCAATCTGTGATTGGTGACACAATGGTATTGAAATTTTTCACGAACCGACGATAGAATATCGCCAGTCCATGAAAACTTCGCACTTCGTGAATATTTGTGGGAACCGGCCATTCTCTGATTGCCTTCACCTTTTCCTCATCCACCTGAATGCCCGTGGATATTACGACAAAACCCAGAAACAATAGGCTATCAGTCATGAAGCTGCACTTTTTTAAATTGAGATACAATTTATTTTTAGTGAGCACTTGAAGGACCTTCTTGAGGTGTTCCATATGGGTGGTTTCGCCTTAACTATATATCAAAATATCATCAAAATAAACCACAACGAACCGCCCAATGAAAGGTTTCAGAACTTGGTTCATCAATCTCATAAATGTGCTAGGCGCATTCGAAAGACCGAAGAGCATGACCATCCATTCGTATAATCCTTCCTTGGTCTTAAAGGCTGTTTTCCACTCATCACCTGGCCGTATTCAAATCTAATGGTAACCTCTCCTTAGGTCCAATTTAGAGAATATTTTTGCACCCTCTAACATGTCCAGCATATCATCCAACCGTGGTATAGGAAACCTGTATTTTATGGTAATTTTGTTGATGGCTCGGCTGTCGACACACATGCACCAACTCCCATCTTTCTTTGGAGTTAATAGAGCTGGTACAGCACATGGACTCATGCTTTCTCGAATAAGACCCTTACGGATCAACTCCTCTACTTGTCCCTGCAGAATCTCGCACTCATTTGGACTCATTCGATAATGAGGACGATTAGGTAAACTGGACCCAGGGACAAAGTCGATATGGTGTTGGATATCCCGCATGGGGGGTAACTCATCGGGAAGGTCATCAGGCCAGATTTCTTTGAATTCATGTAGTAGGGGCCTTAGTCTTTCAGGGATGATGGTAGGCTCGAGTTCTTCCCCTTTTACAATTAATGCATAAGTCTGTCCTGTTTCTTTGGATTCTTCCACGAAGTCCCGTATGGTTAAGAGAAAACGACCCTCCACTTTAGAAGTTTCAGGTGGTCCCTCTGGATCCATAGGGGCCAATATGGTCTTCCGGCCGTCCTTGACGAAAATATATATGTTATCTCGCCCTTTATGAGTGGCATCACGGTCAGATTGCCAGGGCCGACCGAGTAGTATGTGACGTGCTTCCATGTCAACCACATCGCATACTACTTCATCCTTCTAATGTTTGCCAATTGAAAAGGATATGGTGCACCATTCAGTTACCTTTGTTTCGCTGACCTTCTTGATCCAACCGATTGTATATGGAGAGGGATGACGCTCCGTTTTCAATTGTAATTTTTTCACCATGACCTTGGATACGATGTTCTCGCTGCTCCCACTGTCAATGATCACGTCACAAACCTTTCGATTCACCGTACACCTAGTGTCGAAGATGTTATGACGCTGTAGATGCACTTCTTTTCTTGGCGCAATAATAGTCGCCTCACGACGAGCGACTCGCCGTTATCTTGCTGAACCCAACCTGAATCATCTGTCTCGTCCTCGGTGGTATGCTCTTGTTCTTCAATATCTGGATCTTCATAAGCGTTATCAGTACTACCATCATTGATGGCGAGGTTTGCCACTTTTCGCTGGGGACAAGTATTTAATAGGTGGCCCGGTTGGCCACAACGATAGCAGTTGTCAGGCCTTGGCCGAGCATAAGAGTTCGGGATTCTACTTGGACCAGCAATAGTCGATATGCCCCTTTGGGGTCTAGCCTGATCTCGGTTCTCAGGCATAGGAGGTTGAGTGCGTGCTCCTACGGGCTCCTTCCCCTTGGGCCGTGCAGTTCCCTGGGTTGGACCTGCCATAGGGATCCTTACAGTAGGATAGGTTCGTGTGTTAGGACGTTCAAGTTGCCTTCTTCCCGGGTAGCCAACTTGATCGCATCATTCATCGTCCATACGGATTGCATCTGGACCCAATCCTGGATAGCCATACGCAATCTACCATTGAATCGGGCGACTTGTTGCGATTCAGTGTCGACCAAATCGTTACGCGCCGCCAGGCGGTAAAATTCTTCTGCGTATTCTCTCACAGACTGACTACCCTGTCGACAATTTTGGTATTGTTGGAATAATACCTGATCGTAATCGCTAGGGAGGAATCGGGCACGTAGTAGCTGCCTCATCTGCTGCCAGGTGCGGATTGGTGCTTTCGTCTGCCTGGTTCGCATGAGTTGCAGTTGTTCCCACCAGGCTGAAGCTCCTCCTTTCAGGTTGTACGCCACAAGCTTGACCTTCTTTGCTTCAGGGATGTCCATATAGTCAAAAAATCGTTCAACTTCAGAAAGCCAATCGAGGAAATCCTCAATGTATAGTTGGCCATTGAAGCTAGGAATATCAACCCACATCTTGAATTCTCGATCCGTTCGATCTACTCTATCGCCGCTAGGTCTGGGGTGTTGGAAGATTATATCGTCAATTTCCTCCTCACTGGAGCCCCCTTCCTCAGGAATGACCCTTGGATGCACTGCCGGTACTATCCTGCAATCAGGGCGATTACGAGTTTCAACAATTAGCGGTGGAGGATTACCACCAGGAACACGGAGTTGCCTTAGGTTTTTCGCCAAGAGATCTGTTATGCAGTCGATGGAAGCCTGCAGCCCTTACATGGCTTGCCGATTCTCTTGTTGTGCTACTTCGAAAGCTTTCGCTGTTAAAGGTAAATTCCCTAGAGCACCGCCCATGGGATTGTTGCCCGACCCATCATTAGAAGCCATCGATCCGATGAGAAACCTCGCTCTGATACCAAACTGACGCAGGGGAGGACGTGAGGTCGAGCACCGTCTTCCTCAAGAGGATAAGTATTCCGAATCCACGGAACTTCTCTGGACCCCTCACAGAGACTTCTCGAATCCACGAGGAAAGAAAGTATAAAATAGAAATAAATTCTAATAAATTCGAAATTGATTAATGAATGACTAAAAACGAGTTCACAACCCTTTAAATAGGGGTACCAAGCAATGGAAAAGAAATCAGAATCAAACTACAACTAAAACTCCTAGAAATCGCGACTTACTATAAATAGTAAACTTACTATTTATAGACGGTCGTGATGTCTACTAGTGCGCAAGGTTTTCAGCCAAAAATAGTAAGTGTCCTATTTAGCTTCACCAAACCGTTTTCCTAATTATTCTAAGATCTTTTCACGTTGGGCGCAACTCCTAAAGCCCGACGGATGAAGAGTTATAATCAAACTAAAACTTACTATTTATAGTAAAAACGAAATTAAAACAGAGAAACGTTGTCGATCCAGGGTTTTTCACAATTTCGGGCGCGCAACCCGGCAAAGCCGGATTGGTTGGATAAAGTAGTTCGTTCTACCCCAAAATCATATATTTTACGTCAGGTAACTCATTCCGAATTGTGAGATACGCCCGATTTAAGGTCCGATGGTCTAGATCACTTCTGTCGCCGACCGGGCCTTTTCTGATCCATCTTGGCCATGAAACTATCTACGACCCACTCTACATCATTGATCAAGTAGGACATATTGATAATGTCTGTCTCAAAGATTTTCTGTCTCAATGATACCAAAAATGACCGCACGATCCTCTCTACTACAAGAAGATCTTTTCAATTGCAATGTGATTTTATTTTTTTCTCCCAATGAACATATTTTTATACCATATTTTATTGGGTAACTAAGATCTTCTGATCTTTGGGTTAGCCACGAAAGAGGCCACAATTATTTTATTTTATTTTTTCACTTAGGCAAGATTTGATGGTACCAGTACTACCAAGGTAGACGTAGGAGAGGTTGATTTATACACATGCAACCCATCTATCAAATAAGTCACCTCTGAAAACCTCTAGGACATGAAAATTGGCTTTGAACCAAAACTAAGGTGGGCACAGCATAAGGGTTCACCTGAGTCGGAAAACAAGCTATATTTTGCCCTGACCTAGTATCTTGTTTGGACCAAGGGTTTGAACGGCCTTGCTTATATATGAACAATACCGTGCACACTCCCACTTAATATGCTCCATATGCCATGGCAACTGAGGCTAAATTTTTGGCCCAGGGAAAACATGAGATGACTCATCCTATCAATATGAGTTGGATTTCATGAAAACATCATTGCCCCCACATATTCCCAGTACATTAACATTAGAGTATGCCCCTTTTCCAGTAGCGGAGGTAAATGCATAATAAAAAGCACG
Organism: Magnolia officinalis; assembly: GCA_021015155.1. Lineage (NCBI taxonomy): Eukaryota > Viridiplantae > Streptophyta > Magnoliopsida > Magnoliales > Magnoliaceae > Magnolia > Magnolia officinalis. The sequence goes on from JAJHSJ010000001.1 coordinate 39,561,503, forward strand.
GCATGATTCATGGGTCATGGCTTGTGAGCTACACTAGGGACATATTGATAATGTCTCTATCTCAAAGATACCAAAAAAAATGACTGCATGATCCTCTATAGTGCAAGATCTTTTCAATTGCAATGTGATTTTATTTTGTCTTCTGATGTACATATTTTTATAACATTTATAGGGTAGCTAAGATCTTCTGATCTTCTGATCTTCTGTCGGTACTGGTACTACCAAGGTAAGTTGATTTATTCACATGTAACCCATCTATCAAATAAGTCACCTCTAAAACCTCTAGGACATTAAACTTGGATTGATCCAAAGCTAAGGTGGGCACAACATAGAGGTTCACCTGAGTCAGAAAACAACCTATATTTTACCTTGACCTTGTATCTGTTTTGAACCAAGGGTCTGAGCCTTGCTTATATATGAACAACACCGTGGACGTTCCCACCTAATATATGCTCCATATGCCACGGCCAATCATGCTAAATTTTGGGTCCCAGGGGTTTTCTGAGATGACTCATCCTGTCAATATAAGTTGGATTTCATGAAATTAAAATATCATTGCCCCACATATTCCTAGCACGTTAACACTAGAATATGCTCCTTTTCTTATAAAGGAAGTAAATGCATAATAGAAAAGCACGGTGTGACCCACAGGTCATGGCTTGTGAGTTACACTTAGGCATACATGAAGAGCCATGTGATGCATGCCACGTGATCTAGTCTTTATATTTACTACCCATCTCAATTGGGTTTTCTCTAAAGTCCCATTTATTATCAACAACCATTGAATAAAGTCGAAAGAACGTTCAATCAGCATGACCACTTCTCAAACAACCTCTACTCTCCTACAAGAAGAGGAAAGAATAAGCCAGGAATGCAGGGAATTACTGTCCTCCCTTCCAAGAGAAGACGGCTGGCGATACACTCCTCTCTATCAATACCAAGGCATTTGGTACACTAAAATCGGTCTACCAGGAGCCATCGCATGCCAACGACACTTCCAAGCTCGTGACAGTGATATATTACTCACGACCACACCTAAATCAGGCACAACATGGCTCAAGGCACTTGCATTTGCCATCGTAAACCGGACTCGCTATCCATATCCTCAGCACCCCTTGCTCACCAACAATCCCCATAAACTTGTCCCTTTCCTGGAGGTCGACCTCTACCCAGATAACCAAACTCATGGTCCTGACAACATTCCCTCCCCTGCCGTCATCTGCACACATATACCTTACGTGGCATTGCCACAATCCATTAAAGACTCTAACTGCAAAGTTGTCTATCTTTGTAGAAATCCTAAAGATGTCTTTATTTCACTTTGGCATTTCATAACGAAATGGACAGCCGAGACTCAATCATATTTTTCACTTGAAGAGGCATTTGACCTTTTTTGTGCAGGTGTTACACCGTTCGGGCCCTTCTGGGATCACGTGTTGGGGTATTGGAAAGCTAGCTTAGAAAAACCTGAGAAGGTAATGTTTCTTAAGTATGAAGACTTAAAGAGAGAGCCTATGGTTCAGTTAAAAAGGTTGGCAGAGTTTTTAGGATACCCTTTCACATCTGACGAAGAAAGAAAAGAGGTGATCCATGATATACTAAGGTTGTGTAGTTTCGAGAATTTGAGCAATCTGGAGGTGAATAAGACGGGAAAGTTTCAACACAGGCACGAGTACTTAAGTGGGCTTGACTATAAGCTTTTCTTTAGGAGAGGTGAGGTTGGTGATTCATCGAACTATCTTACATCCCAAATGATTGAACGGTTGGATGGAATCATTGAAGAAAAGTTGCAAGGTTATGATCTGAAGTTCGAAGTATCCATTTAGAATCGCATAGCTCTGTTCCAGTTCTCTAAGACTTCCTGTATGCTTTCGTGTGTGTTTGATTAATGTGGGGACATGCTGTGATATAACCCACATCTTCCTAAATTTGCTGGTTATGGCTGCGGGGTTTTGATGGATTGCAATACCCAACGTCTCACATACCATCCACGGCGTCATTCCAACAGATGGATGGCATCCATTTCAGAGATTGGGGCCATTTATCAGCAAGCGTACATTGTGAAAATGCTATGGACAATATATATATATATATATATATATATATATATATATATATATATATATATATATATATATATATATATATATATATATATATATATTTTCAACATACATGTGGGGCTCACTTGATTAGTACAATACCCTTACGTTTAGGGTATGGCTGGTTCACATTGTGCACTACATAATCAATGGCTCATATTGATTGCAAATGTGCCATCGGTCGGTGGGAATGAGGCAACTGTATGGTAGCTACAGTACGGGCATCTACTTTCTATCAAAAACCCGTGTTTGTATTGCGTTATATGCAATGCTTTTAATTTTGTTTGTTATCCATTTACTTCAAGCTCTCGTCTATATAATGTCTGTTATATAATGGGTATTATGTTATAACTATCTTTCATGCCAACTTGTCACATAGAGTATCCCTTTTGTACCAATGGTGGAACATGTTAACTTAAATAGATCTGTTTGTTTTCTTCTCCTCTTTTGTGAAATTCTGATCCATGTTGGTATTAGAGCCCACCCGGGCCATTGGTTCATGCAATAGTTCTGTTTATGAGTGCGGATCCTCTGTTTCCAGCGAACTGTGCTCCCCATGTCCTGAAAAATAATGACCAGTTTACGAAGTACCACCTTATTAAGAAGAAATGTGACGTTTCTAACGGCTGATTCAAAACGTGTACGTGCCACCCACCATCAGTGACATTGGGAAGCGGATTGCGTAATGTTTACTGAGTAAACTCAGTGAGGTCCACCTTGATTTATTTATTTAATTTATTCGCTCCGTCCATCCATTTTTCCCATATAATTTTAGTGCTTGAGCCCAAAAATGAATCATATAAAATGTTCAAATGGATCACACCACAGGAAAGGTCTACCATTGAAGTTTTGGATCAAGCTTATATTTGTGTTTACCATTCATCCATGTCTTTATGATCTCATGAATGGGTTGGATGACAAATAAACATCACTGTGGGGCCTAGCAAGGTTTCAACGGTGGAAATCATTATAGCCACTGTTTCCTTTCCTGTGGTATAATCCACTTGATCTTTGGATATGCTTCAATTTTGGAATCAACCCCTTAAATTAGATGGAAAAACAGATGGACAACGTGGATAGTCCATATACATTCAAGGTGGGCCCCATTGAGTTTACTCAGTATGATAAGAGCATACTGAGTAACTCGATACGCAATCCGATTTTGGTGACGTTGGTGGGACCTGACCGTGGCCCACCTCAATGTATGCTTTATATATCTACGCCCTCCATCCGGTTTGTTTGTTTTTTTTTTTTTACATTTATTGTCCAAAAAATGAAGAAGATACAAAGCTTAGGTGGACCACATCACAAGAAACATTGGTCACAAAATGGCCACCATAGAAAACTTCCTAGTATCCACGGCTATGTTTTTTTGTTGACATTTGCCTCTGTTTTGGGTTTTTTTTTTTTTTTTTTTTTTTTTTCATTCCTTAAAATGAGTTGGCAAAACAATATATAACACAAATATACAGTACATACATCAAAGTATGCCCCATGATAATGTCCCACTCACATCCTAATATATGGGTTGCAACAAAGCTGCATTACTTTTTCAAGACCAAATTGCATGGTGTAGCAAGCAGCACCCATGTTAGTGTTATGTACTAACACACAATCTCAATGGGCACACCATGATAGATGTGCCTTATCCATGGTGTCCATCTATTTTTTCACCTCATATTAGGGCATGAGCCTAAAAACTAAGGTAGATCCAAATCTCAAGTGGATCACACCGAAACAATAGTGATTGAAAGCTCACCATTAAAAACTCCCTAAGGCCCACTATAATGTTTATTTTCCATCCAACATCTTGATAAAGTCACAAAGTCATGGATGAAGAGAAAATACAAATATCAACTTGATCCAAACTTTTGTAGAGCGACTAAGAAGTTATTAATGGTTGGCGTCCAATCACCAGTTTCTTGTGGGTGGTCTACCTGAGATCTAGATCTACCTCAATTTTGTGCTCATGCACTAAAATGATCCATAAAAATGGATGGACATCATGAATAATATGCATACATCATGGTAGGACCTACAAAGCTTTTCCAGTAGCAAGCAACCGTCCATAGTGCATGCTGCCCTAGGTAATCTAAGTACCATCCCTTACAACCACCTGGAATAGCAAATGGTTAATTGGTGTATCAAGTTGGACTCAATGTGATATTTATGTAAAATAAACTCCAACCACTAGGTTTGTCTGATAACCCTGTCATTTTGTTCTGCAACTCTGCCACTTTATCTTGCGGAACTCTGTCAGTTTGTCCGGTAACCCCATCACCTTACCCAATAGAACCCCATCAAATTGTTTGGTAAAACCTCATCATTTTATCTAATAAAACCTCATCACTTTGGTTATTATAACCACACCACTTTGTCTATAATTCCATTACTTTGTCTAGTGGAACCCATCACTATGTCTAGTAATTTCGTCACTTTGTCTAGTTAAATCCCGTCACTTTGTCCAACAACCCTGTCACCTTGTCTTACGAAACCACTACACTTTTTCTGGTAACCTAGTCACTTTATTTAGTAGAACCTCACCACTTTGTCGGGCAACTCGGTCACTTTCTCTAATAAAACCCATCACTTTGTCTACTGTAACCACGACACTTTATCTCATAGTCTCATCACTTTGTCTAGTAGAATTTTGTCTCTTTATCTAGTAACTTCATCACTTTGTCTAGTGAATCATGTCACTTTGTCCGCAAATCTCGTCACTTTGTAAAATAAGACCCCATCGCTTTGTCTGGTGGAACCACGATACTTTGTTTGAAAACCCCATCCCTTTATCTAGTATAACACCATCACTTTGACCCATAATCCTATCACTTTGTCTAATGGAACTTTGTCACTTTGTATAGTGAAACCTTGTTACTTTGTCCAAAAACCTCGTCAGTTTGTTTTGTAGAATCCCGTCACTTTGTCTGGTGGAATCTTGTCACTTTATCCGGTAAGCCTATCACTTTGTCTAGTGGAACTCCTTTATCTAGCAATCCAGTCACTTTTTCTAGTGGAACCCATCACTTTGTCCAGTAGAACCTCTTTAATTGTATATGGAGTTTACTTAGAAAAAAATATTTGTATGGGACATATCTATTGACTTAGATCGGGCCCATTGTGATGTTTTTTTAAGATCCACTACAACCATTTGTTATTAAGTCTCATATTGGATATAAAGACAAAAAAACAGATTGAATCGTGATTCTCGTGGGCGCACTAAAAGAAATGGTTGGGAGAGATTTATACCCTTTGATTTTTAAAGGCTCCAACATGATACTTGTATGAAATCCACTTCAACCTCTAAATTGCAAAAAAAAAAAAAAAAAAAAAAAAAAAAAAAAAAAAAAAAAAAAAAACCTTAGGCCTATGCCCTAAAATTGTAACTGGACATGAATCACTTAGGCTACACCAATGGAAATAGTTTGGCAAATCCCTTTACATTATGTCCAAGTCAACGTGAATCATAAATGGAATTGATTTTTGGGCCCATGCCATAACATGGGGTGAAAAACCTAGTGGTTGGGGTTTATTTTACATAACTATCACAGTAAGCCCCACCTGACACACCAATTAACCATTTGTTGTTGTAGGTGGCTGTAAAGGATGGTACACAGATTGCCTAGGGTAGCATGCACCATGGACAGTTGTGTGCTACTGGAAAAGCTTTGTAGGCCCTACCCTAATGTATGTATATTATTCATACTATCTATCCATTTTTATAGATCATTGTAGTGCATGAGCACAAACTCGAGGTTGATTTGGATCTCAGGTAGATCACACCACAAGAAACTAGTAATTGGATGCTCACCATAAAAAAACTTGGTGGCTACAAAAGTTTTGGATCAAGCTCATGTTTGTATTTTCTCTTCATTCATGACTTTGTGACTTTATCAAGAGGTTGTATGGCATATACACATTACAGTGGGCCCTATGAAGTTTTTAATGGTGAGCATTTAATTACTTAATGGTGTGATCCACTTGAGATTTGGATCTACCTTATTTTTTTGCTCATGCCCTAATATGATGTGAAAAATGGATGGAGAGCATGTATTAGACACATCTATCATGGTGGCCCCGTGGAGATTGTTTAGTAGCACACAATACCGACATGGGTGCTGCTTGCTACATTGTGCAATCGGGTTTTGAAAAAGTAATGCAACTTTGTTGCAACCTGAGTGAGACCTGAGCATGAGGCACACTTTGATGTATGTATTATAAATTTACGCCATTTATTTGTTTTGCTAGTTCATTTTAAGGAAAAAAAAAAAAAAAAAAAGCCTGAAATTTATGCAAATCTTTGACCGCACAACAAGAAATAGTAGTCACTTGCCGTTGAAATTTTTCCTCAAGCTACAAAGGTTCTGGATCTAGCTGATATTTATATTTTCCCTTCCTATGCTCTGTGTGATCTCATCAACAACAGGTTGGATGACAAATAAACATAGTCGTGAACACTAGGAAGTTTTCAATGATGGTCATTCGGTGACCAATGTTTCCTATGATGTGGTCCACCTAAGATTTGTATCTTCTTCATTTTTTGGACAATGAATGTAAATATTAAAAAAAAAAAAAAAAATGGATGGAGGGCGTAGACATATCAAGCATACACATCGAGGTGGGCCACGGTCAGGTCCCACCAACGTCACCGATCCTAGGTGGCAGCTACACGTCCTTGAATCGGCTGCTGGAAACGTAACCTTTCTTCCTAATGAAGTAGTGTTTTCCATTTTTTATTTCATTAAAGAGCTGTGCTGATGTCAATACAAATGACGTGGACCAAGTAAATTCCAGGACACGGGAACCACGGTGCACTGGAACAAGAGGATCCGCACTCCAGGAATCCGGAATGTGCATACGTGCGACTGTACCTTTGTGCAAGTGTTCTCAGACCTATGCATGTGCGTGCACACCCCATATGTGTGAGAGTGATAGCCCGTATGTGTATGACTGAGCCCCTACACCCGCGTGCACCCATGGACATGTGAACCCATGCGAAGAAACGTGTACACTTCTTGTGCATTGCGGGATCTCTCTCTCACTTTACACCCAACTCACCCTTATATCACATTTCACTACCTAATCCGCTAACTCTCTCCCAGCCATCTCACCCATATGCAACTCACATGCATTACACTTCACCCCCAAGCATACCACATACATGACTCCTCGCTAGCCACTTTACCCCACACCTCCATTTCAACCAATACATGCACTTCACCCAATCTAACCCTAGTTAGCTAACTGGCCTAAAACCCAACCCTAATTAATTTTCTACACCTAAGGTTAGTTGTTAGGAAGGGGATAGTAGCAAAAAGAGAGGAAAAGAAAAAAAAAGATAAAAGAGATAAAAGAGAAAATAAAAGAAAAGAGAAAGAGAAATAGAGAAAATAGAGAAAGGAATGGAGAAAAGAAAGAGAGAAGAGAAAGGAGGAGAGAAGGAGAAGAAGAGAGAAGGGCAAGAGGAGACATGAATACTCACCCCAGAATCATCAGCAAACTTGTGGGAAGGACGTGATGAGGTCAATCACCGTCTTCCTCAAGGAATAATTACTGCGAATCCACTGATTTCTCTAGACTCATCACAGAGATTCCTTAAATCCACAAGGGAAAAGAAATAAATTTTAATAAAATTAAAAATAAATTGATCGATGATAAAAATGAATTTACAACCTTTTAAATACTGATATCAAACTTAGGAAGAAGTTTCAGAATCAAACTCCAACTCAAACTTCCTAAAAATGTGACTTACTATAAATAGTAAACTTACTATTTATAGACTTCATGGTTTTCGGCCAAAAATAGTAAGTGTCCAATTTGGCCTAACCATGTTATTCTCATAATTTTTCTAAGCCCTTTTCATGTTGGGCACGACTCCTAAAACTCAAAGGATTAAAAGTTATAATCAAACTAAAACTTACTATAAATAGTAAAAATGAAAATAAAACGGACTTTCGACCGTCAATCTGATGGAATTTCGCAAATCTCACATGGGAAAACTGGCATAGCAGGGTTGGTTGGCTAAAGTAGCTTCTCCTACCCCAAAATCATATATGATATGTCGAATAACTTATTCCGGTTTGCGAGATACGCCTGCTTTTGGGTTCTTATGGACCTGATCACTTTCAACTCCGATCAGGCCTTCTCTGGTCTATCTTCGCCATGAAAGTGTCCACGACCCACTCTATATCAGTCCCCTCCACTTCAAAAGAAATCACCCTCGGGTTCTTGTCCTACTTCGGTTCATGATACTCATCAAGTCCGCGATGTTGAAAGTACGTGAAATCTCCATGTCATCCGGAAGATGAACAATGTAAGCGTTGTCGTTGATCTTTCGGAGGATCGATATCGGTTTAATCTTCTTGTTCTTTAATTTGTTGTAGGTCCCGGTCGAAAATCTTACCTTGCGCAGATGGACCATAACATGGTCACCCACCTCGAACACATTTTGTTGTCGATGCTTGTCGGCTTGCTTCTTGTACTTGTCATTCGAGGCATGCAACTTGGTTTACACATCCACATGATTGTCCATAATTCGGTCCACCATATGTTCTATTGTAATGCTCATGCCCGGGAACTTAGGCAAAGCGACCAAGTCAAGTGTGTGGCGGGGCATTCGACTATAAACAATCGGGAACGGGGATTTCCCTGTCGAGCGGTTCACCATGTTGTTGAATGCAAATTCTGCTTGAGATAAGGCCAAATCCCACTACTTCAGTTTGTCACCTGAAATACACCGAATGAGGTTTCTCAATATGTGATTCACAACTTCAATCTGCCCATCGTATGTGAGTGGTAGGCACTGCTGAATTGAAGTTGTGTTCTGAACAAATTCCACAAAGTCTGTCAAAAGTGACTAATAAACTTCGTGTCACGATCAGACGTGATGGTCTTGGGAACCCCGTGTAGCCGCACAACCTCTCTAAAAATAGATTCTCTACATGTATTGCATTGAAGGTCTTCTTACGTGGGATAAAGTGCGTCATCTTTGAAAAATGATCTACCACCATGAACACAGAATCCATGCTGCACTGTGTTTGTGGGAGACCAAGTATGAAGTCCATAGATAAGTCCTCTCAAGGGTCGTCAAGCACAGGTAATGGGGTGTACAGACTCGTATTTTAAGATTGCCTCTTAGAGGTGTGGCAAACATGACAGTGTTACACCGCTCTACCCACATCACGTACTAATTATGGCCAATAATATTGTTCCTCAACAAGAGTTCACATCTTGTCTCACCCAAGGTGTCCACCAAAGTCACCTCCATGTAGTGCTAGGATAATATGCTTCATTAACGAACTTTTGGGGATATAAAGTTAATTCCTTTTAAAAAGGAAACCGTCTTGCACGTGAAGGTCATTGGGATGACCATTTTGGCATCTAATTCATGCGTCCTTGAAGTCGCCGTTGTCAGCATATATGTCTTTTAGGCACTTGAACCCGACAACCTCATTTCTCATGGTGACTAACAAAGTTGTGCGTCGACTAATTACATCAGCCACTTGTTTTGCTGCCCAGACTTATGCTTTAGCACAAGTGTAAATTCATATAAGAATGAAATCCACCTAGCATGCACATGATTCATGTTAGTTTGGCTATTAATGAATTTGAGAGCTTAATGGTATGTGTAAATAATGAAGCCCCTCTGAATTAAGTAATGTTGTCAATGTCGCAGTGTTTGGACCACTGCGTACAATTCGACCTATAGGTCAACCACTTTTTTCGTTCATTACTAAGTTTTTCACTGTAGAAGGCTACTGACCTGCCTTCTTGAGACAAAACTCCCCAATTCCGACATATGAAGCATCACATTCAACTTCAAACAGCTTATCGAAGCTGAAAAGTATAAGAACCAGGTTGCGGATAATCTGTGCTTGATTTCATCAAAGCTCCTATCAGCTTCATCAGTTCACTGAAATGGTCCCTTCTTAATGCAATCTGTAATTGGTGACAAAATGGTGCTAAAATTCTTCACGAACCGACGATAGAATATTGTCAATCCGTGAAAACTCCATACTTCGTGGATGTTTGTTGGAATTGGTCATTCCCTGATGGCTCTCGCCTTTTCATCGCCCACCCAAATGCCCGTGAACGTCACAATAAAGCTTAAAAACAGCAGGCTATCGGTCAAAAAAATGCATTTATTTAATTGATATACAACTTATTTTCGGTGAGTACTTGAACGACCTGCTTAAGGTGTTCCATATAACATGCTTTGTCTTGACTGTATATCAAAATGTCATCAAAGTATACCACAACGAACCACCCAAAGAATGACTTCAGAACTTGGTTCATCAACCTCATGAATGTACTAAGCGTGTTCAAAAGACGAAAGGGCATGACCAATCATTCATACAACCCTTCCTTGGTCTTAAAAGTTATCTTCCACTCATCACCCGGCTGTATTTGAATTTGATGGTTACCGCTCCTTAAATCCACTTTAGAAAATAATTTTGCACCCTCAAGGATGTCTAACATATCGTCCAGGCATAGAGTTGTACATGAGTCAAACCGAGTCGAGCTTAGCACGGCTCGGCTCAGCTCGGCCATCAGCTAACTCCAGCTCGAACTCAGCTTAGCTTGGTCTTCGAGCCTGATGGGCCAGCTCAGCTCGGTTCGATCAACAACTCGGGCTAGTTTAAACCGAGTTCGAGTCTATGAGACATTTTCTCAAACACATATAATGCATCTTCAATCTCTCAGAAGATGAAAAACAGTAACAACACCACACAGGTATTTTATCAAACACTCAACAAGCAGTATAAAAAGCAAGATATGAGGGCAGTTCTTTAGTATATAAAGTTTTTTATAGTGATTTGTTTCTTATCCATTCCTTCCTCCCTACCAGCCGATTCTAAGGAGAATGTACACATCTAAAACAACACTTCGTTGAGTCATTTCATCAAACACTTGACGAGCATCATCAAGATAAAAATAATCCAATCACCGAGCCGATTCATTCCAAGTCGATTCGAGTTGAGGTTCGAGCTGAGTCGAGTGGAGCTCGGCCAAGATCAAACTCGGCTCAAAATTTTTTCGAGCTCCAAAAACTAGCTTGACTCAGTCCGAATCCAATTTTGAACCGAGGCGAGTCGAGCTTTTCCGAGTCGAGTCGAGTGAGTTGACCGAGCTAACTTGACTTGTGCACGGCTCTATCCAAGTATGGTATGGGAAATCTGTATTTTATGGTAATCTTATTAATCGCCCAGCTATGGATACAAATGCGCCTGTTAGTGCACTGATTTTTGTACCCTATTTGTTAAACATGAGTCGTTGTGTCATATAGTTAGTTGAGCCTTCGAAAAGTGAAGGCCGAAGACATAAGCGAAGCTGAAGCATCAAGGAAGCAACAACAAGTAAAACAGGTGCATTGGTGACCCTAACCATTGACCCAAAACAACCAATAGACCTCTAGATGATCTTAACCTAATAGGAATACCTAATTAATCATCCCTTAGGCTTAGGAAATTTAAAATTAAAAAAAAAAAAAAAAAAAAAAAAACATGATAAACAAGGCTAGAAGATGTGTAAATCTGTTGTGTAAAATATAGCCCAAAATAGTAGATTTCAAGTGATATTCGATGGCATCAAGTTGCCATCAAACGGTCTTTGATGACATCGAAGACCTTGCCGATAACATCGATCAAGAGTCAGGGATGACCAGCAGCCAAACTGGATTTTTTGTCTAGAATTCTCGATGACATCAAGGTAGCTTCAATGACATCGAAACTTAAGTTTTGATGGGATCGAAGTCCCCTCGATGGCATCGATTTGAGATCCATAAATGTCCAACAAGGTTCTTGGATTTTCCCTTGATTCTCTCGATCGATGCCATCAAAGCCACTTCAATGACATTGAAACATGATGTTCAATGACATCGAAGATCGGGTCACTGACATCGAAGTTTGTCCAAATCTGTCCAGCAAGAAATCATTATTTTTTTCTAGAATTTTCGATGACATCGGGGAATCTTCGTTGACATCAATAGAATCTTCGATGACAACGAAGGACCTTCATGGCATCCACAGAATTGTTTTCTGCCCTTTTTTTTTACCGTTGGAGCTCGAACTTTTATAAAAGGCATTCGGTTCTTGGGCATTTTGAGGGATTTTTGGAGCAACCAAAGGTATGGTGATCTCATATGCATATCCTCTATTCCTATGAGTTTCAAGCAATCTACCTTGAGATTTCATCTCTAATGAGGATTCTAACCTTACCATTAGAGATGTGCTTGAACTCCTCCATTTTCTAGAGATTAGACTTAAGCATTTTGGTATATCATTGTCCAGATCTTATAGGAGACTCATCTAGTTGAATCCCCTAGGAAAAATAATTTTTCATTAGTTGTAGGAGATTCAACCCACTCTCATCACCTTGGTCATCTTGAAGAAGCATCAAATGCAAGGAGATTGATTATGGAGTTGAAGCCTTGGCGAAGCAGCAGCAGCATGATCGAGGGAGCAACGGGGAGCTGATTGAAGCACAGGAGAGTGGAGATTAAGGAACCCAAGACAGAGCTATAAAAGGGACTCAATCCGACAAGTAAGCATCTTGTGTATGAGTCTATGTTTGTACTCCTTCCTTGTGTAGGTTAGAGTGTAAGAGTTTGTGTTCAAACTCACCTAGGTTCTTTTGTAGGGCCTAAATTCTCTGGTTCTTGTGCAGGACGAAGGTTGTTGGTTAGCTTAAGGAGAAACTAACCAAAGTCCTTTTATAGGCCTCCAGCGAGAGTATACGTGTCGGGTTCGGGAGTAGGAACCTTGCTCTTATGTAGGGCATAAATCTTAGAGTCCTTGTGTAGGGCTTTGAAGGTTAGAGGTGAACCTGATTTAAAACCTCCGATAGTGAAATTCGATACACTCATGGGTTGAGTGCGTCCACCGGGAGTGGAGTAGGCAAGTAGCTGAACCACTATATATGATTTGTGTTTAGGATTGTCATTTGCGCACTTTTTTAGTTATGCACATGTGTTTGAATGTTTAATTATACATGCATAATTAGATGAATGCTTAGTGATTTAATAGGTAGCACATCCCACACACGCATATACACTATCTATATATACTAGTTACTTATTTGCATATCACTTGTAGTCTATGTGATTGGAATCTCTTTGAGCTTGAAAGCCATAAAGTTATATTGTTTTACTTAGTTTAATTGCATATTAGTTTAAGTTAGAAAATTTCTGTTTTTAATTGGCATAATTTTCAATAGGTCCTAATCACCCCCCGTCTAGGACATAGCCTTCATTCTCTAGCTCAGTCATACTTTGCATTTAAACGCATGAGCGATTTATTCATTATTTCAGCGCCAACTCCCATCTTTCTTATGAGTTAATAGGGTCGGTACGGCATATGGGCTCATACTTTCTCGGATTAGACCCTTGGGGATCAATTCCTCCACTTTCCCTTGTACTATATCACACTCATTCGGACTCATCCGATAGTGAGGATGATTGGGTAAGCTGGAGTTGGGGACAAGGTCGATATGATGCTCAATATATCACATGGGAGGCAATCCATCAAGAAGGTCATTGGGCAAAAATTCTTTGAATTCATACAACAAGGGTTTTAGTTTCTCAGGAATGATGGTGGGCTCGAGTTTCTTCCCCTTTACAATTAATGCATAGGCATGCCCCATCTCTTTGGATTCCTCCACAAAGTCCCGTATGGTTAAGAGAAAATGACCCTCCACTTTAGAAGTTTCCGGTGGCTCCTCTAGATCCATAGGAGCTAGTATGGTTTTCCAGTATCCTTGATGAAAATGTACATATTATCTCTCCCTTTATGAATGGCTTCATAATCGGATTGCCATGGTCAACCGAGTAGAATGTGACTGGCCTCCATGTCAACAACATTGCATACTACTTGGTCTTTATAATGTTTTTCAATTGAAAAAAATATACTGCACTTTTGAGTTACCTTCGGCTCACTGACTTTCTTAATTCAATCGATCGTATATGGGGAGGCATGATGCTCTGTTTTTAGTTGTAATTTCTCCACCATAACCTTGGAGATGATGTTCTTGCTACTCCTATTGTTGATGATCACATCACAGACTTTTCAATTCACCAAAGACCTAATTCGGAAGATGTTGTGTCATTGTGGATGTATCTCTTTCCTTGATGTATACAATAGTCGCCTCACGACGAGCGACTCGCCATGATCCTGTGGAACTTAATTTGTCTCATCCGCATCATCCTCTATGGCATGCTCCAATCCATCAACATCTGGATTTTCATCGGCATTTTCAGCACTACCATCATTGAAGGCAAAGTTAGCCACTTGTTGTTGGGTGTAAGTGTTTGATAGGTGACCCGGTTGGCCACAACAATAGCAATGGTCGGGCCTTGGCTGACCATAGGAGTTTGGGATCTTGCTTAGACCAGCGGCAATCGTTATGTCCCTTTGGGGCCTAACTTGCACACTTCCCTGATCTCGGTTTGCAAGTGTAGGAGGTTGAGTACGCACTCTTACAGGCTCTTTCACTTTGGCCTGTAAAGCTCCCTAGGACGGACCTGCCGCGATGACCCTAGTGGTAGGATAGGTCAATGTGTTGGGACGCTCAAACGCTTCCACTCGGGTAACCAACTTGATCACATCATTCATCATCCACACGGGTTGCTTCTAGACCCAATCCTGGATCGTCATACATAATCCACCGTTGAATCGGGCAACTTATTACAATTCAATTTAGACCAAATCGTTCTGTGCCGCCAAGCGGTAGAATTCTTCTGTATAATCTCTCACCGACCGACTACCGTGCTGATAATTTTGATATTGTTGAAATAATATCTTATCATAATTGTTAAGGAGGATCACACACATAATAGCTACTTCATCCGTTGTCATGTGCGAATTGTGCTTTCATCTGTCTCATCCGTGCGAGCTGAAGTTGATCCCACGAAGCTGAAGTTCTGCCCTTCAACTTGTAGGCCACAAGCTTAACCTTCTTCGCTTTAGGGATTTCCATATAGTTAAAGAATCGCTCAACTTCATAAAGTCAATCAAGGAAATCCTCAGTGTGATTGTCGATCTGTCCGATCTGCCCCGATCATTGCCTTGTCCAGGATATTAGAGGATCATGTCGTCAACCTCCTCGTTGTTGGATCCCACCTCCTCAGGAGTGATCATATGGTTCAACACCGGCATCATCCTACAATCAGTGCAATTATGAGTTCCAACACCTACTGGGGGCAGATCACCGCCATGTACACAGAGCTACCCTAAGGCCTCTGTCATGCGATCGATGGTAGTCTGTAGCCCTTGCATGACTTGTTGATTCTCTTGCTACGCCACTTCGAAAGCCGCCGATGTTAAAGGTAAATTCCCTATAACACCATCCATGGGAATGTTGCCTGACCCGTCGTTAGAAGCCATAGATCTAAGGAGAAAGCCACGCTCTGATACCAACTGAAACATGGAAGGACATGATGAGGTCGATCACCTTCTTCCTTAAGGAATAATTACTCTGAATCCATGGAGTTCTCTAGACTCCTCACAGAGATTCCTCGAATCCACAAGGGAAAAGAATTAAATTCTAATAAAATCAAAAATAAATTGATTGATGATAAAAATGAATTTACAACCCTTTAAATGGTGATATTAAACCTAGGAAGAAGCTTCGGAATCAAACTCCAACTAAAACTTCCTAAAAATGTGACTTACTATAAATAGTAAACTTATTATTTATAAATGGTCATGATTGGTACTAGACTTCATCGTTTTCAACCAAAAATAGTGTCCAAATTGGCCTAACCATGTTATTCTCCTAATTTTTGAAGCCCTTTTCATGTTGGGCACGACTCCTAAAACTCAAAGGATCAAAAGTTATGATTGAACTAAAACTTACTATAAATAGTAAAAATGAAAATAATATGGACTTTCGACCGTTGATCTAATGGAATCTCGAAAATCCAGTGTGGCTAACCCAACAAAGCAAGGTTGGTTGGCTAAAATAGCTTCTCCTACCCCAAAATCATAAATGGTACATCGAATTGTAAATGTTGTATTGTAAATGCACCATGTTTTGTCAAATTTTGGTGTGCCAAACCACTCTAGAATCACTGAATCATTTTGATAGATGGAAAGTTCACCTTCATTCGAAGTTGTGTATCAAACTGTCTACATCAACATCTAGAGAGTAGTCAACTTCAAGACAGTGTACATTTCTCAAGTACTCAAGCTCAAGTCACAAGAACTCAAGCTCAAGTAATCTACTCAAGTTAAAGTTCATATACTCATACCTCAAGTTGGAACTCAAGTACTCAGACTCAAGCTCAAGTCACAAGGACTCAAGCTCAAGTCACCAGGACACAAGCTCAAGCTCATGTTCGAATATACAAGGACAAGCTTCATGTACTTCAAGATAAACTATCAACCGAAGCGGACGATGTTTCAATGTTCTATATTCACATATAAGGTATGAATGACCCTAGATTGACCATAGGTTAGGTCATATTGATTGCATACCTAATTTGGGTCATTATATAATTTTATAGGCTTTTTCTCGACTAGTCCTAGATATTGTTCGACCAGTCCAGGCACTGGCTCAACCAGTCCAGGGATTTTCTCAACCAGTCCAAGAATTGTTAAGGATTTTTGGGAATTTCTGGTGAAGGTTTGACCAGTCGAGCATCCTGCTCAACTGGTCGTGGAGACTGCTTCGACCAGTCGAGCAGGGCTCGACTCAAACTCCAGCAACGCGATTTTTATTCACTCGACCAATCGAGCAGGCCGCTCGACTAGTCGAGCAAGTCACTCGACTAGTCGAGAAACCATTTTTTTCTGATCGCGCCAGAAAATTTGAAAATTGTTTTTGTCTCGACCAATCGAGCCGAATCTTAGACCAGTCGAGAAACCCGATTTTCAGCCTATAAATTGAGGACATTTCTCAAAGACTTCAATTCATTCCATTCCAAATCAAGTCATCACTCTGAGAGATAAATCTTCACTACTGTGAAGCTATTGGTTAGTAATTTTAGATTCTTTTATAGCTTTTCTATTTAATTTTATTGATCTCCTTATTCAAATCTATTTTATTAAAAGGGAACTCTGTTTTACCCTTTGAGATCTAAAATGAAATTCAAGCTAGCCCTAAGTTGATTTAATTTAAAATTCATCTAGACATAAAACCCTTCCACATGTGAGATTGAACATTGAACATCTACATCTACAAGGAATCGGTTCCACCGGGCTACATTGAAGAAGAATCTTCAGATAAGTATTATTCTAATTTTCTGTATTTTTGGTTTGTGAGGTTCAGCCAAGAAAATCTCATCTTTTGGTTTTGTTTGAGATCGGCCAGGAAAATCTCAGAGTGGGGTTTTTATAATTGTGTAAGTCCATTTGAAAAACACAATTGTGAAGGTTTTAAGGTGAACCTTGGAAAACCTTATTTCATAGTAAATGTCAATATCCCGTAGGTGTGGATATTGGGAGTGGAGTAGTTGTGTGGCTGTTTGTGAATATTTTTTGTACACACACGAACCACTATAATTCTTGGAGTTTGGATGATGATGATGGTACATGTGTTGTGGTGAATGTTGTAATTTACTTTATGCACTTGTGGTGAATGTTGTAATAACTTACTTTATTTCCTTTGCCTCTTTATTGGTTTGAGTTTTTGATACTTACCAACGTGCTAATGAGGTTGTCCTGCCATAAGCCTTTGGTTTTTAGTTTTAGGTTGTCCTTAGAATCAAGTTTGTATCAACCTCTCAAGACTAGTGCATTTGATGTTGCAATTTACTTGTGATATCTATCTTTATTTTTCGCATTTATCATTATTTGGCATAGTCCTATTCACCCCTCCCCCTCTAGGACTTAGAGCTCGCCCTTTTCACGAATAACTTATTCCGGTTCGTGAGATACGCCTACTTTTGGGTTTTGATGGACCTTATCACTTTCACCTCTGATCGGGCGTTCTCTAGTACATCTTCGTCATGAAAGTGTCCGCGACCTGCTCTACATCAACTTGTCGCCTAATTGAACCTGACTCTCTCTCTCTCTCTCTCTCTCTCTCTCTCTCTCTCTCTCTCTCTCTCTCTCTCTCTCTCATCTCTCTCTCTCTCTCTCGTCTCTCTCTCTCTCTCTCTCTCTCTCTCTCTCTCTCTCTCTCTCTCTCTCCTTTTATATGCATGGGACCCACCACAAGGTGGGCCACACTATGGAGACAACGTGCACCCACATTGTGGGGTCCACACTTGACTCTCTTCCCCCACCTCTCCTCTCTCTCTCACTCCTTTTAGATGCATGAGACCCACCACAAGGTGGGCCACACTATGGAGACAACGTGCACCCACGTTGTTCGGGTCCACTACTCTAGCAAGTGGCCCACCGTGGTGTTTATCTGTCTCGAACTTGTTGATTAGGTCACTCAAGAACTAGATGAAAGTGAAAACAAATATCAGCCTGATCTTAAACTTATGTGGACCCCACTAACAGGGATAGTGTTGTCCACCGTTAAGACCATCTAGTGGGTGAAACCCACTGTGATGCATGTGTCTTATATCCACGTTGTTCATCCAGTGGGTGGACCCCACTGTGATATATGTGCCTTATAGCCATGCTACTTATCCAGCAGGTGGGACCCACTATGATGTATGTGCCTTACACCCACGCTGCTTATCTAGTGGGTGGGACCCACTGTGATGTATGTGTTAAATCCATATCGTCCATCCATCTTAACCATCTAGGGCCAACACTATGGGACCTCTATGATGTCCCTGGCCAGTGGGTCCAGGTGTTGTGGACCCCACCTAGATGTATGTACTTAAGAATCATGCCATCCGTCTTTTTTGCAAGCTCTTTTCAAGTATAGGACCAAAAATGGAGCAGATCCAAATCTTAAAGTGGACCATGCACAAGTAGAGTTGGGCATCGAACCGAGTCGGATCGGATTGGGTCCAACCCAATTTGGTCTGAAATCTACATAGGCTGACCCGAACTCAATCCGATCCGGGATCGAGTCTGGGACATCTGACTCGAACCGATCCGATGCACGGTTGGCCTGACTCGAACCGAGTCCGACTCGATCAAGGAAATCGAGTCGGATCGGGTTGGGTACGATTCGGATTGAATTTTTTAATGGTGAAAATCATTATCCTCGCTACTATTTTTGGTGTGGTCCATTTGAGCTTTAGATATGATTCAATTTTTTTTTCAAATGCTCTAAAATTATCACGAAAAATGGATAAACGGTATGGATATAATAAATACATCATTGTGGGGCCCATGTAATTTGATCTCATTTAAGCCGTTCGTACAACTCGGAGCTCGAGGCGCGTCTCCGCTTGCCTTTGCACGACACGTATTTACACAGTTGTGTAGTGTTGCGTGTTGTGCACAAAAGTGCAGTGACATGAGTGCATTGTTGTATCGACGTTAGCAAGTTCTGTGAGTCTAATCATGGGGTATGTGTTATATCCAATCCGTCCATCCAATTGGCGAGCTCGTCTTAAGGCTTGAGATGAAAAATAAGACAGATCTAACTATCAAGTGGACCACACGAATTGTTTAACGATGAAAATCATTATCTCTGCTGCTATTTGTGGTGTGGTCCAGATGATCTTTGGATATTATTCATTTTTTGGATAATGCTCTATAATAATCTCTAAAAATATATGAACGGTGTAGATATAATAAATACATCACTGTGGGGCCCATATAACTTTGATCTCCTTTGAACCGTTCGTACAACTCGGAGCTCGAGGAGCATCAGTACACGTCTTCGCACGACACGTACCTACAACAGCTATATAGTTGGTGTGTAGGTATAATAAATACACCAGCCAATGTGCTTTCTAATAAAAGAGGTTTGGTAGCAAGGCTTGCGCAGTCTCTGCTTGTCCAGTCAGCAGAACCATGTGATGATCCACATCGTTAATCTAGAAACTCCTACTATGTACGATTACTATGGAAGAATCTCATGGACTTACTGAGTAAACTCTGTTGGGGCCCACCATGAATGCATGTGGTTTATCCACTCCGGATCGGGTCGGATCCATTCGGATCGAGTTTCAGATCGGATCGGTCCGGATTGACCACTATCCGAACTCGATTCGAAAAACATTCGGATCTGAATGGCCTAACTCGATCCGCACCGATCCAGGCCGTCAGTTCGGTTCGGATCGGGTCGGATCCATCGAATCGGGTTAGACATGCCTAGTTCTATGCACAAGAAACCGTAGATGCCCCCACCAAACTGTCCACATTGTGGGACCTGCTGTGGTCCCCACTGTAATGTTTACATGTCAACTAGACCATCCAAGGGTGTGTCCACCGTGTTGTTTGGCATGTTGTCTGTTGGATAATGTAGGCTACTTGATGTAGTGCGTGAACATCATTGAATCTGGTGGAAATTTAGACGTATATGCAGCCTATAATCGTGTGATCATATATTATGAGAACCTATCTTCACGAGACTTTCCTTAGGCACCGATATAGTCGTTTTAGGCTTACCAATTTTTTCTAATTTGAACTTTCTGATTTACCTACTTTTCACCATCAATCACAAATTAAATTTATACCATACATTGGTCTCATATGACTATGAGATTGTATAAAATTTTGACCCTGATATATGATCATTCACCATTTAATGATGACCGCCTCAAAGTCAATCTTTTTTTTTTTATATGCAACAAGTGAAATTTCATATT
The DNA here is from genome assembly GCA_021015155.1 of Magnolia officinalis. Lineage (NCBI taxonomy): Eukaryota > Viridiplantae > Streptophyta > Magnoliopsida > Magnoliales > Magnoliaceae > Magnolia > Magnolia officinalis. The sequence goes on from JAJHSJ010000001.1 coordinate 39,582,266, forward strand.
CAGATTATTTTTTTCCACCATCGATCAACAACCAAATTTTGCCCAATTTTTTTCTATCATGACTTCACATTTCTCACAATTTTATGCCCTGATCATCAAGTGTTAACCATTAATTGAGACCAAGTCCGTTTTGGTACCCACCAGGCCATTTTTTAAGATCAACAAATCTATATTTTAGACCACCAAGAAAATTACATATTCCAACTCTATTTGATGACCCCAACACCAGGAACAAGTTAGATTTAAAGAAAGATTACAAGATTGAGGAGTTTTGAGAAAACCCAATTTAAGAAGGAATAACCCATCTCACGCCCACTCCCTTTTTAAAAGGAGGGTGCGTCCCTTCTCTAGCCCCACACCCATGCACGTCCATACCTACTCACACCTAGAGAGAGAGAGAGTGTGTGTGTGTGTGTGGAGGACGTCCACATCCAAGGGATGCCCACCTCATCCAAGCTGTCCATCATAGCCATCCCGCGTGTGGGATCTCTTCCACTTAGCTTGTGCAGCCCGTGTTTCACGAAGACACCATTATTCTCGACATTCTACACCTAGGGTTTCACGTTTAGACAAAGTTGAGGAATCCATTAAAGCTTAGACACAATTATAGCTTAGATTTTTCAATTTCTACAATTGCAAAACCCTAAATTTATTTTCTTTTTAAACAAGATATCTTGCTGTAAATTATATGCTGGATGAGTGAATTCATGTTTGGATTTAATTTGGTGAAGGTTTGAATCATGTTTAGGCACAAACATAAAGTATGTAGTGTTGGGTGCATAAACTATATGAAATATATGTTGATAACCTAATCTAGATGGGGTGTGTGACCATATGTATACTATTTTGATATCTTGTGATGTGGAAATTCATGAATTCATCTAGATCAGTGAGTTAACTCGTAGAACTGAGCTAAACAGCCGACACAAGCATGGTGCATCCACCAGGGTTGGACGTAGGGATCCTATGTGCAATAGTTTTGGTTTGGCCTATGCATGGTGATGTTTGTACATATTGTGGTAATATTTTTCATATGAAAAAAATGATGTGGTATTGCTGGAATTTTTATGAAAATTCTACATGATGTGTTTGGACATTTGGAGGTGAAATCATGTATGTGAACATCAACCTATGGGAACTATGTAGAAACTATATATGCTTGTTTCATGGATATTATACTATGTGAATAGACATGGTACAACCATGTTTTATTGGATATGGACATATGTGTTTGGATTCCACCTTAAAGGCAGCCCCTTACCCCATAAGATGAAACGTAACATGGAATTGTGAAAACCCATATTAGTTATGTTGGTGAATTAGTGTAAAATATCAATATGTATGGATTTTGATTATTCCTAGAGGATCCTATGGCTGAATTATTTATGCATTCACTTTGGGAGCATACAATCGAGAAAGTGTTGGAAGATCCCATTTCTCTAGTTGTGCATGATTGACTAAAAGTATGGAAGATTCTGTTTCACTAGTTGGAAATTTTTGAAGTACGGAGTGTTGGAAGATCTCGTCCCACATCGACTCAGTACCTCTGGTGACTAGTGGCTAATGAGATTGTTGGAAGATCTCGTCTCATTTAGTCAGTGGTTCCTTCACCGGAGTATAATGGATATTTTGTTTTGAATGTTATTATCATGATTATGCTATTATTATACTAATCTTCAAGGGATATCTTCACTGAGTTGAACCATGGTAACTCATTCCTCTTGTTGGATAAACAACTGTAGGTAACGCAAGTGACAGTCCGATAATAGTTAGTGGACCTCCAGATGAGGCTTATGAAGGCTCATGACAGCAGAAGGTAGATGATGAAGCTGAAGCGGTTTACGAGATACCTTTAGTCGATGTTTTCTAGGTTTAGTTTGATTTTATTTTTGTTAAATATGTAATAATGCCCTAAATGAGAGGACAAACATTGGAGTTAAATTTATATGATTATGTACTTTATGTTGATGCCTAGGTTATAACCATTAATGGAATAAGATTTTAATTTTGTCGATTATGCTATGAATGTCATATGGATATAAATGAATGGGATATGTGGGATAATATCCTTGACATATTCAAGTTAACACTTGAGAACTCGGCCCATCGTGTTAACCACGGAAGCCAAAATCTCGGGGCTTTACATTGACTGTCTTAACCATTCTTCCTTGATCTATATAAGGGAGGTTCTCCATGAAACTAAAAACATGCAAGGTGGTGAAGTTTGAAATTGTGGTAGGACCGTTATTACCGAAGTAAGGTTATATGACCAATCGTCCTAGAGGGGGGGTGAATAGGACTTTTAAAACTTTAATCCTTCTTAATTGTAAATTCTACCAATTTTAACATGAGTTAAGTAGGGTTTTCATAAAATCAACTTAGACAGTGAAAATCTAACTATCGCATCATATCAAACATATATTGCACATAATTTAAACATTCAATTAGTCAATACATATGAGCATAAATAATCATCATAAACACAATGATATATAGTGATTTGGCTATGTTCCTACTCCACTCCCAGCAGACGCACTCCCCCATGTAGTGTGCCAGATTTCACTATCAAATGGTTTTAAATCAGGTTAACCATTAACCTTCACAACCTACACAAGGTTACCTAAGGAGTCTACACAAAACAACCTTAAAAGCCTACACAAGGCAAACAAGTCCTACACAAGGACATAACCAGGAGCCTACACAAGGCTACCTATGCCTACATAAGGTGAAGCCTACACAAGGCTATCAATGCCTACGTAAGGTGAAGCCTGCACAAGGCTATCAATGCTTACACAAGGCAACAACGTCCTACACAAGGACTTAACATATTCTCCCGTCGAAGGCCTATGAAGGTTTTAGTATGTTAACCACTGAATACCGGTCCTACACAAGGAAAGATCTTCAGGATCACTGGACTCTAATGACTTACTTGTAAGTAGGTGAGCCCCGTTGTTAGCACATGTTGAAGTTGGTCTTCCTTGTTGATGGAGGGTCTTCAGCTTTCCTGATCCACAACAGTTGTAGATGCTTCCTATGCAAGTGGTCCATGTTGGTTCAAGGTATTCTATAGAATCTTCTCTATTAATGTTAGTCATTAAGTGATGGAGAGGTTCCAGAATACTAACCATTCAAGGAATTTCAGCTTAATAATTTATCATTAAGAATGTTGCTGAAAGATCCTTGAATGGTGGAGTTCATTCTTCAATCCAATCTATTGATTTTACAATGATTGCATTTAAGAGATGATTGAAGGATGAACTCCCATGAGAAAATGGATTGAAGATGGAGGGTAGATCAACTATAGCAATAACTCTCTTAAATCTCTCGTTTTTTCTCTATGTAGAACCTAAGAAGCAAGCCTCTTTAAATAGGCAATACAGTTTAAATGGTAAGAAAATGGCGTGAAATATGTCTGTGTTCGATGTCATCGAAGGTCGTTCTATGTCATCGAAGTTTCCTTTGATGACTCGAACTGACTACGATGTCATTGAGATTTTCTATTGAAAGAACTTGAGGTTTGCTTGGAGAGTTATGAGATTCAATATTCAATGTCATCGAGACTACATCAATGTCATCGAAGTTTGAATTTTGATGACATCAAATGGAGTTCGATGGCATCGAATAATTCCTGTTTTTCTTCATAAACTCTTATTTGAAATTCAATGTCATCGAATGAGATTCGATTTCATCGAATAAATCATGTTTTTCCTATTAAGCTTGTTGGACATTTTGTGCCTATATTTCGATGTAATCGAACTTTCCTCGATGTCATCGAAGTCTGAATTTCGATGACATCGAATGAAGTTCGATTACATCGAATAATTCCAGAGATATGTCGAATGGTTGTTGGACATATTTGGGCACAATTTTGATGACATCGAGTACATCTCGATGTTATCGAAACCTGAGTTTCGATGTCATTAAATCAATGTTCGATGTCATCGATAGTTGCAAAAAACTTTGTATATTTTCTTCTGTTCTTGCTACTATGTTTTCTATTTTCTAATCTACCAAAGGTGTTTTCCTAGATGGTTTTGAGATTGATTAGAGTTTTTTAAAGGGTATTTTACTTGAGGTGTTTTGGTCATGGGATGTGAGGTTTTCATTTACCTTTGGAGACCTTTGAATACATCTTCTTTGTTGAGTCTTCAACTTGTAGTCTTCATGTGGTGCTCACTGGACTCTATGACTCACTTGTCACGTTATTTGACAAACTAAGGTACTTTAAAAGTTCTCATATCTATATATGTGATTTGGAAAGCATTTGGCTAATTGCTCTAATTGAGTTGCCAATAGCTTTCCATCTTTTTAGTTGTTTTAGTCGAAACAAGCATAAGTCCTTACCCTGTTGATGATGGAAGTGGAACAAAAGATAAGATCTGTGCATATTGAAATGCATGTTCCTTAAGAAAATGAAATCTTATTTTACTCTTATTAATTGTGTATAATTCACTAGTTCTTCTCTCTTCCAAAAGAAATAGCAATCAAATAAATAAATAAATAATTATGATATAACAAACTCAAGAAGGAATTATTTAAATTATTAATCATTATTCAGTGAAATCCTAGTAAACAATCTAAACAATTGATAGGATGACCTTAGATTGGATTGATTATGTTTCAAAAGTTTCTCTGTATCGCATTTTAAAACCTTTGTTGATGTTTTGCAAGACAGAAAGTTCGACATTAAATTCAAGAAGGGTAAAACATTAGAGGTCGAGGATCTTTCAATAGGAGAGATCTTAGGGAATGATCTTCCAAAGTAGGATTCATCAAATCAATAATTTCTATCCCTGGACCATAGCCCTAACTTTGTTGAACTCAAGTATATATGACATTAATGGTTTGGTGATCTGGATTACTGATCAAGTGGGCCTCATGTAGATGGACCATGTCCAAAGGTCTCTAATATTTGGAAGATCTTAGCCCTTCGCTCTTTACTTTTGGCTTCTCTCGTTGGATGTGAATCATAACTAAAGCTTTATTGACCTTTCATCAGCAGAACACTGATCACAAGCTTAGGACTTTCTACCCCCATAAGTGATGATCGAAACTATTCATTAGAAGGTATAATTAGAGGCTGACCGTATGGTGAAAATGTTAATGGTTTTCCAAGATAAAATGTACATTTTGAAATCCTTTTAAAATAATAAAAGTTTTTTCCTTTCATTTAACTTTTAAAAGTGAGAGGGGCTAAGTTAAGAAGAAGAGTACAAGTCTTACCTCTTTTGGCAGGTCCAAGGCTCAAATCACACCTAAGATGGTTTGCATTGTCATCTCAATCGTAGGCTTATCTTGGGTCAGAGCTTGAAGGGTCCAGATGAGAGCCATATTAACTATTGAATAGAATTGTACTTGAACACGTGTGATCTAAGCCATTGAATTGCACACTGTGGCAGAATTGTGGCAGAATCGCAACTAATGGTAGAGCACCAAGTGGCACCACAGAAGGCTCAATGACCATTCATAATGACTAAACAACACCTTAAATAAGAGCCTCGAATCATTTCAGAATCACAACAAGATCATCTCTCTAGTCTCCTTTCAAATATCTGGCCATTTTTTTTTCTTTTTAAAATATGTATTTAGTATCTCTATAGAAATTCCAGGCCTTTCTCCAATTACAAAGAAGATTTGTTATAATCTGAAGGTGGATTTGTTGTAACCCTTTTGCAACCCAGTTAAAAATTTATAGAGTGAAAATGTCACCTAAATGACACTCTAAGGTACCTTAAACTTATCTTTTAAGCACATTTTATCATTCGGCCTCTTCCGCTCATCAGTTTCTCTTTTAAAAGTCTCATAAATTAAGGATCTTTCCAGACCATGTGAATGTTGCTTGAAAATTGCTTTTTCCAATTGGGGTCTTTGATAAAATGTGTAGATCATATGGTGATCCTTATTGTAGATTTCATGTGTCAAAATATGAGATCCATATAATGATTAGGTGGGTCACAAATATGCATAGAATTTGTGTCATTGGTCAATTTTTCTTATCATATCTTATGACTCACTTGATGATCAAGGCAACTTTACTTTTAAGTGATGGCCTTTTAAACCAAAAAGGACAGAGTGGATTAGGTGAGACTCGGCCTCACCCAAGACGATGTGGTACTTATCATGGGGCCCACCTTGATGTATCTATTATGTATCCATGCCATCCATCCTTTCCATATCATTTTAGGGCATGATCCAAAAAATGAAGCAAGTCCAATTATCAGTTGGACCATACCATAGGAAACAATGGTGATGGACCATTAGTGGGCTAAATTTGGATGATCAATCCTATATTTGTTTTTTCCCTTCATCCAAGCTTACATGACCTTATCAACTGGTTGAATGTGTTGGAGTTTTGGCTCTTCTTATATGAGCTTATCAAAGGATTGAATGTGTTGGATCTCCAGTTCTTATCTCACACAACTATGATGTAATCTTGAGCCACAACAAACCCAGATCAACCCTACGTATTAGAAATTCAAATTTAATACCACCACTAATTCATGCGCTTTACGGAAGTACGTTCAACAAAGATAGAACAATCACAATGACCATAATAACCAAACAATCAAGCAAGCAAACATAAAACACATAACACACCGATTTTACTCGAAAACCCCTTGTGGGAAAAAAAACTACGGCACAAAGTGACAGAGATCCACTATAATCAAAACCATGGAGTTTACACCACTCACCTTCTTCGATTACAACATCACCCAATCTCCCTTTGCGATTTACTCCTAAGAAAACCCTAGTCCCTTGAGAAAATCTATTCCCAAGCCCTTATAAGTGTTTTTAACCCTCTCACCTCATAAACCATTGCCTTTAAAGAAAACACTCATATTAACCAAGCCCTAATTGTGATCGGACTTAAATACTTTGATTTCCTCAAATGTGAGTAACTCATTAGTAAGATTGAATCAAACTGACACACACTTTTTGCGCAAACTGAAAATGCACAAATTTACATAGCATACAAATTGTGATTTCCCCACTAATTCGGTTGGATCGATGAGATACCGGTTGAACCAAATGTGGCCTTCTCTACACTATCAAATTGACAGAATCTAAGGCATGTGACATAACAATCTCCACGTTAACTTGCATTTTGCCAAGTCACCCTAAAGAACTCTCGTGCAACCTTCACCTTGAGCGTAAACTGCTCCCTACTTTCTCCACCTAGAACGCAGCTCCATCTGCACCCCTGTGCAATGGTGCTCAATCTCATCAATGGCTAGAGAGATTGATCAAGCCCAAGCAATGCTTAAATTTCGATGTGGTCACAAGCTTCATCAACATGTACACGACATTCTCATCTGTGTGAATCTTCTGAAACAGAATCTCTCCTGAAGTAATGAGTTCTCGTATCTTATGGAACCTCACGTCGATGTGCTTGGTTCTTACGTGATACACCTGATTCATTACTAAATGGACAACACTTTGACTATCATAATACAATTGAATTGTCTCAGACTTCAATTCGAATTCTCCTATCAGATCTTTCAACCATAATCTCTCTTTTAAAGCCTCTATTGCATTCATATATTCTACCTTAATTATAGACAACATTATCATAGACTATAACATAGATCTTCAATATATTGGTCTGCTTGCTTATGTGGAAACATATCCTGTAGTCGACCTCCTATTGTCCAGATCTACGTAATTGAATCCATGTAGCCTACAACTCCACTTGAAATTCCATATCCCCTAAACATGATTCTGGTATTGACTGCGCCCTTTAGATACTTGAGAATCCACTAAATAGCATTTCAATGCTCATTTCTTGGATTCACCATATATCCTTACTACACTAACTGTTTATGAGATATTCGGCCTTGTGTAAACCATTGCATACATCAGACTCCCTACTGCACTCGTGTATGACACCCATAACATGTTTGAAATCTCTTCTTCTATGCTTATACATAGCTTGCTTGACAACTTAAAATGACCTACTAGAAAAGTACTAACTAGCTTAGCACCTATCGTGTGAAACCTCCCTAACACCTTTTACACATAACCTCTTTGAGACGACCACAACTTCCCAGATTCTCTATCTCTATGTATCTCCATGCCTAAGATCTTATTCACAACACCCAGATCCTTCATGTTAAACTCCTTAAAAGAGACCTAAGCAAGAGTATCTCATTTTTGTCTGTTGCAGCAATGAACATATCATCAATGTAAAGCATCAGTAGAATATAGGACCCATCCTCAAGCACCATATAATACACACATCAATCATATTCACACATGATATAGCCAGTCTCTATAATATAGGAATTGAATCGCTTGTACCACTGCCTCAGAGATTGATTAAGCCTATATGAGGACTTCTTCAACCTACACATATGGCCTTCCTTACTAAGTTCATCGAATCCTTACGGCTAACTTATGTAAATGACTTCCTCAATGTTCCAATAAAGGATTGTCATCTTTACATCGAGCTACTCCAATTTCAAATTGGATTCCGCTACCATAGCCAGTAACACCCTAATTAACATACATTTCACGAATGGATAGAAAACTTCATTGTAATCTACTCATTCCCTCTTTGAGTACCCTTTTACTGCAAGTTGTGCTTGTATTTTTCGCTCTCTTTTTCTATTAATGCTTCATTCTTCCTAAACACCCACTGGCACCATATAGACCTCTAACCTTTTGGAAGTTCCACAAACTCTCATGTTTGATTCCTATGTAGAGATTACATCCTCCTCTGCCATGGCCGACATTCACTTGTTACCATCATTTTCAGATTTTGCCTCTTGAAATGTGGAGGGATCTACTCCCTGTGAACAATGTAAAAGAAACCATGTCCTCGAACCTGTATCGAACCGAGGCTCTAATGGTTTATTTTTCCCTATTCCTGACTATATATTCTTGGGTATCCTCCTGATAGTTATGGTCAGTTTCTTGTTCCTATTGAATTTCACCATCAGTATCCCGCTCAACTGGCTCCACCTGTATCAACAATTTCTCTGTATCACCATGTTTTTTCAACTTCCCTGCCGCGTCATTGTTGGCCTTCAACATTGATGCCTCATTAAATATGACATTTCTACTAATGACTATGTTCTTGGAAACTGAATCCAAAACTTGTAGCCCTTAATACGTTTCTCACACTCGATAAAGGTCCACTTCCTGGATTTGGGATCCAACTTCGACCTTTGTCCAGTATACACGTGGACATATGCTAGACACTCGAAGATCATCATCCCTAAGTAATCGATATCCTTGCTTATCTAGAATTCCTCTGTGACTTTTGATTTTAGCGTTGTAAATGGTGACTGATTTAAAATAAAATATACCATGTTAACCGCTTTTACCCATAGGCTTTTAGGTAGCCCCGCATACAGCCATATACTTCTTGTCCTCTCCAATAGAGTTTTACTCATCATCTCTGCCACTCCGTTCTGCTTTGGGATCCCTGGAGTTGAGAAGTGCCTCGTTATGCATTATTCTTTACAGAATTCCATGAATCCCACCTCTCTTAGGCCCCGTTTGTTAAATCTGAAGTCTAAAACTTGAATCTGAAATCTGAAGTTGAATTTGAAATTTGAAGCCTGAATCTGAAATTTGAAATCAAAAAACTTGTTTGGTAATTATGGTTGAAGTCTGAAAATTAAGTACTGGATTTGAAACAATAAGTTTGTTAACAAACATCTGAAATGTTCTAAAAAATGTTAATTTGACACATTTGCCCCTATCTCCTATTTAGAAATGTTTTACATTATAAAGAAATTATTTTTTATTAAATGAAAATAAAATTATTCTATTTAATTCAAATAAACTATAAAGTACTTAATAGAAAATTTAAATATCATTATTCCTAAAAATAGATAATAAAAAAAAATTAATGATTTGCATGTATAACTGTGTAGAAAATTTCTTCATTTTCTGGCCTAATGTCCTAAAATGAGTTCACAAAATGGATGAACAGGGTAGATTTCTCACAAAAGTCAGGGTGGGCCCCATATGGGTTTCCAGCGCAAGAACTTCCTGCGAAAGGCTTTCCCACGCGTACATGGGCTGGTGTACACGGGCAAATTAGATACTGACAAGGTAAGTAGCCAAATCACTACTGAAGTGACTTCACCAAGCTCTGTGGACCCCACCATGATGCGTGTGTTGTATCCATACCGTCCAATCATTTGTAGAGATGGTTTTATGGCATGAGAAAAAGAATGAGATAAATCTAAAGTTCAAGTGTATCCACCACAGAAAATCGTGGGATCAATCACACCCACCGTTGAAACATTTATAGGGCCCACCATGATGTATTTTTTAGATCCAACCTATTCATAAGTTAACATAGAGATAGATGAAGTGAAAACAATCGTGATTGAATAGATGTCAGTATCTAATCCGCGCCCAGTGTACACACGGAAAACGGATTGGCTACTCCCGCTGCCACCAGCTAATGGCTGGTGGTCGGTGCTCTGTGGGCCCCACCATGATGTATGTGTTTCATTCATGCTGTCCATATATTTTTCCAAATCATTTTATAGTATGAGACCAAAAATGAGGTATATCCCAATCTCAAGTGGACCACATTACAGGAAACGGTGTTGAATGAGCTTTGTACATTGAAAACCTTTTGGGGGCCATAAAGGTTTTAAATCAAGCTAGTTTTTGTTTTTTCACTTCATCTGGGCATGTATGACCTAATCAACATATTGGATGTCAAATAAACGGTACAATGAGCCCTAGGAGGATTTTAATGGTGGATGTCCAATCGCTATTGTTTTCTTGTGGTGTGGTCCACCTGAGATTTATATCCCTATTTATTTTAATGGTGGATATCCAATCCAATCGCTATTTATTTTTGGGATAGATACGTAAAATAATATGTAAAAATGGATGAACGGAATGGATGAAACACATACATCATGGGGGTCACAAAGCACCGACCACCACCCACCGGGCTGGTGGCAGGGGAGTAGCCAGTCCATTTCCGTATCAACACCCAGTGTAGATACATGTCATGCGAAGACGAGCGCCGACGCTCCGAGTTGTACAAATGGTTTAAAGGAGATCAAAGTTACATGGGCCCTACAAAAATGTATTTATTATATCCACACCGTTCATCAAATTTTCTAGATCATTTTAGAGCATTATCCAAAAAATGAATCATATCCAAAACTCAAATGGATCACAAAAGGTTTTCACCGTTAAAAAATTTGCAGGGCCCACTGTAACTTTTATTTTCCATCTAATCTATTCATAAGGTCAAAAATATCTAGATGAAGAGGGAAAAAAAAAATCATATTGATCCAAAACTTCTGTGACCCCAAAAGGGTTTCAATGGTAGACGTTCAATCCCCCACTGCTTTTTGCAGTGTGATCCAGTTTATCTTTAGATCTGTCTTACTTTTCGGCTTAATCCTTACAATGAGCTCGCAAAATGGATGGACGGTATGGATATAACAAATACGTCATGATGGTACCCACAGAACTCTGACATCAATACACCAGCCAATCTGCTTCCCAATCTCGTCCACTTTGAACGCGGATTACGTCCTACCCAACAGTCCGGGAGGGGCTCTGTGGGGCCCACCATGATGTAAGTGTTTTATATAAGTTGTTCATCATTTATCTCATATTATTTTAATTTATGATCCTAAAGGTGAAGTAGGTCCACAGCTCCAATTAACCACACCAAAGGATGCTACAATGATAATGACATCCACTATTGAAACCTTTCTAAGGGCCACTGTGATGTTTTCTTTACCATCCAACCTATTAATTAGGTCATGTAGACGTGAATGAGGTGAGAACACAAATATCAGCTTGATCTGAAACTTCTCCAGCTCCCAAGAAGTTTTTAATGGTGGACGTTCAATCCCACATTATGGTCCAATTAATCCTTGGACTTGCCTCTTTTTTTGGCTCACACCTTAAATGATCTGAAAAAGTTGATGGGCGGTGTGGATCAAACACATAAATCATGGTGGGGGCATAGAGAAGTTTTACATGTTAAAAGTTGGTTTTGTATTGCGCAAACAATTTAAAGTGACTAAACCTTGTACGTATTCTGAAAATAGAAAAACCTAAATCTCGAAAAACCCTAATCTTAACCTAATTCTAAAACTAGTTAAATTCAGAAAAATGCAACCGTTAGTCCCCGGCAACAGCGCCAAAAACTTGTTCACACCCCAAGTATAGGGTTGTGATGTAGTAATAAACTCGGTAAGACCGAGGTCAAATCCACAGGGACTGAACCTTGTACGTATTCTGAAAATAACCAGAACTAGAACTAGAATAAGATGAAATCTAAATCAGGGAGAATATGAGGGTTTAATGGTGAAATATTAATCTAAAACATGTAGAATTCAAATGTAGGAAACTAGGGTGCCAAGGATCCACTTGTAGAGATCAGGGAGATCTATGTTTGATTCATAAACACAATAGGATTCAGAGTCCCATCTTCACCCAGTTGGAAGATATATCACTAAAAACTAAATCTGAACTTCCTTTGATCTAGTTTTCAAGAGATGAGAAGGATGAGAATTAGAATTGATTCCATCACAAAACCATGCCCATGAGATAAAGCAAACAATAAAATTTAACCAATCCACAACCAATCTGAGAGATATATGAATGTTATGAAGGATTCCATCATCCAACCATGTCCAAGGGGCGATGGTGAACAACAGGTCTTCCTAACTTCACAATCATAATAATGAAAAAGAAATACTCGAAGCTATCGTAGATCTATTGTAATTTAAGTCATAACAAACCATTAAAAACTAAAGGCATTCCTTATAATCAAATCAGACTCAAAGAGAGTTCATAAACATGAATCAAAACGTAGAAAACATCTCATCTCACTACAAGCTTCACCTCTTAGCCCTAGCTAAGAGGTTTAGCCTGACATAATCAAACTAAAAATCTCTTAAAAGAAAGCATAAAAGTAAAAGAAGAAAAACTAAGAAAAAGGAAAGAACTCCAGATGATGCCCTGCTCCACACGTCCAAGATTGTGCCTCCACGGCTGCTCCTGTCCAAAGCTGGATGATTCACGGCTTTCTCTCCTTTTATAGGCAGCAAGTGGCGGTGTTGGAGTCGGTGGAGAGGCTTGCATATGAATTTTCGCAGCAACCGACCTGCGTGCGTAAGAAAAATGTAAATAGTTTACGTTTTGGAGACGTTTTAGGACAAATGGCCATCCCATCTTCGTTTTGGCCTTCTTGGTGATGGTTGTGGCACCCTGTTGATGAGTTTGGACGGTCTTGATCACTGATCCGACCATTATCAAGATCACACAACGGCTGGAGAAGCCGGGTGACGTCCGAACACTCGTCCGTGAGTAAAATCAACGTAGGAGCTGCACTTATGTGTTCGGTGGGCCCCACAATGATGTTTTTAGAGAAATCCACCCCGTTCATTGGATTCCTAGTGAAAAACTAGTCGAGAAGTGGTGGTTTTAGTAGGTTCTGGCGTGGCCCACTAAATCAACTCATGCTGCCATTCATCCTGTGTTTAATGGTGGAAATCGCGTGACCATGTGCATGGGCCAAAAAGAAAGCAAGGCGAGGGTCTTGCCCACCCCTGGAGCGACTAGACGGCTCAAATCGTCCATCAGGACGATGGATGGGACCCACTGTCCAAAATCGAAGAAACAGCGTCCCTTGTTGGACATTTTTGAATTTCCATTTTAAAAAAGAAATCGGTCAGCGTGCTATTGACCGATTTCATGGGTTCGGTGGACATCGCACTCCCATGTGCTGTGTACGCATGCAACCCAAGGTGGGGCCCATCATGATGTTCATGCGAAATCCGCTCCGTCCATCCATATTTCCATCTCATTTAAGGGGTTGAGACCAAATTTGAAGTAAATCCAGATATCAGGTGGGCCCACGATTGATGATTTATGGGCTAATCTATCCGTTGGGCCACTTCCATAAGGATCTAATGGCTAAAATTCGACATGTATGGTTGATTTAGGGTCCTCAGACCATGTATCAAGTTTCGAACCAAACAGATGGTGGGAACCCTGTGATCTTGCATTCAGGACGACTTTCAGGCCTCTTTATCGTTGATCACTTTATTTTCTCGGATCTTTGGCGTGTAAATTCTTCAATCTCGATCCCCTGGGGTCCGTCCCTTACCTTGGTGATTTATGAGCATTAAATTCATGCTTTTAATACCCTTTTTAGTCCAAGCTCTTTAAATTCACCTTGCAACAAAAACATAATTAAAATAGGACGTTAAGCATTATCATGTATGTAAAATCAGGTAATAATTAAGGTCTAATATGTAATATTTGACCCTCAATAATCACTACTTAAGTTAAACTATTGAGATGGACGAATTAATAAATTATCAGGCAATGGTGTGTAGAGAAGATTTTCTGTTCCCACACATATATACACTAATTAGATTTCGAAGGTAACTCCCGAGTATTGAAAAGTATGGGGTGTTATAATAATATTGTCGTTAATCCGTGTGCTTTGCGTAAGCACATTCAATGAGATAAAACAATAACAATAAACACAATAATCAAACAATCAAGGAAGCTAATACAAAATATAACGATTTTATGTGGAAAATCCTTGCGGAAAAAAACCATGGCACAAAGCGCCAAAGATTCACTATAATTAAAACCTTAGAATTTATGCCACTCCACCTTCTTCGATTATAGGATCACTCGATCTTCCTTTGCAATGCATGCCAAGGAAAACCCTGACCCCCTGAGGAAATCCCTTCCCAAGCCCTTGCAAGCTTTTTTAACCCTCTCACCTCATAAACCCTTGCCCTTAGAAAGAAAATGCTTATATTAATATCAAGCCCTAATCGCGATCAAATTTAAATACTCCGATTACCTAAAATCTATGTAACCTATCCATTGAATTGAATTAAACCGACTAACACTTTTTGGCCGAATAAAAAATACGTAATTCTACATAGCTTACAAACTGCGGTTCCCCTACTAATTCGGTTGGACCAATGTAATACCAGTCAAACTGAACATAGCTTTCTCTGCACTGTAAGATTGGCATAATCCAAGGCATACCACATAATAGGATGGCAAATACACACCTAATGAACAATAAGTTGTGCCCTAAAAAGTTTTAAATGGTAAGGCGTTCAATCAACACTGTTTTCTAAAGTATGGTCCACTGGAGATTTTGATCTTCTCCATTTTTGGGATCATGCTTTAAAATGCTATGGAAAAATGGATGGACAACTTGGATATAGAATAGATATATCAACGTGGGTCCCCGCGGTAAGACCCGCACTGGTATGGGTGAGGCCCGGGTCTCACCTAATCTGCTCCAAGTATGGATCCACATGATTAGGTGGCGCGCGTGATACATTAACCAGAGTCATAAATCTAGTGATAAGGGATGGCATATCTTTAAAACATTACAAAATGTAAACAATCCCACTAGAGCTATACATGTACCGAGCTAGCTTGGTCAACTCACTCGACTCGGTTCGAAACTAAGTTTGATCCGAGTTGAGCTGTTTTTTTTAGCTCGAAAATTTTTCAAACCAAGTTCGAGTTGGGCCGAGCTCGACTCGACTCGGTTCGATATATAGCTCGACTCCGCTCGGCTTAGTGAAGGGGAATATAACAATTTTAAAAACCCTAACATAAATCCTTACCCTTTCTCAACCCAACCAAACTCATGCCGCCTAAGCTCTCTCTCTCTCTCTCTCTCTCTCTCTCTCTCTCTCTCTCTCTCTCTCTCTCTCTCCCCCTGTGTTGAGACTCAAATAATGCATAATTTCCCCCATTTATATCTTGGTTTTATGAACATGAATCAGCTTAATGTTTTATTTTACCCATGTATGTATTGCAAGGTGAATTTAAGAGCTTGGATTGAAAAAAGGTATTAAAAGCATGGATTTGATGCTCAAGAAGCACCAAGGCAACGGATGGATCTTAGGAGACCAAGATTGAAGATTTCAAATGCTAAAGATCCAAGAAAACCAAGTCAGGAATGAAGAAAATCGAAGATTTGAAGGGAAGAATCTTGAAATCGTCCTGAAAAAGTGTATTCTAAAACTCTGAAGTCTATTTTGAGAAACTGCGCACAGTGAAGTCTTTTTTAACAAACTGTGCAGCGAGAAGTTTATTTTAGGAAACTGCATAAATTTGAGGCGGTTTCTAGAGTTGTCAAACTTTGTACGAAAGTTGGAGTTCTCCACTTATAAATAGGGTTTCTCAGGGCATTCCTAAACATCATTCAAAACATTCAAGACCAATATTTAGGGTTTTTAGAGGGTTTTCAATTTTATTTAAGTTTTACAAGTTGTTTTTTTCCTTTTAGATATTTTCTATTTGCATTTATTTCTTTGTTGTTGCTTTCTTTTTCTATTCTAGTTATGTTTTTCTAAGTTCCCCCTAGCCCAAGCTAGAAGGGAAGCACATGAGTTTAATAATTCTTTAAGTTATGATGATTGATTGTTTTAATGATGAGAAGAATGGTGTGTGCATGTTATCTATTGTTTATGTTTTATTTTTGATCATCTTGTGAGATCCATATGTTTCCATCATATGAGATCTACATTGATGGATAGGCTTACTCTAGATCAATTAGATTTCCTAGATAGGAGAGGTTCTCAACCTGTAATATTTCTTTGATTTTCATTATCTCATTGATATTGAATTTTTAAAATCACTGACGCTTGAGAATATATATCAATGGTGAAAATCCATGATTTTCTAATCTTTTATATCATTTATTAAAATATTTAAACTGTTTTATTTTTTGATTAGGCTGACTACACTGCTCAGATCCTTGCTGTGTTATCCAAGTCATCATGATTTTGGAACATTAACCTATGTGTGGAACTTTGAAGCTTGGGTGTTGTTTTAATTCAGTTGAATTACATCCATTCAAAAATCTCAAAATCAAATCATCAGTTTAGTTGTTATTACTTAATTTGTTTTGCATTTGATTTTCTCCTTCTCGCAATTCATCTCCCTGTGGGATCGACCCTGTATTCACAGGATATTACTTATGAACCTCTACACTTGGAGGCAAGCAATCAAGTTTTTGGCGTCGTTGCCTGGGAGACTGAGATAGATTAGATCTGTGCAAGATAGCTAAGGTAAGTTCTCTTCTGAACCCTCTAAATTTTCTGTAGATTTTCTATTTTTCTTTGAAAGTAAATTCAGTTGGGTCTTTCAAGCACTAACTATGACATAAGGTTGCCCTACTTGGGATTTTATCACCCAAGTGTTATGGTTGTCTTACAGTTGTTGTTTGATCACAAAGATCATCCGCTGAATCTATTTTTCAGATTAGCATAGTTTAATTTCTGCATTAGTTTTACTTTTGTTGATTTATTTATTTATTTTTTATGGTTTGAACCCTCATGGTCGGCCCTACCGCCTGAGTTGTTGATTTATTTTTGTTTTGTGAATTGAACCCTCATGGTTGGCCCTGTCACCTGGGTGTTGTGATTTGTTTTTGCTTTGTGGATTAAACCCTCATGGTCCGCCCTACCGCCTAGGTTGTTGATTTATTTTTGCTTTGTGGATTGAACCCTTATGGTCAGCCCTACCGCCTGGGTTGTTGGTTAAGTTTTTGTTTTTATTTTAAGTATCATACTTGCTATTTGAATTAGTGGTATTTGTTGTGTTGTGTGGATGGTTTATGTCCCATTGGAGTAGGGATCAAAACAATCGACTCTCCTCTGAAGGCGGACTAGTTCCCGGCCTTGATCATTCACTTAGAAGAGGCACTCAACATCACTTGGATTCCATGGTAGACTCAGTTGATAATCCAAATCCAAATCTGCTAGATCCAACTATAAATCAAAACAGAGAAAATCAACCTAATCCTCCTCTTAAGGATGAAAATGAAGTTCATAGGAATGTGTTAAACCAACCACGGACTTTACATGAACATTTACACCCTAAGAGATCAACTTTACCATCTTGCATAGTGTTCCCTAGTCACACAGGGAACATTGATTTTAAACCAAGTGTGATTCAATTGATTCATAAATTTCATGGCTGGGATTCTGAAAACCCCTACTTGCACCTCAAGGACTTTGAGGAAGTAATTACAACATTACAAGTAAACAATGGCAATAGGAATGTACTTAAGCTTAGGTTATTCTCATTTTCTCTAAAGGATCGGGCTAAAGCATGGCTCAACTCCCTAAGACCTAATACCATCACTACATGGCAAGCCTTAAGTAGAGAGTTTTTGAACAAATTCTTTCCCGAGCACAAAATAAATGCACTTAAATAGGAAATCATGTCGTTCTCTTAAAAGGGGAATGAACTGTTTCTCCAAGCTTGGGAGCACTTCAAAGACCTACTTACTTGTCCACATCATGGTTATGAACCATAGCACGTGATTAATGCTTTCTGAAAGGGGCTCACCATGGATACTCGTCAATTCATAGAGATGATGTGTGGTGGAACTTTTCTTGACAAATCATAATGAGACTTGGGATTTTCTAGACATATTAGCAGATAATACGCAGACATGAGATGTCTCTGTTAAACCATACCAAACTAGACTCATTCTTAGAGAGAAAGCGGCGATGTATGTCCTAAGAGAGGAAGACGACCTTAATGCAAAATTCACTACATTGGCTAGAAAGGTCGAAGCATTAGAAATTAAGAAGATTGATATGGTTAAAGCAAACACTTCCTTAGGTAATTTTTGTAGCATTTGTGGTGGTATAGACCATGACATAAATGATTGTCTAATAATCTCAGTTGTACAAAATATCGCGCATGAGCATGAGCAAGCAAATGCTATAAATAACTACCAAATGTCAGTTATGCAACCAATGGGAAACACGTATTATCCAAATTAGCGTAACCATCATAATCTTAGTTAGAGGAATGGACCATAAATTAATGCACCCAATGCACCTCAAATGCCTCCACAAAACAACTTCTTTGGGGCACCTAACAATGCACCATATGTGCCCCCGCCAAAGCGATCATCTATGGAGGATGCATTGACCGCATTCATGAACTCTCAAGCTCAAATGAATCAGTTTATAATCCAATCAAATCAAGAATTAAAGACGGTCGTGGCTAGGATTGAGATTCATCTAAATGTTAGGGAAAAAGACACCCTTCCTTCTTAACCTGTGTCAAACCCTAGAAACACACATTTCATTGGAGACTCAAATCCAAGTGAGCTACATTATGAACAAGCTAAAGTCATCATTACCTTGAGAAATGGAAAAAAGGTCGATAACAAGATAATGCAACTGGTAGAAATACTAGAGGATGAGCCACTGTCTCAAGAGAATGATGAACCGGCTATGGTTCAAGAGCCGCAACAACAAAAGGATAAAGAGATTAAGTCATATGAGCTTCCAGTTCCATTCCCGTCTAGACTTTGAAATCTGACTGTCCCCGTGAAATATCAAGAGGTGTTGGATGTGCTCCAAAAGGTTACTGTCAATATTCCTCTGCTTGATGCCATTAGACAAATTCTATCATATGCTAAATATCTCAAGGACTTGTGCACTGTAAAGAGGAAATTAAATGTGCATAAAAAGGCCTTCCTTACTAAGAAAGTGAGCACTATCATTCAACAAAGGGTCGTACCCAAATACAAAGACCCAGGAAGTCCCACTATTCCTTGTATTATTGGAAATTTCCAAATTGAGCATACTTTGCTAGATTTTGGTGCAAGTGTCAACTTAGTACCTTATTCGGTTTACAAACAAATGGGGTTGGACGAGCTTAAACCAACCATGATTACACTCCAACTCGTTGACCGCTCCTTTAAGGTACCAAGGGAAAATTTAGAATACGTGCTAGTCCAAGTGGAGAAATTCTACTTCCCCGTGGATTTTATTGTACTAAACATTGAACCATGTGTAAACGCTAACGCTCAAGTTCCCATCATTTTAAGTCACCCATTCCTAGCAACTTCATATGTAATCATAAATTGCAGGAATGAAATTATGAACTTGTCTTTTGGTAACATGACTCTAGAGCTAAATATTTTCAATCTATGTAACCAGCCCATTGATAATAATGAAATCCATGACCTGAATTTCATGGACAGCTTGATAGAAGAAGAGGAATTGGAACCTCGTCTGACTAAGGAATTGATTCAAGTCTTTGAGGACTTGAAAATTCTGATTTAGAAAAAGTGCTTGCTGAAATTTGTGATGATAATGAGAGCACTACCACCCAAGACATTGGTATGTACTAATAGAGACCGCGCACTCAAATCCTATCTATCGAGGACTCGCAACATCTGTCATCACTTCAAAGCTTGATTTAAAACTACTACCAAATGAGCTTAAGTATGTATACTTATGTGAAAATAAAACTTATCCTGTGGTGATCTCTTCATTTTTAGACAAGGATCAAGAGATTAAATTGTTGAATATTCTAAGGGACCACAAAGGAGCCTTGGGCTAGACCATTTCTGACATCAAGGGCATAAGCCCTTCCATATGCACCCATCGAATCCACCTCGATGAGGACGCCAAACCAATTAGACAACATCAAAGGCGTCTCAATCCAAACATGATGGAAGTTATAAAAAAATGAGGTGATCAAATTATTGGATGTGGGAATCATCTACCCAATATCCGATAATGTTTGGGTGAGTCTAACTCAAGTAGTCCCAAAGAAATCTGGAATAACCATTGTGCAAAATTCTAATAATGAACTCATGCCAACACGTGTCACCACAGGTTGACGTGTTTGCATTGACTATAGAAAATTGAACCATGTCATAAAGAAGGATCATTGCCCCTCTACCATTCACCGATCAAGTTTTAGAGAGGGTAGCAGGTTACTCGTTCTATAGTTTTTTGATGGATATTCCGAATATAACCAAATAGAGATAGCCTTAGAAGACCAAGAGAAAACCACATTCATTTGTCCATTTGGCACGTTTGCATTCAAACGGATGCCATTTGGATTGTGCAATACCCCAACAACTTTTCCCAGCAACTTTTCAACGGTGTATGTTAAGTATTTTTTCAAATATGGTTAGGAAGTTTCTTGAGGTTTTCATGGATAACTTCTCTGTATTGGGAGTAGTTTTGAGGAATGCCTCAACAATTTATGTCTTGTCTTGTCTAAGTGTGAAGAGAAGTACCTTGTCTTAAATTGAGAGAAATGTCATTTCATGGTTCAAAAGGAAATTATTTTGGGTCATGTTATCTCCAAAAATGGAATCGAGGTAGATCACTCAAAACTTGACATTATTGTTAATCTACCTATATCCCCCAAACTGTTGGAGATATTAAATCACTTCTAGGACATGCTGGTTTCTATATAAGATTCATCAAGGACTTTAGTACCATTACTAGACCATTAACTAATCTTCTTCAAAAGGATGTCCCATTTAAGTGGACAGATGAGTGTGCAAGTGCCTTTAATAAAATTAAATTATCTCTTACCACTGCACCTATCATACGTCCATCAGATTGGACACTTCCTTTTGAACTAATGTGCATTGCAAGTGATTATGTCATAGGGGCTGTTTTGGGCCAAAGCAAAGATAAATGGCCCTACGTCATTCACTATGAAAGTAGAACTCTAAACTCGGCCCAAGTGAACTAGTCAACAACTGAAAAAGAGTTACTTTCAGTAGTTTTTGCTTTGGATAAATTTAGGTCCTACTTGCTGGGATCCAAAATGGTTATTTTCACAAACCACTTGGCTTTGAAATATTTGTTATCTAAGAAAGATATAAAGCCGAGACTTTTGAGATGGATCCTCCTACTCCAAGAATTTGACTTAGAGATAAAAGATAAGAAATGAGTAGAAAACGTAGTGGCCGATCACCTTTCCAGATTAGTGTTAGATGATTCCACTGAGGAGATGCATATCCAGGACACTTTTCCTGATGAATAATTATTTGTGATCTCCAAATTGCCTTGGTATGTGGATATAGTGAACTATCTTGTAACGGAAAAATGACATATCATTGGAAGTCACAAGATAGAAGCGTTTTGAAACCGAGGTTAGGAATTTCTTCTGGGATGACCCATATTTATATAAATATGGGACTGATCAGATTTTTAGACGTGTCCCAGAGGATGAAGTTCAGAGTGTTATTTCTTTTTGCCACATGGAATCATGTGGTGGCCATTTTTCTACTAAGAAAACCACTGCAAAAATCCTGCAGTGTGGTTTTTACTAGCCCACCATGTTTAACGACACCCATGGTTTCTGTGTTGCTTGTGATAGATGTCAAAGGTTGGGAAGAGTATCCCGGCGCAACATGATGCCTTTATCCTCAATTTTACCATTAGAGATATTTGATTGTTGGGGTATTGATTTTATGGGCCCATTTCTATCTTCTTTTGGATTTCTTTATATATTGGTTGGTGTGGACTATGTTTCAAAGTGGATTGAGGCAGTTCCAAGTAGGACCAATGAAAACAAAGTGGTCATACGATTCCTCAGGGAAAATATTTTTTCTAAATTTGGAACTCCAAAGGCCATCATTAGTGATGGCGGGTCTCACTTTTGCAATAGGAGATTTGAGGCTTTGAGGAAGAAATATGGCATCAAGCATAAAGTGAGCACCCCATACCACCCACAAACGAGTGGGCAAGCTGAGATTTCTAATCTGAAAATCAAACACATTTTAGAGAAAACTATAAGGCCAGATAGGAAGGATTGGTCCCTCAGACTATTCAACGCTTTATGGGCTTATAAGACTGCTTATAAGACCCCGATTGGAATGTCTCATACAGATTGGTGTATGGGAAGGCTTACCACTTGCTTGTGGAATTGGAATATAAAGCCTACTGGGCAAACTTTGACATGGTCCAAGCAAGTGGATAAAGGAAATTAGAGTTGAATGAATTAGAGGAGCTGAGGAGAGACTCCTATGAAAATTCTAAAATCTACAAAGAGAGGACCAAAGCTTTTCATGACAAAAACATCTTGAGGAAGAATTTTGAACCTCAGCAAAAGGTCCTATTGTACAATTCCCGTCTCCAGTTCTTTTCAGGAAAGTTAAGATCAAGATGGACAGGCCCCTTCATTGTGAAGAATGTTTATACTCATGGGGCTGTTGAAATTAAGAATCCACGTAATGGCAATGTGTATAAGGTTAATGGTCAGAGATTGAAGCCTTATATGGAAAACTTTCATTTGGGAGAGGAGTCTGTCCCTCTTCATGAGCCAGAATATTAAGATTGATGCACCGCTCGCCCGAGCTCTCCCTCTCCCTCTCTCCCTCTCCATGTCTCTCTATCTCCCTCTCAGCCACTGCGCCTCTCGCCCGAGCTCTCCCTCTCCCTATCTCTCCCTCTCCATGTCTCTCTATCTCCCTCTCAGCCACTGCGCCTCTCTCCCTCTCTTAGCAACCGCGCCGCTCACCCGAGCTCTCCCTCTCCCTCTCTCAGCCAGTGCACCGCTCACCCGAGGTCTCCCTCCCCTTGTCACCTGTTCGCCCCTGCTCGCCTGTCTAGCAGTCCTACCCTGCCCCGGTCATCCCTGCCCGAGTGTCCGGCTATCCCTGTCGTGCCCGATCGCCCTTGCTCGACTATCCTGCCCTGCCCGGTCGCCCCTGCTAGATTGTCCGGTGGTCCCTGTCCTGCCGGTTGCCCCTGATTGACTATCCGACGGTCCTGCCCTGCCCCGGTCACCTCTGCTCGATTGTCCGGCGGTCCCTGTCCTGCCCCGGTTGCCCCCTACTTGACTATTCGGTCGTCCCTGCCCTGTCCGGTTGCCCTGCTCTTACCGCAACTCGCCAGTCTGACCGCCGGTAAGTAGAGTTGGGCATCGGACCGAGTCGGATCAAATTGGGTCCAACTCGGTTCGGTCCAAAATCTACATAGGCTGACCCGAACTCGATCCGATCCAAGACCGAGTCCGGGACATCTGACTCGAACTGATCCGATGCACGGTTATCCTGACCCGAACCGAGTCTGATTCGATCAGGGAAACTGAGTCGGATCGGGTTGGGTACGATTTAGATCAAATTTTTTAACAGCGAAAATCATTATCCTCGCTGCTATTTTTGGTGTGGTCTATTTAAGCTTTAGATATGATTCAATTTTTTTTCAAATGCTCTAAAATGATCACGAAAAATGGATAAACGGTATGTATATAATAAATACATCATTGTAGGGCCCATGTAATTTTGATCTCATTTGAGCCGTTTGTACAACTTGGAGCTCGAGGCGCGTCTCCGCTCGCCTTTGCATGACACGTATCTACACAGCTGTGTAGTGTTGCGTGTTGTGCACGAAAGTGCAGTGACATGAGTGCATTGCTGTATCGACGTTAGCAAGTTCTGTGGGTCTAATCATGGGGTATGTGTTATATCCAAACCGTCCATCCAATTGGCGAGCTCGTCTTAAGGCTTGAGACGAAAAATAAGACAGATCTAACTATCAAGTGGACCACATGAATTGTTTAACAGTGAAAATCATTATCTCTTCTGCTATTTGTGGTGTGGTCCAGATGATCTTGGATATTATTCATTTTTTAGATAATGCTCTATAATAATCTCTAAAAATATATGAACAATGTAGATTAATAAATACATCACTGTGGGGCCCATATAACTTTGATCTCTTTGAACCGTTTGCACAACTCGGAGCTCGAGGAGCGTTAGTACACGTCTTCGCACAACACGTACCTACAACAGCAATATAGCTGGTGTGTAGGTACAATAAATACACCAACCAATGTGCTTCCCAATAAAAGAGGTTTGCTAGCAAGGCTCGCGCAGTCTTTGCTGGCCCAGTCAGCAGAACCATGTGATAATCCACATCGTTAATCTAGAAACTCCTACTGTGTACGGTTACTATGGAAGAATCTCACGGACTCACTGAGTAAGCTCTGTTGGGGCCCACCATGAATGCATGTGGTTTATCCACTCCGGATCAGGTCGGATCGGATCGGATCGGATCCATTCGGATTGGGTTTCGGATCGGATCGGTCCGGATTGACCAAGATCCAAACTCGATCCGAAAAACATTCGGATCTGAATGGCCCAACTCGACCCGCACTGATCCAGGCCGGCGGTTCGGTTCGGATCGGGTCAGATCCACTGGATCGGGTCAGACATGCCCAACTTTACGGTAATCAGTCGAACTCGATATTTATTTATTTATTGCATTATATAAATTATAAATATTATTTAGTAGGTATGGACTTGATATAAATGAACTCGAGATGGACATTCCTCTAGAAATTCCACACCTGAACAATCTTAACTCCTCGATGTTGTGTGCTATGAATGTATGATTAATTGATTATGAAAGAAAATACAACAAGGGTAATGGAATTCAATCTTAATTGATTATAAATGGAAATACAATCTTAACTCCTCGATATTAAGGATCTTACAAACTTAAAATTAAAAAACCAAGTATGCTATGTATATCCACAAACTAAGAATAATAAAATTCTTCGACCTATTAAATTACAATCATATGATCTTCCACCCATGATGTGGGCAACAATACTTGGGCTCTTATATCATATAATCGGTGCCACATGTTAGCGATGACCGTAAATGATTTTAGTATGGTATTTGTAACGCCTCGAATTTCGAGGGTCGAGCAAAGCTCAACTCCCGAGATCCAACGCATCACTTATGCGACATGGATAATGATGTTTAAATGTTGTCCATATTAATGTATTAAACATGAGTGAGATTACACCAAAACAGCATATCATACTCTGGAGGCGATTAGTTTAAGTGAGCGGAAGACTGAAACATGCATGATTGTACGAGTAAGTGATTTACAAACTCCAGAGTGTAAGTCTGTAACTGGGCTGAATATTTACATGTGTTGTTCCAAAATTTACAAAATATCAAAATATAAAGTGTTCATCTATTCCATAACCCTGTAATCCCGGCGGCGCAGCTCTAGGTCAACATAAACCCGCCTGAGAGTTGTACGTAAGAGAATTCCTCCTCCTCGTCTATGAAATCCTGCTCTGCCACATAGGCCTCATCATCATCTGCATTTAAACCAGTGTCTGGTTGGTGTTTAAAACACTGTCCCAGAGTGGGAGTGAGTGATCAACTCAGTAGTACTATAAGGCAGAGGTTAACATGTTATCAATTCAATCAAGCGGTAATGATAAAGCAACATAACAATCACTTCATAACTACTCTCGTTAATGCAGGAATGGAAGCAAGTAATGATGCATGCCCTCACATCCAAAGCTCCCTCAATAAGCGAAGCCGACACCGTATCGCATATGACAATCACCCTCAAAGTGCACATTTCACTCCAAAAGCACAATCCTAACTAATGCAATGTGATGCATGACTATGTTAGCCAAGTATTTAATTAAGATTATTCATATAACAGGTTGGGGAAGCAAGGGTACCTCCTTTTATATCACTGACCCTAACGAAAGATCCATTTAGGGTCGTCGATTCTAGTTAAACACATACGATAGGCAAGTTGTAGGGTCATCACTCCCCATGAAAATCAGAGGATATGCAAATTCAAAGTTTATACTCGTGGTCACTACGGGGTGGCTAATCACCTCGACGTAGGCTGACAGCTCGAACATGGTGTCCCATACCACCATGCTCGGTTCACGAGTCTGTGTTGCTCATTGGTCACTACGGGATGGCTGATCACCTCGGCGTAGGCTGACAGCTCGAACACGGTGTCCTATACCACCATGCTCGGCTCATGAGACTTGGTGGATCATGGTACCATGGTTGAGTGGGTCTTTACAATAGTAGGTGGTACCTTAGATTCAAGCAGTGATGTCCATACATGGTAAACATACAAAAGGCCAATCAGTTTATCTTGGCAAATTCGATTGGTACGAGCACACGTTGACTTAATCGACATGGAGTGCATAAACACCCCTTGTGGCCTAACCACTGTCGATAGTCGTCATGCAACTCGGATTCGTCGAGTTTACCTAATGCGGCAAGACTAATTCTGCCACTGGTACATGAACTGTTACCGATCACCTGGACTACGGCGTAGCCTCAAACATAGTCAAATGTAATATATAAATACATGTGATAGTCATATAAGTATTTGAACAAACACTTCAAGTGCATTTCTCATTTTAGCATTTTATCCGTAAATTGCGTAAACGTAAATACAAGTATATCAAAGAAAGTAAGCATGCGAATAAGGAAATTGAGGATCCCAACTCAATACCCTTAAATAATGCAATTCATCAACAAGCTTTCATGTAGACATTTTATCAAACACTTAGACTACATGTAACTAAATACATATACTAGATTAGTTACAACATGTAATTTAGCAATTCCTTATGCAGAGACGCAAGCATGCATATGACGACGATGAATCCTAGATGACATGCCACAAATCATGTGCACAAACTCATTCAAACATTTTAACGAACACCTAAAATACATCTTTGTCTAACATAGTTAATACATGTGTAATATAGTGAAAATAGTGTATCTAAGTCAACATGGCAGCAATCGAGTCAGACATAAATCATTAGCTGACATTGAAAGCTTTGAAAACCATAACCTAAGCGTTTATACTCCGCACCTTTCGTCGGAATACTCGTTTCAAACTTGGTTCAAATCCTACGTTCCCGAATACAGAACAATGGGTACCTAAACATTGAAATAGGTCAGTTATTTCATCGATTTTTCTATTTGGATTTCTAAACTAAGATTAGGGTTAGGATTTCTTACCCAAATCGTAGTTGAAATGGGTTGTGTAGCGAAGTGGAAAGGCAATCTAGTGCGTGTAGTCGTGGGTGAGAAACACTGCCACGATCTCCCAAACTTTCTCTTCTCTCCTCACTCTTTTCTTTTCTTTTCTCTCTTCTCTCTCCTAGGATTTGGATCAAATTCGTATGAGAGAGGGGTGGGGTGGTTTAAGGCCTTTAAATAGGCCCAGAACTGATGTTAATGGCCCTAGGGCCATGGTATACTTAGGTTATAACCAAAGGGTACCTGTTTCGGGCAAACGGGGCTCATCTGGAGGTCCATTACTCGCCTACGGCATGGAGCAAGTTCCCTGACCATGGATCTAAGCCAAGTTATGATTTCGGTACGATGGGATTAGCGGATCGACCATGGAGGACCCGTGTCAGATCAATGGTCGTCAGCGCTCGATCAGGGCCACTAGTATACGGATATGTGCAAAGAAATTTCCTTGATTCATGGGTGAAGTTCAATCAGAAACTGACGGTTTGAAATCTTCAATTTCGCCCGTGAGCGAACAGTCCAATTTACTTAAGTTTCATTACATTTTCTAAAGATATTCGCGTTTCTCACACACTTCGCTCAGGGCTTAAGTTGTGCGTTTCTGAATACTATTTGGGCTCGATTCCCGCAATGGTTGTCAAGCCCAATAAGACGGTCATAACCTTATAGTTTTGCGGTCATCGGACTTTTGACATGTGGTCCAGGTCCGATACGGAGTTTCAATGTGCTCAGCAACCGGGTTTTGAGATTTCTCCTAAGTTTTTAAGTAATGTTGAGTCAGCGATTTTGATGGTTTTGCGTCTTGCCATTTGTATAGATAATGGTTCGAGCCAAATCCATTGATTATTTAGTTTAGTACTTATTAAATTTTCATCTAATTTCTACAGAACATGGTCCTTAGGTATTTTTGCCTGAGGTGGTACTCGGGTCTTTGTACGGATTATTTCAAGACGTTACAGTATCCATAAAGTTGTTTTAAAAGGGGGTAATTGGATGTACCCTAGATATTTTGATTACTAATATCATAATGTATTGTTATTGTAATTGTTGATAATTAAATTTTCTTTTATTTGACTAATGGCTTTTGTAGTAGGGTACTATGATTTTCATAAAGCATAAAGATTGTGGTTGGTTGACTTACATGTTCGAATCACTCGTGGTGTACTATTTATTTATTTATTTTTAAATGTTTTATTGTTGTAATTGTAGTATAGGATAATCAGTTGCCCATTTGAGGATTTCTATGTGGCCAGACATAAACTCAGTGTGTTTTTGGATGCATAGAAATTCTCAAATTATCCCTTTTTGGACAATTCAATGTTGGATAGATAAGAATGTTTTTATTTATTCTAATTTAAATGTCCATGCCTGTTTCGATTTGTCGCTCATATTCTCTCTGAATATATTTCTTACATTTATTTTCTCATCAAATATCCATACTTTGTATTGATAGTTGACGTGTGAATCAAATACAAGATTAATATATTCTGGAGAGATTATGAGAGATGCTGCTGAAATTTTGGCATAACATTTAAATTGAATAATGAAAGCATTACAATCTATTCAACATTGAATGGGTGACTGATTTAGACACTTAGAAAATTGTTGAAAATTTAAATAACATTTGTATACACACTACTTGTATTAATAAGTGATATAAAGTTAGTTTCCTATCTTTATATTTATAGATGGCTAGTGATGAGGAAATCCCAACTACCCCTGGTGCTGGTGCGTCGACCACATCCCCTCTTATTGTTGAGGGAGATGGGTCTTCAACAACAACTATAATTAAAGGAAATAAAAGATCAGCTAACACCCTGATCCATAGCTCAAGTGGTAGACTGAGTGAAAGATACTTCGTTTCAACACTGAGGTCTTGGTATCGATTCCTAGTGGGGGGTGGCTAACAGTGAAGTGTTAACTGATAGTGGGGTGTACTAACAAGCTAACAAAAAAAAAGATCAGCTATGTGGTATGATTTTGAAGAAATTTTAGTTAATAATGTGTTTAATATCAGATTTATGTACAGTAAAGCACTGTACAACAAAAATCCCAGAGGGTCAACTACTCATTTAAACAGACATATGCAAAATTGTTCAAAGAGACCAAGAATTTCACTTTCAGGCCAACAGTTGCTATCCTTTAGCAAGTTTGAAGGAGATGTGCCTCAAGGTAAACTTTCCACCCATAAGTTTGAAAAAGAGAAGCTGAAGGAGTAGTATGTAAGACTTGTAATTGTTTATGAACAACCATTTAGAATGATAGAGAGTAAAGTTTTCATAGGATATAGTAAACTCATTAATCCTCAAGTTGAGAAGGTCTCCTACGTTACTGTGAAGAGAGAGTGCATGAAGATGTACACAAGTGAAAAAATGAAACTGAAAGCAGTTTTGAGATCAGTCTCAAGGGTAAGTTTGACCTCTGATTTGTGAACGGCGTCTAATCAAAGAAAGAGATACATTACATTGACCGCACACTATGTTGATGAAGATTGACAACTTTGCAAGAGAATATTGAACTTCCGCTGCCTTCCACCTCCCCATACCGGTTTGGTTATTTCATATTGCATTTATAACTGTATACGAGATTGGGGCATTGAAAATAAAGTCTCTTCAATTACTTTAGATAATTCTTCAATAAATGACAGTGTAATGACATTCTCACGTAACCAGTTCAAGGCAACCGACATTTTATTTTTTGAAGGAAAAATATTTCAAGTTCGATGTTGTGCCCACATACTAAACCTAATTGTACAAGAAGGACTCAAAACAATTGACCAAAATAAAGAACGTAAGACCCGTATCCTAGATCATACCATTCAGTATACTCCGGCGGTCCTCCCGGTCGAATTCCGGCGACCCGCGACGCGTTGATAGCATTTGCACGTGACCCTGAGTCGCATCCTATCGATCTGAGTCAACTCGGCCAGAGACTTGTACCCTTGCGACCATGCCGGCGATGCGGTTCCAACGCCGTGTCTCGCATGCCGATGTGATACCCTAGCCTGGAGTTGTGGGCCCGCGTTTATTTTGAGAAAAACGTCACGCAAGAGAATCTCTACCAAATGTCAAATCAATCCCATCAATCAATCGAAGTACACAACCCATCAAGTCAAGTACTCTATCCCATCCCCAAGTACACGACCAATTCTCAAAGTCAACTCTCTCTCTCTCCACCCATCCCTCCTTACACCCATCACCCATCACTCCCCCATCATCTATCACTCTTTTCTCTCATTTCTCACTCTCCCAAGCAACTCCCAAAGAGAGGAAATGTCTAAGCTCTCCATGAGAAGAGCCATGTGTGGCCCACTCCCTACCACCCTATCTCTCATCTCCACCCTTGGATCATCATCTCCACCATTGAAGGAACACTTTTGGAACATTGGAAGGCTAGGGAGGAAGAAGAAGGATAAGTGAGTGTTCTAGAGTAGATTTTGATCTTTGATGTATGGGATAAGTGGGGCCCATTGACGTGTGTGTTGTAGATTAAGGGGGGAGCTCATAGTGCCGAAGCTCCTCCCCGCTTCTCCTTCTCTCTCTCTCTCTCCCTCTCTTTCTTTTTTTTTTTTTTTTTTATGATGATGGGGCCATGTGGCCCACCCGAATGGACCCTACGTGACGTATGGGTCTCATCCTCATTGTCCAGACCTTGGACGGTGGGAATCCACCCCTATGCATGTGGCTTACAGCCACACCGTCCATCTGTTGTGAGTACCCACGCAGCAGCTGCTCGTTGACGTCAGCCAATCATGTGGGTCCCACCATGAGGTATATGTTATATTCAAACCGTTCATCTGTTTTGAATCCCCATCGTCCATCTATTTTTATGGTGGGCCAGTAGCCGCTGCCAGTAGTTGCACGTGCAGTAGCAGCAGGGAGTCACCGTGATGTATGTGCAATCCACTCCATTCGTCCATCCTGACGGTGTGAATCCACACCGTCCATTTAGTTGGTGGGCCACGTGTGTGGACCCCACCACGATGCATATGTTATATCTATATTGTCCATCCAAACGTCTAATGTCTAGACGCTAGACTGGATCTAATATAATTATAATAATAATAAAAGTATTATAATAATATAATATATTATATATATGGTGGGCCCTATGTGGGACCCACCAGTTGTGGAAGCTGATTGGCTGACGTGCCTCACATCAGCTATATAGCTGGTGTATTGACGTCACCAAGTTCTGTGCGTCGCATGATATATGTATTTCATCCATGCTGTCCATCCAGTTTTATCTGGACCACCCATTTATGTGGACCCCACCAGTAACTGAGGTATTGACGTCAACAATTTTATGGGGCCCAATCATGATATATATGTATTTTATCCATGTTGTTTGAAGCCACCGTGATGCATGTGGTTTACTTGCACTGTCCAGCTCACAGGACGGTGGGAACCCACTGTGATGAATGTGTTTTATACCGACCATCCAAATGGTGGGACGCACCATGATGTATGAGGTCTGTTCGATCCAAACCATCCATTTGTGGCCCCACCAGTAGCAGTTAGCTACTGGTCTTGACATCAGCAAATTCTGTGGGCCCATGTGAGGCTTGTGTTACATCCCAACCGTCCATCCAATTGGTAAGCTCGTCTCAAGGCCTGAGACTAAAAATGAGGCAGATTTATCAGGTGGACCACACTGTAGAAAACAGTGGAGAGTTGAACGACTACCATTGAAATTCTTTTAGTACCACAAAAGTTCTTGATCAATATGATATTTGTTTTTCCTCTTGATTCAGGTCTTTGTGATAGTATGAACAGATTGGATGGAAAATAAATGCTATGGTGGGCCCTATGGAGTTTTAACGGTGGAAATCATTATCACCACTGTTATTTATGCTATGGTCCAGATGATCTTTCGATATAATTCATTTTGGGTAATGCTCTATAATGATCTCTAAAATAGATGAATGGTGTAAATGGACCGACTAGGTCGGTGGGCCCATTGGTGCGACCCATGTGATGCGGCCCACTTGATGTATATGAGGCCCATGTGATGCGGCCCATTGCGATTTATGAGACCCTTATATAAGGCCCATTATGATTTTATGTGGCCCTTGAGTGTGGCCCGATGTGTTGTATATGAGGCACATGCAATGCGGCCCACTCGATGAAATGCAGCCCGCGTATAAGGCTCATGGTGATGCATTTGCGGCCCATTTGATGAGGCTCATTGTGATATGTTGAAGGCCCATGGGTTGTGGCCCATTGTGATGTATATTAAGCTCTTGCGTGAGGCCCATTATATTATGCATGAGGCCTTTGTGTGCGGCCAATGGGATGTGTATTGGGCCCTTATGTGAGGCTATGGGTCCACTATATGTTAGGCTCTATGTGGGCCACTCCTTGGGAGCAATGTTGGTTAAATGTCCACATTGATGGGCAATGATGGTTAAATGTTCACATTGTGACCTTCCCTTAGGCCCTTTGTTAGGCCGATTATCGATTCCGATTATGAGTATGTGACAACATAACATTATGATATATGCCCATATGCATCATCTGCATGTTTGTTATGAGACGTGATTGACCACTCCGTATGTCATATGACAGGTTGTTTATGGGACTCCCTGAGAGACCGAGTTACCCACATGAGCGCACAATATACGCAGGATTGCTGCATGACTGGATGGTATGACTCATGCATCTCGCATTTTGTAATATAACCACCGTATGCCCTAGTGACATCAGGGTCGTGGTCTCCACAGGTATATCGTGGATGGTCAGATGGGACACCGAAAATATTTGGTTCTAGCATACGGGCGCCATAGATGTCCCTGAGTGAAAATTCTTAAACCTTCATGGCCAGGAGACGCCCCAACGTCGAGATCGAGTGGATATATATGAGTGCATGAGAGCCGTATACCAGTAAGTCGCGTCTCTCATTATGTCATGATCGGTTGAGAGGGGGTGTGACTTTACTCGCCTGAGTGAGGGGGCAATATCTAGGTTAAGTTTGACCAGCTTGAGGAATATGTCCACTATCGACGAGCTGAGCCCGATATTGGCAGACATTAGTGAGGTCTCTTCCACTTACCCAGTTGTGCACTTGGATAGGGGTGGCAAGCTGGCGTAGAGTGTAATAGACCCCGGTGATGATTCTAGAGATATATAGTACTGATATGTGGACTTATTGAGCAGGAGTTGCATACTCAGCATTTCACTCATTCATTCACTATTCACTCAGGCTGGTGATTCGCAACTAATTGATATGTGTACATTCGCAATGGCCAGGATTTCAGTTGGAGCGCGCGACCAACCCGAGGTCAGGAGTTTACCACATTGAGTTTATCTATCCAAATCTAGGTATGAGACTGGTTTGGATAGAAGTCTCTTGTGATGGACCCTGTAGCCTGCGATACTACGTACTATCATTCTGACTTCACACTCCAGCTTGGTCATTTCATTCGCACTGCATATTGTATTACATCCGCGGCATATGACATTTGGGTTACTATATTTCTACATTTATATGGCTTAGAAGATCCTGAAGGTATTTGTGGACTCATCGGGATTTGTATATTGCATTGCATTCTCAGTATATGATGTTTGACTTACTCTGTCTCCGCATTGCATAACTGATCTATATTGCTTCCTCAATATATGATATTGGCATATTATCTTTTTGCATCACATAGCCTGGATAAGGCTAATGGTATTTATGGACTTATCAGCATATTTCCGCATTGCTCTGATATTGTATACTTGACACTTACCTTGCGCACACACTTACACCACCCTCTAAGCTTTCTATAAGTTTATGCACGATAGATGCGTGCAGGTGGCGTTAGGTCGCAGCAGCGTTGAGTTTGGAGCATGTAGCTATCTTCTGGAGCTTTGATTATTGATATATGTATTTTCCTTTAAGCATTGTATTCAACTGTTTATATTAGTGGATATGTGATGATGATGTTGTCTTTATGATTTGGGTAAACTTGTGGTTGTGTTTGTTATGAAATAAATGCATGTTGAAAATCCTCCTTGTAGGATCCCAGGATCGGAATTTGACATATGGGCGCTGGAAACCGAGAATGGGGTACTATGAAGGTTGTCGGCACCGGATTCGGCGATTGAGAATTTTGTGAGCCCGGTTTCCGAGTTTGGGGCGTGACAAAGAATGTGAGGGAGAGTGTAAAGTACATAAGGGGCTCACTTTTAAGATTAAGTATATGGAATGACATAGTCCAGCGTTTGATGTGAAGTCTCAAAAAACGTTGAAGTTAGATGTATGCATACGTTAGAATTCAACTTTTGAAATGTTGAATTCGGCCGTGGAATTGGAATTTGCATTTTCGGAATATGCAACGCGTGATAAAACGTATGTTTGGTTGCCTACTGAAGAAGATTGGAGCGAAGTAAGAGAAGTCCACAAGTTTCTCAAAGTTTTTACGACTGCATGAAGATACTTTTTGGAAATAAGTATCTCACAGCAAATATGTCTCTTCCATCTGTTTCGAAGATCAAGGAAGCCCTAAGAAAAAGTGTTAGTGAAGGTTCAGATTTTCTGCAACTTATGACACTTAGTATGCAAATGAAGTTCGATAAGTACTGGCATGAATGTCATTTGTTAATGGCCTTAACTGTTGTTTTTGATCATCGGTGCAAGATGAGCCATATTAAGTTTATCTTTATGAAGATTTATTCTGATCAAAGGGTAGTAACTGAAATATCGAAGGTTCATTATGCAATCGAAGAATTGTACAATATGTATATAACCACATGATCCACACCAAGTGATAAAGAAGTTAGAGCCCATGCTGTTACAAGATCTGACACTATGCTCGATGATGAATATATGTCTTTTTTAGCAAAAGAAAATACAGACAATGAAATGAAAGAATCAGAGTTAGACTTGTATATCAAAGAGTCAATCGTAATACGACAGGATTCAGACTTCAATGTTTTGGAGTGGTGGAAAATGAGAGTTGGTGAATAAAAATATTTTACATTATCGGCGATGACATGAGACATATTGTCAATTCTTATTTCAATGTTAGCATCAGAATCTGCTTTCAGCTCATGGAGTAGGGTCGTGAGTAAGAATCGATGCCCCTTTACACCAGATACAGTTAAAGCATTACTTTGTACATAAGATTAATTGCATCCGAGTTGGGGAGGTAATAGTTTTGAAATTGATGAGGAAGATGAGGAGGATGAGTCTCAAGTCGAAGCACATGCAACAACAACAACATGAATGGTTTTATAATGCGTACCTTTTATTCTATGTTATGTTGATGGATGTTATAAGTGGAATGCATCATTGACTTTTATTTTATTTTCATATAATGCTTTTGTTTATATTATAATTCATATTTAATTATTGATTTTATATGTCATATTTCATTATTGCTTTATATCTCATGTTTTTCCAACACAAATTGTAAATATGCCTTCAAGAGAACCATCGACCGTCGTTTGGAGTATGGTTCCTTAGTCCACTTCCGAAGTCTGAAAAATTGAAGATTTTGTGTCATTTGTGTGGGGCCAAGTTTGTTAACAAAACTAATCGGCTCAGGTTACACTTATTATGCCGGGGTGGAGATACAAAACCATGTCCCAAAGCCCCAAAGGAAATCCAACTTCTTTTTTAGGCACATATTTATTCAAATAAAAAACCTTCTACTCCTCTATCCAAACTTTCTAAGGCAAAGGAAACGAAATTATTAATATTATAAGAAGAACAATTCCAACTCGCCTTGAAACGTAGTATGAAAGAAACTTTTGCACATCAACGATGTCCTCCAAGACAACATGATGTCGAAGCAGGTTCAAGCAGCATGAATAAAAAGAAGAAGAGTAACAAACCATCTAAGTTTCTCTCCGGTCTTGTTATATTTTATAGGATGTTGGAACTATATATAAATCTGCTCATAAAGAAAGTTTGAAAATTTTAATTCAAACTATATAAGAGAGTGATAAAAAGCTCTCACCACCTTCTGATTCGGGAGAGGTGACGAGTATGTATATAAAGAATTGGATAACAGCTCGAGTTCGGCAAAACGAATCTCTTCTCCAGTACTAATTAGTATATAACGACAGTAAAAAAAGAACTTTTCTAATGTTGTTGACGTGTTGTAAATTATAATAAGAATATTTTTAATTTTCAGTTTGTATTATATTTTTTTATTTTCAGTTTTTTTATTTTTTATTTTTTATTTTATTTTATTTTATTTTTTTTTGTTTTGTGTTATTATTAATGTTATGTCCAATTACAATTTGATCTTATCTTGAAAACTCAACTCGAACTTGTTCTCATATCGAAAACTCAATTTTAAATTGATCTCATATCGAAAACTCAACTCGAATTCAAATTCGATATCTCAAAAACTTGAACTCGAACTCGGCTTGAAAGCACAAACTCAAACTTGGCTCGAAAGCTCGAGCTCAAACTCGGCTCGAATTGGTCCGATTTGCTGACTGAGCCGAGTCAAGTTGGACATAGTGGCTCGGTCATCAAGCCGAGCCGAGCACAAGCCTGGGGTAGCTGATGACCGAGCTCTATTATAACCTAATCAACTTGTATTTTTAACCCATTTCAATCCACAGTCTACAAAACTCAATGGATGGTCCCAATTGATACATCACGGGTCGGTCATATGTGCTGTGGACATATAGCTCTACCATATTCTAGTTCTATCATCTATGTACCGTATCATCTCTTCTAAGTCCCTCCCAAATATGGCCAACTTGACCTAAAACCCCATGTTAGTCATGCACCATTTAGAAAATGGGGATGACTATTCACGAGCATACAAGGCATAGTTTCACGGAAATCCAGACGGTCAAATCGTTGAAAAAACTGACGGAAACATAACGGAACATTAACATCTGATTTTTTCTTCCGAATCAGGACTTCTCACTGTCTTACTTTTTTGGCCATTCATTTGTTAGTCGTTAATTTGATGGTTAGGATTTCTTGATCACTCTGATTTTATAAACCTGACACATCCACAGAGGGTCCAACAATTTGGGTGGTCTAGATATCTGTACATCAGTGTCACATATGAGGAGGCTGAGTCACCACCATTTTTCAAAATGGTGCAAAACTAACATATAGGTTCTCTCACCTGCTTAAACCTCAGTCGTCTCTCTCGTCGAAGCAGCAGATCTCTCGTCGCATTCTGCTGCAGAAACTCGGGTAAGAAAACCTCTCTCTCTCTCTCTCTCTCTCTCTCTCTCTCTCTCTCTTGTTTCTCTCGCTCTCGTTCTCGCTCTCGATCTCGTTTTGATTATCCTGCTATTTCGACACGTCCGTAACATCCATATCCTCTGCTGAAATATGGACCTTTGCTTCTTCTAACTCGCTTTCTTTAAGAGACGTTCAGTCTCATTGTTATTCAGTGAACTTTTGGCTCTGTTTCCCATCTACAGCGGGACCTTCTAGATGAACGGTCCAGGTTATCACGTGGTGGGGCATAACAGAAGGGGGTGGGCGATGCGTTTGAGGGGTGCCTCGCCACCGTTCCTAGTCTGCCTTCTAGAATCCACGTTTTTCTTAATGTAACCGTAGCTTTCTCGCTGTTTGTATTTTGAATCTTAGGGCATGTTTGGCTGCCACTTAAAAATGAGTTCATCTCATTTATAAAAATATGTGCATTTGTTTAGCAACGATAGTTTATTGATTGTTAATTCATAATTATGATTAAACCAAATGAGATGAACTCGTTTTTAAGCGGCACCCAAATGGCCCCTAGTTTTTGTTGGTACTAGTTGTAATTAATTTTAAGGGATTTCATTGATTAGTCTTGTTATATTGAATTGATAAGATTAAGAAATTGAGCTGCGTTTGATTTGCTTCTGAATTGGATTGCGATATTTGGTTTGGTAAAGTGGATATGTCCAAATTGAGATTACCTTGGTATTTTTTGTGTGAGATGGAGCTCAGAAGAAGAGAAAATCATGCAACCAGTTGTTTGGGGCTCACTGTGGTATGTGTATGGCTTCCAAACCTCACAGCAGGGGTCACCCCACCATGAAAATGGGACGCCCCAAAAAATCAGGCTGATCTGACCATCAGGTTGTTCCTCATGTGAATATGGTGGTTTTTGGGTTGTTGTCCATTGTTTTCGATGGTTGGATTGGCCTGAGTTTTGGGGCATCCACCCAATTTTGTGGTGGAGCGACCTTGTTCGATGGTTTGGATGCGATGCACACACCATGCTGGGCCCCACAACCAACTAATTGTACATTTTTTGTCACTTGCAACCTTCATAGCGGAGCCGGCCTTATGAAAGGAAGGTCAACTGTAATTTGAGGGATATTTCCTTGTATAAATACTAGGAGACATTATTGCAATTCGGTCATTTCCATCAATTTATATATATATATATTATATATATATATATATATATATATATATTATATATATATATATATTATACAGGTAGGCTGGAATTGAATCTGAGGCCTCAATGTTGAAAGCCATGCCGTCTACCATTAAGCTATGGCTTAACCCAAGTCATTTCCTATTGATTGAACTGACTGTTTGAAATGCTATTTGGTTGTGCATCCAAGAGATGCCCGTGGTACCTTATGCTTGGATGGTTGGTTATTGATACATATTGCTTGGCGTTGTTTTCCTTGAGTTTAAGATTGCATTTTGGGATTCATCTAATCCTGTATCTTGTTTTTTTTTTTTTTTTTTTTTTTTTTTTGCAGCTTCGATCATGGCGGGGACAGGAAGCTCCATGCTATATTCGTTCCTGCTATTCATTATCATTCTATCACTTCAAGAAATGTATCGAGAAAAATTGGCATCTTCAGAGCTGTTTACAATACTTGGGGGCTTGATTAGCTCTCTCATATTTCTCGTTTTGCTAACGGTGAGTTCTTAATATTTTCATTAAATCTCTGTTTCATGGGTGACTAATTAACTGTCTATTTTAACTAACTCTCTCTATTTCCTTGCTGCATGTTTCAAATATTTACTTCTCTTGCTTATTATGTTTGACTTAATATTTCATTTTCTTATTTTAACTCTTCTCTCTCGGCGATGTGTTCGGTTGCATTAGACCTTTGGAATGTTCAACCGTCTCCTAATTTGATGCACGTCGTTCAAATTGCATTAGGTTCATAAATCATAATACAATGTTGTAGTGGTTCAATGTATGGATATTCTTTTCTTAATGTGTGAATCACTTATCCATATGCTCTCCATCAGTTTTCTTGCTTCATAGTATAGCATAGGTGAAAGTATTGTGTTGTGTTCAATGGATGATATGTTTGTGTGTGATCACATCACGTGTGCACATGGTAGAGAAGGCTTCTTAAATTTAGATGTGGTTTTAACAATCTTTTTCAGTGTTTATTGCAGCCATGGCCAAATCTGATGCCACATGCCAACTTTGCAAGTAGTGTTGGGTGCAATTTTATTGAAGAATCCAAAAATAAAATTTGGAGAAAAATGGAAAAAAAAAAAAAACTATAAAACAATAGGAGAAGTTGGGGGTAAGAGGTTTTATGGAGCTTGGTTTTTGAGGAGAAACCTTTGGGACTATGACGTATTGTTTGTTGAAGCCTTGGATGTTCGTGAAGGTGCACATTTTGCTCGGGGAATGCTTGGAGCACATTTAGGTTGTCTTATCATCCAAAGAATTCTTTAAAATGTTTGGTTATATATTGTCTCACCTATGTTGCTTTGCACAAAGATGTGGGGATTTTCTTTTATAATGTGTGAAATCACTCTTCCATGTACCATCTCAGGAGCATAAGGAGCAAACTTTTGTTTGTTACTACAGGGCTTGGTAGCAGCTCTGGCATGGTTCTTGGGAAGGAATAAGGTGCTTATGGTTGATAATATTCGAAAGCGGAAGATGATGATCACCAATGTTTGCATGTTGTGTA
Source organism: Magnolia officinalis (assembly GCA_021015155.1). Taxonomy (NCBI): domain Eukaryota; kingdom Viridiplantae; phylum Streptophyta; class Magnoliopsida; order Magnoliales; family Magnoliaceae; genus Magnolia; species Magnolia officinalis. The sequence goes on from JAJHSJ010000001.1 coordinate 39,622,727, forward strand.
TGCAGAACGAGTCGATTGACTATCTCTTTATTGATTTTCCATTTGCTAGCGAGTTTTGGGAGAGGTATTTAGTATGACGTGGGTGATGCCAGGCTCCATTGATGGCCTTTTTCTAGCCTAGCATGAGGGTGGGATTGGGTGAGGATGCTTTGGAGACTAACTTTATTGGCTGGAATTTGGGTTTTTATAGATTTTTGGGAGGGAAAAATTGAATGTAATGGAATGGGCCTCAAATTGAAATATTAAGGATCTTGTCGAGTGTCCCTCTCATTTGTCTCTTGTTTTTTGCCATCTCTGGCTGTTGTCTCTTTAATAAAATCATTACATTTAAAAAAAGGTAACATCTCTATCAATTTTGATATTTCATGGCATAGGTGCTAGTATTGTGTTGTGTTCACTGTATAACATGGTTGAGTGTGATAACATCATGTGGGCACATGATAAGAAAGGCTTCTAAATTTAGATTAGTGGCTAAGCTGATTAAAGAAAAGGGACTTGGGTCTAAGGTGTCATGACTGTTTCAACGCCAAATGTCTTCTTGGCCAAGTCTATTATGACTTGCCAACTTTGCAAAGTGGTTGTGGCAATGGATTAGATCTTTCAAGATCATATATGTGGCCGATATCTCTCTTTGGGTATGGGTGGATAGCCTTGATCAATATGGCTTTTCCAATATGCCCATTTATTTTTTTGTCTCTTTTCAACTTCTCCAAGTCAGTGTTGGTTAGGCTCGAGAAGTTGAGAAGAGATTTTCTTTGGAAAGGAGATAATGAATCAATGATGGAAGGAAGTTTCACCTTGTGAAGTGGGAAGAGGTGTGTAGGCCAATACAAGAGGGGTTTGTTGGCATTAGAAGTTTGAGGGATATGAATCCTTGCCTTTCTTGGAAAATGGATTTGGAGATTTGGCTCCGAGCTAGAAAGGTTATGGAGGGAGGTGATAGCTAACAGATATGGCGTGACCGTGGGTGAATGGTTTGTAAAGAGATCTTCTCTAGAAAGCCTCTTCCATTTTGACGGTGATTGCAGAGACCGCACACTTGGTTTGTAGGGAATTGCTTTCTCTCTTGGCAATGGGAGTTGCACTCGTATTTGGGTGGATGTTTTGTGTGGTAATCAGTGTTTTAAATAGCGGTAGCATGTTGCGTAGCGCTCAATCTTCTGTAGCGTGTAGCATAAGTTACACGATACTTCTATTTTTTAATTTAGATATAGGAAGAATATGATAAATAGTAAGAAAAAGGCAAACAATGTAAAAATGTCTAAAAGATGATTCATTTTTTCAAGTATAAGTATATTCAAATAAGTTATTAATTATCATTTATCAAAAGCCAATCCACATATAAAGTCATAAACCAAATCAAATAATTATCACATCAACAACTTCCTAAGCAAACCCCTTTAATTTTTTTGAATCTAACTACTTCAATTAATAATGTCTAATTGAAACCATAAGTCATAACTCACAATTATGAAAAGAAATAAAACATTCCACAGGTTAAGAGTATTAAGTACAATACATATGTCATCTATACAAAGAGGAGTTTTTGAAAATCCTCTTTTGAAACCCATTTCCTTTTAAGTTTAGTTTTAAAGTTTTTTTAAGTATGTGAATTTCACACCAACTTTAAGTGAAAGCAAACACAGAAAGGTTTGGTTTTAACTTTATATATATATATATAATATTAGTTTTACACCATTTTTAACAAATAAAACAAAAAATAAAAATAAAAATAAATGTTCTCATCACTCTTCAAAAAAAAATAAAAAAAATACATTGAAGCGTACACTACAAGCGCTACACGCTACGACCCATTTATGCTATTTAGCTATGCTACATAGCACTATGGCTATGCTACGCTATGTAGCGTACGCTACCACTATACTATGAGCGCTAGTTGAAACATTGGCAGCAATAGTGCGCTTCAAAACTGTTTTCCTAGATTGGCTTCCATTGTCTCTGATCGCTTTATCTTGGTGGCGGACTGCTCTTTATTTGCAGTAGTCAGGTAGTTTGAAATCCCCCATGCCATAGAAATATGTTTGATGATGTGCTTGTTGGGTTTGTTAGGCTTCTTAAGCATCTGAAGGATTGTACCCCTTCTCCTATAGAGAGAGATTCACTTATTTGGATTGTGCATCCCTTTGGCAAATTCTTGGTGAGATTGCTATTTCGGTTAGTTAGTTTGCCAAATCACACTCATGTTCTGCTGCATTCCTATCGTCATTGGTTTTATGGAGTTCCTTCTTGGGTGGCAACTTTTGCCGAGCCAGTGGGTCAGAAGAGAATCCTTACGATGGACAACCTATAGAGGAGATCTCTTATCCTTCTCAACATTTGCCTTTTGTGTATGAAGGATGTAGAGTCGATTGATTACCTTCTTATTTATTGCCCGTTCGCATATAGTGTGGAAGAATTTTTTGGGCTTCTTTAATACTGCTTGGGTGATGCTAGAATCAATGGTTAACTTCATGTGGGCATGACATGTGGGCGGAGTTGGCAAGGCTGAAAGCTACATGGAGATTAACTTTCATGGCCGTTTTGTGGGCTATTTGGGGTACACTAGGAATGGGTGTTGCTTCCGAAGTGAGAAAACTAGTGTTGAAGAAGTTAGTAGGAAAGTAGAGTTTTTTGTTTCTAGTTGGGCATCGTCTATGTTAATGCTATTCCTACTGCTAATCATTTTGGTTAGGCTAGCTTGCTTTTGTTACATTACTTTCTCGTTTTTACGAGCCTTCTAATAAAGTTTCTGTTATCTCCAAAAAATAAGGCCTTACTAGGGAACCTTACAACCTTGATTTTCCCTGTAAAACAGATGCACACCAATCATTTCTTGGAAACCTTGCAACCTTGCTTTTCCCTGTAACCATCTGTGCCGGCTCGGTAACCTTCATCACCATTGGTTCCCGCACTCTTTATTCTTTCTTTCTTTATGAAGGTCCTTTTTTGTCTGTTTGACATTCCTCGGCACTGATAAATTTCCCACAATTTAAGTAATGAAATTACTAACTGCTATACGGGGGAACTTGTTCAACAAGTCACTAGTTAAACAACCTCAAACAACTAATTCGATTATGAACTTAGGAAAGAGGACAAACCCTGTGGACTTGTGGACCATAGTTTGACTGTTGCATATGTTGGGAAGTGAATCGATGGATCGAACCACCTTATGTGTGCATAGATCTATCGGACCACTACAGTGGTTCAAAAAACTATCTGGGCAAATTCTAGGTCCACTCTTGCGTTGTTGTGCTTCCCTCTCTTTGGCTTCATCTATTATGAGGAATAATTCTAGATGCTTTATCTTCATTGCTTCTAATGCAAACACACCTAACATGCTAACATGGCGCATGTGTTTGGGATTTTGGACTTTCATTAGACAGTTAGCCAGTGCTTGTGTCCTATATCTAAAAGATCAGGCTGGCTTGCTTGTCATGTTAGTGACAACTCGGCATATGCACCTTGAATATGCCATTGGTTATAATTTTACTAACCATTAGTTTCTATGTTCATGTAGTATTTAGTGGCTAGGGTTTCCACTCTAGCTTCTTGAAGGATCCAATCCCCCTTAGGCGGGGCAAAACTAGTAAGTGAAGCTAGTGCTCGGATGCAGAATGATGCATGAGACAATGATGGAGGGTGGAGAATAGTGTCAAAGAAAGTCCAAGGAGGACTCGTAGCATGAGAAGGATGGGTTACTTTGTTTGTGTCTAAGCATGAGAAGGATGGGTTACTTTGTTTGTGTTTAACCTCCCCTCAAACCCATCCTCGAAAAAAATGGAGCACATGTTTAAAATGGTGGGGGAGGTGGTCATACTTAGGGAGAAAATACTAATAGAAGTAGGGGTTTTGGCTTCATTCGCATTTGTTTGGAGGAGTACGCGTCAAAATCCATAGATGAAATCAATGGAGCCGATTGGGATGGAAGCTTGATGTGGGTTCAAAAGGCGAAGTATGGTCTCGGGGTAAAGAAGATGAAACCATGGGTGGATGAGAAGGCATGTGAAAGTAGCAGGGAGAAGGGGAAGGCTAAAGGGCCTATGAACAACATGAGGAGGTGCTGTTTCAGGATTGGGGGTAATGGCACTTTGAGAGACCTTTCTTTGAGGAAGGGGAGTGGGGGGAAGGGCGGGTGTGAGTAAATCATTTGTAGAGGCAATTGCAAATGAAGGGGGTAGGAAAAAATGGGTATGGTTGGTAGAGGAGGGCGGGATGAAGGCATTGAGGGTGGCTTTACTAATTTTGCCAAAGTGAAGAAGCGAACGGAGAATGGCCTATTGGGCTATCTCACAAATGAAGAGGAGGATGAATATGTGTCTAAATAGATTGGAAGACAATGGGGTATTATGGGAACTAGGGTGAGAAGAATGAGGAGGGATCGTCTGGATATACCTGGCGACCATGAGGAGGCAGCTATGATTACGAGGGGCATGGTGGAGATGCCAAATGATGTTCCGGTCTAAGGGCTTGTTAGGTGGTCAGACTCATTGGAAGGGGGAATGTGTAATGGTAAGTGGATCAAGATTTATAACATATCACTAATAGCTTGGAATGCATATCTCTTGGCCGTAGTAGACAAATCAAGATTTAGAAACTTGGAAAGGCAAGAAGTATAGAAATATATGTAATTTTGTGTGTGCGCATGTATGTCTGTAATGTACTCCTGTGGAGCATTGTAACTTTCCTTAAGAATTGATATACATATGAGTGTGTGGGTTAGTCTCGGATATAACCCAACACAACCTTTGTTGCCCTAGTTGTCTCTCCCTCCCCTTTCCCTCTTCCCTTCCACAGATTTCTTCTCTAGTAGATATCTACTTGGTATAAGAGCGTTCGATTCAAGACTTGATCACAACCTATGGCAGTGTGGCCTACTGCTGAATTCATCTGTATGTACGAGTGACGTCACCAATGTACAACCTGATAGTCTTTTTGAAGTAGAAAGTATGAGATTTGGTAGATCTGAATTTTAGAGGAATAATGGAGATTTTTCTACATTTTTGGAGAAGTTTTATGTTGTGTTTCAGCGACAATGAAGAAAAATTGGAAAAAGTCAAGATTTCGTTCTTTTTGTGTGTATTTTTTTGAAGGATTTTTTAGTACATCTTCTACAAGGGGTAGGTGCGGTTGATCAAGAGAAATCACCAGATACAAGTATTATGAACTTACGTCAGGATTTGAGTGTGCTATGGCGTGTTTCGTGAGAAGTAGGTGCCGTCGGCTATTGTTTTTGGATCTTTTGCTGGGATTTCTTTATTCCCTCTTTTTCTAATGTTATGGGCTTGCGGTGTAAAATCATGTTGTTGGGATTGCGCTTGTTCTGTGCCTAGAAGCATACTGCGCACACAAAGTGTTCGACGTATTGCTTCACTCAATTTGACATAGGGGATTTTTATAAGTGGTGGATCTTTTCTTTTCAGTTCATCATCTCTTCCTGTATTAGGCCCATGTTATTAGTTGTGAGTGCAGTTCACTCGCATTGTGTTGCACATGATGCACACAAGTCTCCACATACTACAGTGTGTGTGTTCGCTCAAGTGTGTGAGTGTAATTCACTCATTTATTGTGCAAGTTGTACTTGTTTGTGAGAGAATTTTGCATGTGGATGATAAGTTTGTGACTCAAATGGTTGTTGAGTTTAGTTGTGACCTCTTGCTTGAAGAGAAGATTCAACGAATGAAGGAAGTTCAAGCTAAAGTCTATAGCCTGCCATGGTGTGTTTGGGGGGAGTAATAATCCTTGTTCATAGTCACTATCTGCTTTTTATTTATTCTAAGCTAGGCATAATCAACATACATGCTCCAGGATGGGGATGGGGATGGGGATATATGTAATTTTTGTGTGTGCATGTATGCCTGTAGTGTACTCCTGTGGAGCATTGTAACTTTCTTTCAGAATCTATATATATATATATATATATATATATATATATATTATATATATATATATAATATATATATATATATATATATCTATATATATATATATATTATATATATATTAAGTGTGGGGTTAGTCTCGAATAACCCAACACAACTCTTGTTGCCCTAGTCGTCTTAAATAACTAGGGAAGGAGTTCTCATCGGGTTCTACATGAAGATGTGTGTGGGTTAGTCTCGAATATAACCCAACACAACTCTTGTTGCCCTAGTCGTCTTAAGTAACTAGGGAAGGGAGTTCTCATCGGGTTCTACATGAAGATGCTATCATGGAACATTAGGGGGTTTGGGAACTCTAGGAAGAGGTGCCAACTTAAGTAGATATGTAAATTGCAGAAGGTTCAGCTGGCGGCATTTAAAGAGACCAAGAGTTCTAGTTGGGATGACGCGATGATGAGATTAGTCTGGGGAGGGTCAATCCCGGTGGATAGCCAAAGAAGTGATCGGTTCAGTTGGAGTCATCATGGTGATTTGGAATGCAAGAGAGCTAAACTAAATAAGATTGGCACATAGGGGAATTCTCAGTTTCTGCCATCGTTAAGAGTGTGGATAATGGTAGCCGATGGGTGTTCATGTCAGTTTATGGCTCGTATGATCCAAACAGGAGGCAGCAGTCTGGGAGGACTTTGATGTAGTTAGAAATAAGTGAAACCTCCCCTGGTGTATTGCAGGGGACTTCAATATGGTTAGATATCTGTATTAGAAGCTGAATGGCTCGTGCTCCTCTAGAGTCATGCTGGAATTTTCTTCTTGGGAGGAGGACAACGTGGTCATTTACTTCCCTCTTATATGATGTAAATACATGTGGTTTGACTTCCAAGATGGCCTTTCTATTTCAATACTAGACTGATTCCTTGCCTTTGCTAATTGGGAAAGCTACTTCTTGGGGCTTACACACATGGTATTAAAAAATAGTTACAAAATGGCCATAATTCCTGATTTAGAAAAAAAATGGCCCGTAACAGGAAAATACGTGGCCTTAATGGATTGATACGGGCCGACACAGGGCCGATATGTGGCCAATGCACCTTTTCCTTTTAAAGGAAGTTGACCCTTACAGGCCATGGTGGTCGTTACAGCCCGCATCATAATGGTCATAAGGCTGGGCGTTGCGACCACTGTTATTGTTATCGAATACCTTGGTTATATAGAGAGGGGACCAACAAGGGCAACTTCCGACCATAACCCTATTGTTTGGGAGTCTCAAGTTAAGATTTGGGGCTTAAAACCCTTTAGGTTTGAATTGTCTTGGCTTGAGGAGGAAGGCTTCATACAAAAGGTGAAAGATTGGTGGGCATCATTCCAAAATAATGTTGGGTGGGCAGGTAAGAAACTTATGTTAAAACTAAAGCTTTTGAAAGGCAAGATGAAAGATTGGCCGAAGGAGAATATCCAGCTGCTTGAAGAAGAAAAGGCCAGGTTGCTCGAGGCGAATTGATGTGCAAGTAGAAGGTCCATTGGAGATCTGGAGAGAACGATATTGTAGAGAGACATGTCTTAAAGATGGAACTTGACAAGCATCTTACCCAGAAGAAATTAAGTGGAAACAAATCAAGAGCCGTGTGACTCAAAGAAGGCGACATGAACACAATTCTTTCATGGAATTGCAAATGATAGAAAGGATAACTAATCGGATTCAGTGTCTTTCACTGAATAATGGTAAAGTGGGGGATAAAGATGAGATCTTTCAGGCATCAATGCAATTCTTGTACAATCTCTTTTTTGGATGGAGGGCGGACTTGCTCTTGAATAAACCACCTCCAATTTAATCAAATTGAAGACGGAGAAGTGGCGTGGTTGGAAAGGAAGCTTTGAAGCAGAGGTGTGGCCATTTCCCAACTTTACACCCAAGCTCCGCAGCAAGGAAGCCGCCTCTAGGGTCCATCTTACCAAGCCAAACCCCCCAACATTTCACTTTTCAGGACATTAATTCAAAGGCTGGAAACCACTTCAAAGTATCGCAGCACTTCGTGTAAATTATCACGATGGGTCATATCTACATCATATAATAAGATGGTGCCATCAACAAAGTGCAAGTGAGAGAGTCTAATCTTCAAGTGGTCCACCTTAAAGCCAGTAATGAGGCCAGCTTCTCTGGCTTTATCAAGCATTTTGCTTACTGCTTCACTATGATGACAAAGAGAAAAGAGGAGAGGGAGCTCCTAAAAAATCCTCTTGGCGAACCATTCCTAAAAATAGAAAAGAAAGGAGAATCGACACACTCCATGATCCACTGCATAATACAAACCCCATTAGTCTCATCATGTATCTAAGGAATTCCCAATTAATATGATCATAAGCTTTCTCCACATCTAGTTGGCATATAATTCCCGACAAACCGAACTTGTATCTTGTATCAATTCATTTTGGGCAATGAGAGCTCCCTCCAAAATCTGTCTTCAAAATACCAAGGGCAGATTTCCAAGATAACTCCACTAAGAACTTTTCGGAATCTAGAAGCATTGAAGCAAGGACTTGGGATAGAATCTTACACGGATTGCCGATAAGTCAGTCTTCCAAACTTTCAGCCCTCCTCGCTTGGGAATCAATGCAATAAAGGATGCCCCCAAATAAAACGATATCTTGCTTCTTTCGAAAAGTTCCTACATGAAAGCCATCACATCTCTTTTGATGTCTTCCCAAAAGGCATGGAAAAAAGGCTTTGTCCCTTACCAAAATTTTTACCATTTCCACTCTCTTCTACATATCCTTGGTTGCTCCTTTGTATTGGTAAACTGGCGAATCACTTATGGGATGCGGAGGTGGAGAGAAACTAGTGCAAGTTATTTGGTTGGAAAAGCCATCATCTATCGCTTGGGGGAAACATGATGTTAATCAAATTCACACTCTCAAGCTTGCATATCTTCTACATGTTATTTCAATGCTTGGTGAGTGTGATTTAGAGGCTTGAAAAGATCCAAAGGGATTTTATCTGGCAAGGAGTAGAAATGAAAAATTAAGTTCCACTTGGTTAAGTGGGAAGAGGTGTACAAACCAAAGGCAGAAGGCGGCTTGGGTATTAGAAACCTGAAATTAATGAATCTTACTCTTTTGGGTAAATGGTTGTGGAGGTTTGGGGAGGAGGGTGGTAACCTTTGGCATTGAGTAGTCGCCGGGAAATATGAAATGGAGGGTGGGTGGTCCCTTGCGTCTCCATGAGGAAGAGACGGTCTAATGCAGGGGCATTTTCACACCAAGCCCGAGTGGGGTGGCCTGTGGGATGCAGGGACACACACAGGGTGGGCGGGCTGTGTGAGGCGTGCCCCATCTGTGTGATGCGGCGGGTGACTCATGTGAAGCAGAACTCATGTGAAGTGGGGCCCATGAGGGGGTTCGGCCGAGGTCTTAACCCATGCGATGTGGGGCTGGGCTATGAGATAAAAGGGATTGATTCAACACGCACTATAAGTTTGAGCTTTTAGAGCAAGTGGTTATTGTCCTACATGAAAGTGGTATCGGAGCGGGATGTCTTGTGTTCGAGACTCCTCATTGAGGGTGATTAATGCAGGGGCAATTAACATTTTCACACCGGGCTTGAGTGGGGTGGCTTGTGGGATGTAGGGACACACTTGGGGTGGGTGACCCGTGTGAGGTGGGCCCCATCCGTGTGAGGCATGTGGCTCGTGTGAAGTGGGGCCCACAAGGGGGGTTCGGCTGAGGTCCTAACCCATGTGATGTGGGGCTTGGGCTATGAGATAAAGGGGATTGATTCGCCATGCTCTATAAGTTCGAGCTTTTAAAGCAAGTGGTTAATTGTCTTGCATCATGGTCAATCACCTATTCATGCATTGCTCCTTTGTCCATAGTGTTTGGGACAATTTTAGGCTTGTTCAGGCTAGAGTTGATGCTCCATTTGATATGGGGCTGATATTTGCCTGTTATGGATGGGAATGGAGTGCACGAATAGGAAGGGGCTCCAACACCTTTTTTGCTGGCTGTATTGTGGTCAGTGTGGCACATTGTTGTCAAATGCGATCGCATATACGCATACCGTGGATCGAATCGCATATGCCATCATGGCATATGCGATCCTGGCAAGTATGCCATGGCATACTTTTATATGCGACCAGTATGCGATCGCATATTTCCTAATAGCTAGAGTAGAAGCAAATTTTTTTAATTTTTAAAATTTTTTTCAATGTGGAGAACTTTTTTCCGATAAATAGGCACTCTATCCCCTCCATTTTCACTATTCTTTACTCCAAAGCTCTAAATCTCTTACTCTTTCTCTCTTACTCTAATCTCTGAGCTCTCTACAACAATTTCAAGTATGTTTATTTTTTTGTATTTTATAAGTTGTGCTTACTTTTTGTAAATTAAGTTGTAAGTTATAACTTGTAAGTTGTTTCAAGTTATCCATTTATCAGTAAAATTTCTTTGTTCGAAGTTTATAATAATTAGTTTTCTTTTAATGTAGCTTGATTGTTTTGTTAAAATTTATATAATATAATATAAGTAATTAAATATATAACTTAATGAAACACTCAAACTATAATGAAATAAGTAAAATAACCCAATCCAATCATGTGTACTAATTAGTCAAGTTTATATATATATATATATATATATATATATATATATAATATATATTATATATATATATATATAGAATTTTTTCAATTTTTAAAATTTTAAATTTTTTATTAATTTATAAAAAATATGCCATGGCATATGCGATTGTGTGATCGCATATGCGAACAGCATATGCTGATCGCATACAATCGCATATGCGATTTGACAACATTGGTGTGGCATGAGCATAATAACAGGATCTTTAAACATTGCGGAAACCATCTGAACGCTGTATTTCTTAAGACAAAGTGGTTGATTGGGAGTTGCCGCAAATCAGAAGTTGTATCTGGGGAAGGGATTGGTCTCTTGTAAGCCTTTGGGGCATGTGGTTCTGTTTCCTGGATGACTCCCTGTGATCCTTTTGGCAATAAAATTTTGATATCTTTCCAAAATAAAAAGAAGTTTGTACATCTGTAGCTGACTTGAGGATTTCTTTGGCTAAGTAACATTTTCTGAACAACCATATATGAATGCGATGGATCCAACATGTGCGTTTATATTGATGATTGAAGATTTGGCATATGAAATTAGTGTTCCTCTTCTACTCTGCTGAGAGAGGTAGTGGGTTGCATCCTACCACTAAAAGGACCATGCCTAATCACCAAAATACAGTCCCAGGCCTTCAAATATTTTTTCTCTTTTTGCAAGGTCAGTTACCTTTTGAATCATTCACATTGGGAAATCTGTGTGCGCATTTTTGTTATATAGCATTGTATGAGCTATTTGCATAAGAGGTGCATATAAAATATTAGTACATTCTCGGGTTTTTCATTTTGGTTATTGTTACAAGGGAACATCAATATGAAGACAATAATATTTTAGCATACACAGGGAATGAACTTGGCTTGCATGACTCTTGCCTATTGTCCCAATCTGCATTGATTTTTTCTGTGAATTGAGACGGGCTTTCTGCCATCAGTTAGCTGCGGTTTTTCATTGACTGTGTTCCCACTCCCAGTCTGGACATGGTTCTCTGTTTTTTCTTTCTTTCTTGTTTCCTTTCAGATGGATGCAATGTTCATCCTAAGCATTTATTAGTTGTTCAGTAGAAGTGTTTTTGTTATTAACTTGAGAACATCCTATAGATTTTTAATGAAACATGTTATATGAAACAATTTTCTGCTGCATACGTGGAGCTCCACTAAGCCTACATGCGTGTGCAATAAAGCTCATGTACACTCCACACATGCTAGCATGGCATGGTAGGTCTGATATCCAATCCATCCATCAGAACTGCACCACCATATTGATGCCCTAGCTAAAGAACCAGGTTGATCCACTGGTCAGGTGGGCCACAGTTTGCAAAACAAAAATACAGCTGTGAAAAACTTGGCTGAAGTTTTCTAACCCATCCACCTGTTTCCAAGGCCCACATGCTGATTGGACCAGATTTTTTTTTTGGGAACATGTGCAAGGTTGGACCAACTTGATGGATGTATTAGATCTCTTACTTCTGTGACATGCTGGCACGTGCGGTGTGTACCTGAGCTTGCCCATGCGTTGTCCTTAGCAACGCTCACATATTTATTAGCAATGTAGATTGTGTAGCCTATGCAAAGTGTGTTTTAGCAGGGACTCGCTTGATGTGGTCAAATTTCTTGCAGTTTGTTGGGAACTTCCAGGAATCCTGTGGAATGAGAACTGGTTGGGGTTCTGGTAAGTGGAGTTCGGTTTTAGCATTGTTTTTAAAATTTTTTTTATTTTTTTAATATGTTGATATTCAATAAACAATCGAAAGAGATACATCAACCTTTCATAAAATAAAAAGAAAAAAAAAGAAGAAAAGAAAACAAAACAAAACAAAAAGAAGAATAAGAAAGAGGGACATCAACAGCTAGCATCATTACAACCTCCACTTTAGGCATATTGTGCAGATTGCCCGATTATTTACATGCATTGTTTTTCTTCTTTCCATAGTTTGTCACTTAATGTCTTCTGGTTTGCAGTTCTATTCTCAGAATTGGTTGCTCTCGCTGCAGCTGGTTCAGTGCATCGTGTTTGTATCACAACATGGTAATCCTTTTAGTTTTGATGGATTTTATACCTTTTGTCTTTGTGATTGCTTCCTTCCATTTTTCCTCAAACAGTTTTTCATGGCGTTTTGCATTTTTTTTTTTTATACTGGTCATGGAAAAAGGGTCTTGCATTATGTTATTGGATTACTTTCTGTGTTTGTTATGCATTTGGAAATGGTTTTCCACATTTTTTCTTTTCGATGACCTTCCGTGTGTTGACCCTTAATAATTTGTGTTTGGTGGAGTCAAATGAGTCTTGCATGTATTCCAGGCAAGATCTTATATAGTATATGAGCCTGATTTCAATCCAAAATAAGGGGAAGATTGAACATACTAGTTCCAAATAAGAGATGCAAAATTCCTCCCACCGGAAACTCCATGCAATATGCAAAAGAGTAAAAGAAAGAAACTAGAAATAGATGAAATGGACTTTGGAAAGACTTCAAACTGTGTTCCACACCACTTGAAAGAAAGTAGAAGAATCACTCTCCGCTCACATATTCCAATCAATGTTTCAGGTATCAAAATCTCACATGATATCATATCTTCAAGAATGGGAAATATCACATGAAATATTGCATAAAGTTTCAGTCTTACGGGAACCTTGGGGAAACTTTAGGAAAATGGTGGAATGTTTTTTGGTGAAAGTTTAGTAGTTGTTGAAAGACAAACATTCAAAAAAAGTATGCGTAATAGTTTCTTATTGTTTAGGGGACGACTATGAATTGTTGGCTATAAATGATGTAATTGTATCCAAATGAGTTATATCATTCAAATGTCATAGAGTACAAGCAATAAAATACTAACAATAAAGAAAGAAAATAAAAAGAAGCAAAAATGTACTTGGTCTGAGATCCACATGGAGTTACCCAACCATAGAAATTGTCTGTTATGTTTTGACAAAATATGGGATTTAGCTTCAAGGACAAACATTCTGTTTTAAGATATTGAGAGGAGGGTAAATGTATTGTCTACGCACTTGCTAACAATGTTCAAAATATTAGTATCATGTTACATATTGCATCCTTGGGATACAAATACTAATCGGTTATCTCACGGGATATATTGTTTGTATCAGGTAATTTATCACACTTTTGGGAAATATGGGGAATTATAGGGAAAATGGTTGAATTTTTTAATGAAACTTCAGGAATTGTTCAAAAAAAAAAACCTTAATACACACTTTTAAATCATAACATCTCAAAAAAGAAGTGCACATAATAGGTTTCCTTTGTATAGGGTCCTAAGCTATGCACTGTCCGATTGAACTAATGCAGCTATATTCAAATTGAATGCATAACATTTAGAGTGTTTGTGATGATCATTTCATCAAACACTCCTAAATACTTCGAAATTAGTCTCAATTGATGGTTGGTTGGAGGGATATTTCAAAAAATAATTATATTTTAATAAATTTTTAATTAAAAATTGATTTTAATTTCCAAAAATTGACAAGAATTTAACGAATCAGTAGATCAGCCCTCATACATGCTTGATTTCATGTTTGGAGCGCAACATTGCAAGCAATTTGGGAGAAATTGGGAAAATTTTGAATTTTCTCCAAAATTTCCCAAATCGGACCACCTACACTCAAATTTCGAAATTAGAGTGTATTTGATGATCATTTCATCAAATACTCCTAAATACTTCGAAATTAGTCTCAATTGATAGCTGCATGAAGGAAATTTTCGAAAAAAAAACATGGAGAACATGAAAAACTAATGGATATCGAAATCAAAGCTCCAACTCCATGATTTTTCATGCAAAACATGAAGAACCAATGGATTTTTATCCATTTGACACCAATTTAACAGAATTTCAACAAAAAAAGGGTTCGAAAATTGAAAATGCTCACCGGATCAAACATGGGGGGTATATCGGTACACTACCTATGCATTTCTTATCGCACAGGTGGGCTACAAGATATATCGTGGGCAAGGTGTCCTGTATCGGTATCGGTTGGCGTAACGGTGACCTCCAAAACCGATATGGATACGGGGGCGTAACGACGCAAATTTTTTTTTTTGCCGAAAAAATATGGATTAAATCCAGAATATTCAAGCATTCCAAATATGCATTCATTTATAAATTGGAACATGTTTATGGTGGTGTAACGGTCCACTCTTTGGTGAGAAGTTGTGTCGGACTGTCTGATGAATTTATGAACCAGATAACCTGAATTTGACTACAAAATTCATATATTTAATTTTCTAACTATCTACTATCAATGATAGATATATTAGAATGAATGTAATATGAAAATATCTTGCATTAGGTGTTTGCAATTATTTTTGAGGAATTTCTCGAACATACCTGTGCACGTGAATGTGATTCCTGTCTATGACCTGTCATCCTCAAGTCAAGAATATTAAAATAAATAAATTAGTAGTGTCTGATATACTCCCCTGCAACTTGATTAAGGATTACTTGATTGGTTGTCAGGGGAGCTATTTTAAATACAAGTTCGGCAGTGTTAAGTGTGTGCATGACTTCTTACAATAATACCGTTGTGAGCTGTCTGCTGTAAAGACTTACCTTAATACAAATATATACTCACAATCATAAGTCACCACCAAAATGAAAATCTGCTTTTTTGTGGTTGCTCGACCTCCACATCATCGTCATCGTCACCATCAGGCTGAGGCTGTCCAATAGGTGTAGGTGCTGCATATCCATAATATCCAGTGCCAGAAGGAAATACTAGATCAACGAAACCAGAGGATGACTGATCCTGACTAGGCAACGACTCTGACACCGAGTAAGGATATCCACCAGTGCCCGTCGAATAGCCATACTGGTGCCCATACTCAGGCTGTTGAGAATCTTGAGATTGAGAGTGCGTCTGCTGTGATGAGTAACTTGGATTTGGATCTGGATATCTATAATCATATGGATATTGATCGGGAGGGCTACTCCAACATGAATGTGATGGAACAGGCTCAATATAACCATTATAATCATAATCCAATTGACCATAATAATATCCATCATAATAACCAAGACCATGAGCCTGCTGATGTTCCGGACCTCTCGGACCCGGTGCACCACTAGATGTACCCTTTTCCTGCTGGCTGTATCGTGACTCGGTACACTCATAAGTCCGACCTCGTGTACCACCTCGTCGATGTTCATCGACATCGTGATCTGTAAATGGCTGTATAGGGCGCTGAGCAACACTAGAAGTGCCAGCACCAGGGGCAGGGGGGTCATTGTCATCATCCGACACGGTCACGCTACCATTGCTCGTACTCTTTTGTTGATCTTGAGCCGTATCCGTACGTGGAATAAACGCTACCCTGTTACTGGGTCCAACACATCTACACGACTCTCTTGTTGTGCTTTGCGTATTTCTGGGTCATCAATTTCCAATTCTTCACTATCCTCTTCAATTTGCTTTTCCCTTGTTTCCAACCAAGGTAGAAGTGGTTCATCATCCTCATCATAAATATTGTCTAAGTTTATTGGACAGTAGTCTCCGTCATCGGCAGCTGTAATGCTCCTATGATGTCGTCGCATTCTTAGTTTTATATTGTAGTGCATGAAGACAAGTCTATCTAATGTTCTAGTCTGTAATCTATTCCTATTCTTTGAATGAATGAGCGCAAAACAACTCCAATTCCTTTCGCAGCTAGAGGAAGATGTTGTCCGACTTGAAACTTTTACTGCAATTTTTTGGAGAGCCTTCGTACTCTCTCTGAAATTAATCCACCATTCGGCCGGTTGCAACCTAGATACTGCATGCTGTGCAAGAGCATCTCCAAAGTTACCAAGGCGATTTCCAAATGTATCTAATTCATTCAACGCCTTTATTTGCAGATCTAAGTCAGGCTCTAATATCTTTATCACATTTTTTAGCCCGACACAAAATTCATCATCTGTAACAAATGATCGGGCATATCTATACCTAGGATTTAGGTAGTAACATGCTGCATGAAGATCGTGATGGAGTTGTTTTGTCCATCTCCTGTCGATCATCCTCCAATAAGTCTCCCAGCTTCTACAATCACATTGAATTGCAAACTTTGCCTTATCCATGACATCATATAGGAAGCCCATGGTAGGTACTTCATCGGTTTCAACAAGACGGAGTACCTGGCTCCATCACCTTTATGATCGCCTTGACCTTCTTCCAATATTTGTTGTCCCGTATGGTGTTCGCAACGTCGACCGATGTTCCTGATGTCTTCTTCCTATGTTTTGTGTTGAGCCATTCTCGGGAAGCGAACATCTCACTCAACTCTCGCCTATGCTGGAATAAACTCTCTAATGCTATAAAGTTTGTTGCAATCTAGTCGCCGCAGGCCTCAACAACTCTCGTCCTTTCGTGAACTTTCTCATTATTGCGACTACTTGATTATGGTTGTAAATAAACGTCGTCACTTCCCTTGCCCTTTCGACCATTTCCTTAACATTCTTCTTCTTCCCAATATCTTCCAATATAAGATCAATACAATGGGCAGCACATGGTGACCAAAAAAGATGTTTTCTCTTATCCATCAACATATGTCTTGCAAGCTTATATGTTGCTTCATTATCTGTCACAATCTGCACTATATTCTCCTCTCCAATCTCATCCACAACTTTATCCATTAGTTCATTAATATAATTAGCATTTTTTGTTGCCTCTGAGGCATCAATTGACTTATGGTATATAGTTTCTAAGTGGCAGTACACCATGAAGTTGTTCATGCTGCGTCTGGTTGGGCCAGTCCAACCATCACACATAATCGTGCATCCTCTGGCTTGCCATACAGGTTTAAAGGTAGCCACGTATGCTTTCACATCCGCATACTCTGCATTTGTCCATTTCTCCCTAATGTTCTTAGCCGTGGGAGCTTTTATTCCTTCACCTGCTTCTGCCGCTGCATCAATTACCACCTGCCAATATGGAGAATTGGCCGCGTTAGGAGGTATGTTAGCATGTATAAATAACTTTGCTGCTACTCTACCTAATTTTTCAACGGAAGTTCTACTCCACATTTGTTTTATTTTCTTTTGTTTAGTTGATTCTTTCCTAAACAGGATTGGATCAATAGAGGGTCTCCTAGGCTCATTTACTTCTTCATCCAAAAGTATAGGGGCATCACGTGAAGATGTCTGTCGTCGGCTCCCAAACATATGTCGTAACCCACCAAACCTAACCCCCCCACCCTCAGTCCCACCTGCAGAAGCAGTTGCACTTCCAGTTGCACTCCCACTCCCACTGCCCCCCTGTATCACGCACTGACCCATGCGTGCCAAACATGCGGCGACGTTCTTCCTTTTCACGAGCTACACGCTCGCTCTCTCTCCTAGCTATAGTTAATTCCCGATCTGAATCTTCGTCAGAATCAATAATATCTTCATCACGAATGCCCATATATTCAGGACCAAACACCTCCTGTCGAGCTGCATCCAAAATATCTTTATTCTTTTGTACAGCAGCACGTTTACCCTTCGACTCATCCAGACTAGCTTGCATTAAAAGCATTCTCTCTCTCGGTACTCTGGCACATGGCGCAACTTGACCCTTTCGATGTGCTAAATGTTGTTTGAGACGGGTAATTCCACCAGTCACTAGTCTATCACAATACTTGCACTTCATTTGGTACCTAGTACCACCAACCCTCTCACAATGTTGCCATCCAATATCGTCACTTGTTGTTGGCCAGACCCAGACATTTCTTTAGGTTTAGGTAGATGAGTGTATGACCTATGTTAATAAAGATGATTTTATGTTCTAACTAAAATACTAAACCTTAAGAAGCTCCAAAACCTGTCCAATATAAGCAAATAAAAATATAAAGTCACTAATTCGAAAATACAAAAAAAATATTAAATGGCACCCCAAATCTGTAAAATGCACATTAACATTTTCTACTATGATTAACACATCATATGGCATGATTAAAACAACAAAACAACCATTAAAAATTGATTTTTTGAATTAAAAAAAAAAGGGTCAAAATTCATGCGTAAATAGAAAAAAAAAAAATTAAATGGCACCCTAAATCTGTAAAATGCACATTAATATGTTCTACTATGATTATCACATCAAATGACATGATTAAAACAGCAAAACAACCATTACAAATTGATTTTTCGAATTAAAAAAAAAAGGGTCAAAATTTATGTGTAAATAGAAAAAAAATATAAAAAAAATATTAAATAGCACCCCAAATCTGTAAAATGCACATTAATATGTTCTACTATGATTAACACATCATATGACATGATTAAAACAGCAAAACAACCATTAAAAATTGATTTTTCGAATTTTGAAAAAAAGGGTCAAAATTCATGCGTAAATAGAAAAAAATATTAAAAAATATAAATGGCACCCCAAATCTGTAAAATGCACATTAATATGTTCTACTATGATTAACACATCATATGGCATGATTAAAACAACAAAACAACCATTAAAAATTGATTTTTCGAATTAAAAAAAAGGGTCAAAATACATGTGTAAATAGAAAAAAATATTAAAAAAATATTAAATGGCACCCCAAATCTGAAAAATGCACATTAACATGTTCTACTATGATTAACACATCATATGGCATGATTAAAACAGAAAAACATATTAAAAAAAGTATAAATACCTATTTTTGACGAATTCGGAATTTCTGAAAAATGGCCTACCGAGCTTCGATTTAACAAAATCCGTAATATAATGTGTTTTTATCTCAAATACCCAGCCAAGGTTGGTCGAACTTGGTAGTAGGAGTGAGAAACAGTTTTGAAGCAAAAAATTCGAAAAAAAAAACAGCAAAAAACGAGCTTAAAATGAAAAAACAATGTTACCGTTTTTCGACCGTTACGGGCGGGCCGTTATGGGTCAGCCATTACGCCCGTTACGGGCCCGTATCGGCCGATACGGGTACAAAAAATCATAACGGCTGATACGACCCCGAAATGCATATCGGCCCAGACCGTTACCGTTACGTATCGGACGATACGGTCGATACGTAACCGTTTTGGCACACCGTGATCGTGGGATATATTAGCCAATATTGTTGATATTTAAAACATTGCTTGCTAAGGATGGGTTGGAGGATACTTTATTTTAGGCACTATTTCCCCTCTAATTTGATGTAGCTTGTTAGATTTTGTTGTGCTCCTTTGGGTATCTCCTTATATTTTTGTTTACTTAGTTATAAAATCTCATCCTCATTCATAAAGAAACTAATAAATTAACCAATTTTATAGTCTCTCTATGGGGAAAATACACTACTTTGGGAGCTGTTTTTATCGAACAATGGAAGTCTCAATCAATACTAATGGCCTTACACACCCAAAGAGATGGTGCATTGAAAGGAAAAGTTATGTGTTCCTTTTTGCGTTCAAAATTCAAAAGAAGTCATAGCATGACTGCTTAACTCACGATTGCTTTTTATTAATCAATCCATTGTTGCCCTTGTGATGTAGTAAACAAGATGGATTGTTTTTTATTTTTTGGACGAGGATTGGACATAAATTGAGGGAAAAAAGTATACACACCAATTGCAGATTCACCATTCCTACTTAATTCCCATAAATAGTGAAGAAAATATCAAATGATGCACTGCAGAATTTATTTGCATTAGTCTTCCAATTTTCTACTAGAAACAAAAGGAAGAAAACCATCCTGTAGAATGAAGGATTGAATATTTGGTCCTGGGTAGTGTTCGAAATATCGATACTATCGGCCGATATTATCGTTATTGGACCACTGCGAGACGATACACCCCCGATAACCCCCGGAAGATACCAAAAAATCCCAAATTCAGATGTTGGCCGATATATCGTCGATATCGCACGATATTTCGACGATATCGCGCGATTTCGTCTCCATTATTGTCGGAGACAAACGCACGGACAGTCAGGGGTGGTTTACAGGGGACTTACGAGTCCCACTGTAGCTAACCACCCACAAACACCATAAAAATCGGATCTGGGTCGTGGAGAATCAAAAAATATATGAATTAGAAAAAAAAAAAAGGAAATTGGAGAGTACCTGGCTGTAGCGGTGATCGGAGGTGGGCCATTCAACAGGTAAGTAGGATTTTCTTGCCATTTTCTTCATCTTCCCTCTTTCCCGGAGATTCCGGCGAGGAATCAGGCCGGATCGACGAAAACTTCCTTCCGGAACGAGATTTGAGGGGTTGCGTGCGTGAAAGAGGGATCAGACTGCGGGGATGGTGAAAAAATGGAGAGGGAAAGTGAAAGAGGGGCACGGATTAGGGAAATCGGATTGTGTACTGAGTTACTCAGTATGCTCTTATCGTATTGAGTAAACTCTGGAGGGCCCGTTGTCATCCCTACACGCAGCCCATGGTTCATCCACACTGTCCATCCGTTTTTCCAGATCATTTTAGGGGTTGAGCCCAAAAATAAAGTATATCAAAATCTCAAGTAGACCATACCAAAGGAAACAGTGGAAGTATTGATTTCCACCGTTGAAATATTTGTAAGGCCCCTAATGATGTTTATTTGTCATCCAAACTGTTCATAATATCACAAAGACATGGATGAATGGAAAAGACAAATATCATCTTGATCTAAAACTTCTGTGGGCCCCCACAAACTTTTCAATGGTAGACTTCAATTCAAACTGTTTCAGGTGGTGTGGTCCACTTGAGCTTTGGATATGATTAATTTTTCGTTTAAATACCTGAAATTATATGATAAAACGGATGGACGGATTTGATAAAATGCATGAATGACAGTGGGCCCCACAGAGTTTACTCAGTACACAGTGCGCAATCCGCTTCGGCGGATGGGGTGTCGTGGTGCGTTACTCAGTACGCTCTTATCGTACTCAGTAAACTCACTTGGGCCCACCTTTAATGTATGTGGTCCATCCGCGCCGTCCATCCGCTTTCCCATCTAATTTAAGGGTCGATCCCAAATTTTAGAAAAATATAAGATCATACCACAGGAAATAGTGGTGATACTGATTTCCACCGTTGAAACCTTTCTCCACTGTTTTCTATGGTGGGGTCCACTCGAGCTCTGGATTTGACCCATTTTTTGGCTCATACTATAAAATGATCTCTTCAAATGTATGGATGGTGTAGATAGAAAAAAATACATCATGGTGGGACCCACGTAACTTGGTGACGTCTTGTGGCCCGTCAGGGACGTGGATTGCGTACCGAGTAACTCAGCACGCTAAGCATACTGAGTAAACTCTGTGGGGTCCACCATGATTTACATATGTTATCTACTCCGTCCATCCATTTTAAAAGATAATTTTAGGGCTCTAGCCCAAAAATGAAGTATATCCAAATCTCAAGTGGACCTCACCACGGGAAACAGTGTGAATTGAAATTCTACTGTCGAAAATTTCTTAGGGCCACAAAAGTTTTGAATCAATCTGTTATTTGTTTTTTCCCTTCATCCATGTCTGTGTGATATTATGAAATGGTTGGATGACAAATAAACATCACTGGGCCCTACCAAGATTTCAATCGTGGAAGTCATTATTCCCACTGTTTACTGTGGTGGCGCACACTTGAGCTTTGGGCATTCTTCAATTTTCTATTCAACCACTAAAATGAGCTGGAAAAACGGATGGACGGCGTGGATAACCCACACACATTCACGGTATGCCCAACTGAGTTTACTCAGTACGATAAAAGCGTACTGACGATCCGAATTCGCCCGTCAATGACGGGCCTTCATATGCGTACTCAGTACGCTCTTATCTTACTGAGTAAACTCTGTTGGGCCCACCGTGATTACATGTGGTTTATCCACGCCGTCCATCCGTTTTTACTGATCATTTTAGGTGTTGAGCCCAAAATTGAACCATATCCACAACTCAAGTGGACCACATTACAGGAAACAGTGTTGAATGAACGTTGACAATTAAAAACGTTTTGGGAGCCATAAAAGCTTAGAATCAACCTGATATTTATTTTTTCCCTTCATCTAGGTCTTTAGGACCCAATCAACAGATTGGATGTCAAATAAATAGTACAGTGGGCCTTAGGAGGATTTTAATGGTGGATATCCAATCATTATTGTTTTCCTTTGGTGTGGTCCACCTGCGATTTATATCCCTATTATTTCTTGTATCAATCCTAAAATATCATGACTATGATGATATATTTATAAATATCGTGCATTCAATTTAAATATAGTTGCGTTAGTTCAGTTAAACATTGCATAGCTTAGGACCCTATACAAAGGAAATTTATTATGTGCATCTTTTTTTTGAGATGTTATGATTTAAAAGTGTGTATTAAGGGCCTTTTTAACAATCCCCAAAGTTTCATTAAAAAATTCAACCATTTTCCCAATGTTTCCCCATGTTTCCCAAAAAGTGCGATAAACTATGTGATACAAACGATATATCCCGTGCGATAACCGATATGTATCTGTATCCCAAGGGTGCGATACATTGTGCGATACCGATATTTCGAACACTGGTCCTGGGTGGCGTGGTCATGGGAAATATTCCTGTAGAATGAAGGATTGAATGCTGTCCTGGGTGACATGGTCATGGGAAATATCCTAGATATCGTGGAAATATCGAGAACATTGTCTATATTGTAGGAAATATTGAGCATATCACAGCTATTGCAATTAATCACCTGATATCGATGATATGATCATCAACATCAATATATTGTAAAAGTTTATTCCAGGAAGATATCATGTCACACTTGTGGGAAAACTGAGATATCAACCTATGTTTTGGGCCGATAAATATTTTGTCAAAAAACTACTGTGAGGAGCTGTGCTGTTTAGTGAATTAGACAATTGTGTTTGCACTTTTACCCTTAACCAAAAGCTTTGGATGAAGGTTTGTTATGATGGGAACGGTTGAAAATAAATAAATCTGGATCATCACCTATCACGCCCCCAAATTCGAAACCATGGTTAAGACTAACCCTAGCCTTGGGTTCAAAGATGTGACTTGGGTTAATGTAGAAAGTAAACATTCACCACACAACCGCATTCATACCACACAATTAAGAACACCATTGAACTTTATTCAATCTTAACTATGAAAACATAAGCCATCCATCACTAATCTCTATGTATCTCATACCAAGGAAATAAACATAAACTGAATCTAATAATGTCTCATCCAAAATCCAACTAAAATAAATCATCCACGCTATATGTTTCATCTGGCTAACTCAAAAGTATCTTGACTTGCTCCTTAGTCTGTGGTTTTTCCATCAATGAATGGTATGAGCTAAATTGCCCAATGAATAGTTTTGAATACAAGAAATCGCAAGAGTTTCCAAAAATAACATTTAAGGAAAACTACTTGTAAATTGAAAATAATATGCATGAATTTCTACATATCGAGGTACAATTCTTCAGTATAACACCAGGACTAATTCCTTTCCAATTGGTCTAATCTCACTCATCTCTCAGCATCACTCATCACTTATATTCACTCATCACTCAGCCTCACTCATTACTCACATTCACTCATATCCAGTTGGACAAACAGGTTCCTGAATTCCTGGCCACACTGAATTCCACAAATGAGTCTTTTCATTCATAGGGATTTCAATCTTGATGGATCCACACCCTTTCACTCATAATTCATTCATTCATCATCACTCATAATCATACCTCACACACAATCATGTCACTCATAAACCTCACATTCACTCGTGGAATAGCCTCAAAAATCGCTCATGAATATAACCTCACCATTACTTGTGTATGTCACTCGTGAATATAACCTCACCATCACTCATGTATGTCACTCATGAATATAACCTCACCACCACTCATGTAATTCACTCTTTTTGGTGTTGAAGTCATGCATGCATGCTACTTCCAAAAATATAAATTGTTTTCCCAAAACCTTTCAAAAATAAAACGTTTCACAATAACTTTCTAAATATAGAAATTTTCATAAAAGAACTTTGCAAAATAACTTTCATGTAAACAAAACTTTCCAAATTTAAAGATTTATCAGAATATGCAGAATTAGAAAGCACAAGTATCTTAGATTTAGAACCACTCACCAAAATGTTTCCACACACATACAACATTCGTCCATCAGGGTCCTTTGAATACAATTCCCGTTTGGTTTCCTTTTTAACCTCGTTTTTCTTATCAGATGACCTAAGGTTCTTATCGGCTCGATCTTAACCTTTCATACTAATTCCGGAAACTTACCATAAATAGATTTTCCTAATCAGGATTTATTTCTTAAATTATTTTCTCAATGAAAAACGTTCTCAGGTTCGCCAGAAAAGTCTTCTAACCTAGCCTAGAATCACTTAAGTGCACCAACGGTCCATTAGTGTGACTTTACAAGTGGTCCTACTTTAAATTTTGTTTAATTTAGCTACACATACGGATCGCTCATGCCTTAGGCTCATCCAAGCCAAGTTATTGACAATTGGAGTCCATAAATAACCTACGAGGGCCAAGCCCCTCACACTATCTCAACATAAGTGGTCCATATCCACATATAAATTATAAGTTACACACTTGCTAAAAGGAGCCTCGAAACCTCAACGGGCGTGATTTAATTGTGCAATTCACATGTGGATCCTCAAATGAGCCATGTAATTCAAACTTCAATTATTTTAAGGAATTCCTCCTAAGTCCACTAAAAGCCCAATATCACAATTCTAGGCCCAAAAGTACATTTCATACCAAGAAGTCCAATTATGATAAATCATAGGATTCCTCCTAAGTCCACTAAAAGCCCAATATCACAATTCTAGGCCCAAAAGTACATTTCATACCAAGAAGTCCAATTATGATAAATCATAGGATTTTTCCTACACCGATCATACAAGTATGCTAAAAATTCATGGCCATGAATCGTGATTGTTGGAATACTAGTGGTCCCCGATCAACCCATCGGATCCACTAGGCCCGTTTTCAAGAATAGGCCCAAAGTGGCCCAAAATGCATTTTTATATGGTAGTGGTGACGTAGTACCATTGGGTTTTGACATGGCTTCCTTTTGTTGATGTGTAATATTTTACTTATTTCCAGATGTGTCCCACAAAATGGGCCCCAGGCTAGTGTCCCACGATCACAAGATAATTATAATGGAGACGATGAATTTCCTAAGTTGCCCATTCCATGGGCTAATATTTTCCCAAAAGGCCCAAAAAAATAATAATTTATAAGCTCCGCCCAAAATCTTAAATCCATGGCCTTTTTAGGACTACGAATGAGCCCAATTTAGGTTATCCAGCGATTCTCATTAATTAGGCCCAAAAATCACTTTTATGGCACTTGGGCCAATCCATCGATCTATACATATGTGATTTTGGGTAGATTTCCACCCTTATGATCAAAATCGTACTTTTATGGCCCACATGCTGTTCTAATTCTTGATCACAATGGTGGGATCCTTATGATGCAAGTGGATCCCTCTTTCGTCCCAAAAATGCCCATAAACCCGATTTTGTAGTAGCATTGATGTATACACAAGATCATAGCCATAAACCAAAATTTATATATAAAAAAAATAGACTGCTGAACTTGGTGGATATAAGAGGTCCATAGTGGGCCCCACATTTCTCAAATCCTATGGCCACAAGGGCCTTTTGATGTCCACAAGTTAGGGCCCCAAACTGGCCCCAAACTGGTCCAAAGGCTGGTCCCAAAGTGGGACTGCGGGGACGACTACACGGCGTGGGGCCCACTCACGGTCCTCTAGGACCGTAGCCCCTGAGGGAAGTCACTGGCCTGGGTGGCCTGGCCCCATAGGGCCAATGCATGGGCAAGCTTGAAATCTAGGCCCAATGTCTGGGCTGGGTCGGGGCAGGGCCAATGATGACCCAGTCCAATCATCAAGTGAGCCACTAGCCACCATTACACATTAAGAATAGAAGGTTTAAAGACACTTGTTCACCTTGCATGTGACACTCGTTGGTTCCTGGTCATATTCCAATGATCCAGACCATTTATATGAAGGATACTCGTTTGACTATTTCAAACCATTGATCATTTAAATTATTTTCATTATAGGCCGGGCCCAAGTCTTTTTCAGCCCAATTACGCCTGGACTTATGGGACTAGACCAGGCTAGGGCCACCCTGGCCCAGCCCTAGCCCGACCCATTGCCACCCCTCTCATATATTATATGGTATGTATAAGTAGGCCTTTCAGCATCAATTTTCCTACTTTGACCATAATAACTAACTCTCTGTAGCTTGTTAAACAAGTTTCTTAGTGAAAAAAAGAAGCTTCTACCAAAACCAATGAATTTAACTTCTAATTATCCTGCTCTGAACTGCACACACATGCAAACAGTGCACAGATGAACAGAGCAAATGTGTAAACAGTGCGGACCTGCCAGACTGACTGGACCACCTGTGTTGCCCACCAGTCTAGTTGGAGCTCGAATCAGGCCCGCCAAATACATTTTGGGGGATTGATTATCAACCGGTTTGCTTTTGGGCTTGACATCTTTACTTCAGAATATAAACAAATCAGAGGACTGAATCGCAATCCAGCCCCTCAGTTTGCACCTTGAAAGCCCTTGAAAACTAGGATTTTAGTTTTTTGACTGATTGTGCTTTAGCTGATTTGGATCAGATTTTGCTGACTTGATGAATTACAAGCTTTTGAAATAATCATTCCATGTAAATGAGCCGTCCTATTAGGCATTTAAATTTTAGTCGGTGCTCATCTATTTGGTAAGTTAAAGTCTGTGTAGTCTTGAATCAGCTCTCCTAAATGCTTTTTGGGGAGCAAAGTCAGGAATATGGTCATGATAATTGGCATGTGTGATGGTTTGGCAAAATGAAACCCTTAGGTATGTTTGTGAATCCATTATCTCTAGTATTTGTCCTCAAATAGATGATTTTGTAGCCAAACTTCTACATTGCGGGTGGAGAGATTCCTGTTATTGGGACCCTCGTGACATTTTACCAATGGTGCAAAACTTATTCTCCATTGGTTGTGCTTCGTAGATACATATGGATAACACAAAGATCATTCAACAGTAGTTAATCCTAACTAAGATATTTTGGACAACACTATCAAACTTAAAGCTGGACCAAAGCATAGAAAACGCAGAGCGGGGAGCGTGCATGGAGGGAGGTTCCTTTTCTCTTTTCAATACAAGCATAGAAAACTTGGATAGAGAAGGTGCAGGTTCCTTCTCTCTTTTCAATACAATGTTGTCCTTGTGCATAGGGGGAAAGTGAGGGGAGGGGGGAAGGGAGCAGGCATGGAGGGAGGTTCCTTCTCCCTGTTTTGTGCGAAGGGAGACAGTGAGGGAGATTCCTTTGCTCTTTTGAATACAATCTTGTCCTCACGCAGTTTTACGCAGTTTTTTGTCCTTGGGCAAAGGTGCATTTGTACCAATAAACGATACTACATTAGGCATTTGGTTTGGGTTCTTAGATCAAATGTTTAGAATGTGAATAAAAAAAGGAACTCTAATTCTTTTTCCTCATGTGGCATTTGGTTTGCGTTCTTAAGATAAAAATGTTTGGCACTTGTTCCTCAGTGTTATTTGGTAACAGAAACATGTTTTGCTTATTGTTCTTGCTTTATTCAAATGCAGTTTCTTGTTCTCTGTTGGACTTCTCTATGAGGTTAACAAGCTTTCAGGGATTATGCTTAGCAAGAATGAAGCCAAAGTAAAAAGGCATTAGATACAACACCACGTGCTTGTTCTGGGGTACATAGGCATCTTTCTCTATACTTGTATGACTCGTCTAAAGATTTTGTTTTGTTTGTGTTTTTAATCTTAAAACTGGAGCATCATCTCAGCCCTTCCAATCTGTTTTTTTTTTTTTTTTTTTTCTTCCCCCCCTTCACTTGCTGCCTGCTCTATTTGATTGATCAAAGATCTCATATGGTTTCCGACTATTTGCTTTTTAGTGGAAGTTATCGATGTGATTGACTTGAGCCAAGATTCAAAGGACTTAAACCATCTTTTATACAGGGAAGAAGCTTTTAACTTGGCAGTAATCGAAGTGAGCCATGTAGTCGATGGAAGACATGAATGACTGGTCATCTTAGATAGTGAGCAGATGATTTTGACTTGAGAGTAATCACAGTGGGCCATCATTTCATAAATGAGGGAACATGACAGGTTAATTTTTAGCAAGCCATGAAGGGCAAGTTTGGGTGCTATCCTCAAATTAATAATTTTGAAATGGTTGATATCTGTCACTGTGGAGAAGACGTGTTGCACTTGCAAAGCGGTGACAAGTCAGGACCCAAACAATCCACCAGTCTCGCAAATGATAGGAAAATATCATCCCTTATTACGAGGCCCATCCAACTGTGCAAGAGAATTATGACTGTGTCGTAGCAACTACAATAGAGTCTCTTATCATCTTGAAACGAGTAAAACAAATTTTCAGTGGCACCAAACGGTCTTAGATAGTCTGGCAGAATGTGATGATCCATACACATTCACACAGCCAGTATACACGTGCCCATTTAGTTAGCTATCATTTTCCTTAAATTGACTGTATGGCCTGGATGTGATCCTTTCTTCCGCCGCCATAGCAACTCTCTGGCAAGTCATCCATCAAAAGGCACATGTGCACGCCAATCTGGACCATTCAAATTTAGCTTTCATCGTGGATGGATCACGGCAGTTTGGTTAGTCTATCTTAACCGTCTGGGATTTCACCTGCTCCAGCTTTTGGACCGCAAGTTACTTTAGATAAGCTACTTATGCCACACGCAGCTTATCTTGGTTTTCTTCCTTGTTCAGCTATATTTGATAAACAATAGCCAAAAAGTAGAAAAGCATATTTAGTTTTTAATATCAAGAGTATCTATCCCTCAAGACTGCACGGGCACCTCCACATCAACCGTACATGTTGGGCCAACCTTTGATGTGGACTGTTCACTGTGGGGCCCACCTTTGATGTGGGCCATCTGTCATGTGGGCCCACCTTGGATGTGGATCATTCATCATTAGGGCTCCACCTTTAATTTACACCATTACGTAGGGACCACTTTTGATGTTGGTAACCTATCATGTGGGGCCCACATCAATATTATTATCCATGTGGGGCCCACTTTCAATATCTATTGCCACATGGAGCCCACCTTTGATGTGGGCTGTCCATTATGTGGGTCCCACCTTCAATGTGGGTTGTCCATCATGCCAGGCTCCCCTTGGATGTGGGTCATTCATTATTAGGGGCCCACCTTTAATGTGGTCTGTCTATCATGTGGAGCCACTTCCATGTGGGCCATTCATCATATGGGGGCTAGCTTCAATGTCCATTGCCCATCACGTGGAGCTCACCTTTGATGTGGATCATCCATCATGTGGGCCCCACCTTTGATCTGGTCGTCCATCATAATTGCCCATTTTGTATGTGGGCTATTTATCATTAGAGGCTGACCTTTCATGTGAACCATCCATTATGTAGGCCCATGTTAATATGGGAGATCCATCATGTGGGGCTCATCTTTGTGTGGAAGGTCCATTGTGTGGGTCCCACCTCCTTTGATATGGAGAGAGAGAGAGAGAGAAAGGCAAAAAAAAAAAAAAAAAACCTAAGGGGAACAAGTATCTTTAAGCAATAAATTACCTTTGTAATCATGTTTGCTGAACTAACTTTGGATGGTAAGTTACTTGTGATAAGCTACTTATGCCTATCTTGATTTTTTTATGAAGTGATTAAGTAACTTAAAAAAAAAAAAAGGTTACTTATAATAGATCTACTTAAGCTACTTATGCCTTAAGTAGCTCATATTGATTTATACTTATTAAATTGAAACAATTAAGTAACTTAAAATAAAAAAGCTACTTATAATTAATCATAAACCAAACTTACTTATCTCAAGTAAGTTACTTATCTATTGTGGTAAGTAGAGAAAGTAACTTATTTGGTGGTAGTATACAAACGGGCCTTTAATGACTTGACATAAGTTAAAAAGTAAATTATTTGGTAGTATCCAAACAGGCCCCGAGGATCCGCTGTTCGGTGTGACATTTTATACGGTTTGTTCCATCAGAATTTGCATTGGACGGTCTATATTGGTGTGCCCTATTGCTTCATGTTGGGAGGACAATCTGAGTTAATTAATTGATTAAGACCATTGATCTATTCAACCCACAATGGATGGACCATGTCCAGAATATCTATTAATGGGATAGTTCTAACCTTTGAATAAGTTGCCTGTTAGATGCTCAAGAAGAAAAATGCAATATCCTTATTCTGGTGTTCAAATAAAAAAGGGGAAAAAGAGCTGGAGTTTGGTGGCTTCGATCCTTTGGGAGCTTATAGGATATCGTCCAATTCCCGTCCCAATTAAAAAGGGACCATAGAATTGTTCATCCCAATTTGTGCCGATTCCTACAAGAGCCAATTAAGAAAGGTTGCCTGTAATCATCAGGGAATTGCATAGTATATTTGAAGATCTTTAGAGATGTGTGAAGAAGATTTTTCGACAATACAACTAGTGTTTATTGAGTAGCACCACATCATCCATTAAGATAAATTGGTCGAGCAAAGGGTAGTCACGCTGAAGCGATTATCAAGATAGATGGTGGGTTTACAAGCAAAGAAAACATGTAGTGCTGAAACAATTATAGCAAACATCAGAATGTGTGGAGCATCCAAATGATCAATTTATAAGGCTATAAATGACAAGAGAATTCAGTAGTAAAAATAATCTCATACTAGCCAAACCGAATCAAACCTATCTTTTAATTATTAATCATTTACATTCTTTAGTGTAATCCTTATCTTTATTAGTCATTTATATTCCTTAGTGTAATCTGTAGCAATAATCAAAGTAGCTGTTAACTTTAGGTGTAATTTGAATCTACGTTCATACGTTGGATTCAGTTCAAGTATCAAGCAAAGTTCTCCATCGAGAGAGGTGTTCTGTAGTTGTTCTTTGTGGCCGAATGTAATAATTTCCTTTTTGTTTCATATATACCGAAGAGAAAAAAGTCCATTTGTACAAAAGCAGAGGTGTGACCCATTTTTAGAGGATGAACCCCACCCTTTGAATATCGTCTGATCATCTTAAGCAACACTATGCAAGTGGCTGAATAGGGAACCAATCTTATTATAACTTAATCATATATGGTCGATTTTCGATGTATCTGCCTATCTTGGCACTTGGGGTCGTAGTCGTTCAGATTGAATTGAGTCGCACATTCAATTCTAGCACGATCACATTAATCATGTGACCAAATTTGAAATCCAACCACAACATAAGTTTGGCATGCCCAGTGGGCCCCTCATCTTAGCTTACTTATTGATGCGACTTTGCTAATCGACCAATCGAAAATATGAATAGAAGAAGCTATCGAATTGCTGGGGCCGAACCCTCGACACTAACCACATCACCTTCGACCGAGAACGTGCCAGTTCAAGTGGCCCCTCGAGTCGTTAAATTTAAACAATAGCCCAACACTTAGTCTCACGAATTAAGAGGGGGTGTCGACCTCTCAAAATGCATATCTTGAAGAGATAACAGTCGGACTCTGGGATGTGTAAATGAGTAATCAACACGCTCAAGAATATGAGAGAGCTCAGGTAGAGCTGGTACATGCTAAAGTCGAGCAATTCTGTGTTCAAACCGAGACTGTGAACCAATGGATGGCTAACCAGACCAAGGCTATGCATCGATTGATGGCTGTCATCACCGAAAGAGCCCTTACAACAACACATTATAATGATGAAGGAAGTTCTGTCGGTAATATGGTTCAATCGCCACTGAAACCTCCACTTCAGTGGAGCTCACCTCCCGTCCCAATTCAGCGGAGCTCAGCTCCATTGCATGACAAGTTTAGGCGGCCAGAATGGGAGGTTAGCAATTTTGTTCCTAAAATTTGGAATTAGGGTTTGCCAAGAGGACAACTTTCTAGCATTTTTCCAGAAATCTATTATTTTATGAGGGACAACACCGGGTAGGTCCTGATCCATCGCCTATGGTTGAACATCGGATAGATTGTTACCAAATCATACAAATGGTCCAAGAGGTTGTAAGCCAAGCCATCGGCCGCAATACCATCCTGGTCTACCATAAGACTTATTACGAATGAATTGATTGACAACACCCATTGCCGAGGAACTATCGACTAGATTTTGCAATATTCTCGGGTGATCTTGGTCAATCGACCATCAATCACATATAGCAATTTACTATGTAGTATGGTGAACTGGCTAACAATGAATATTATAAGTTACAACTATTCAATCATTTATTAACGGCAACGGCCTTTACTTAATACTCTAACTTATTGTCAAATTCAATTCATACTTGGTAGGAGATGGAGGAGAAGTTCCATGCGTAGTTCTTTTCCAAGGATAGGGAGATGACAATGGTCGATTTCGTACGTTTTCGACAGTTGCCTGGGGAATCTTGCGAGAGTTACATCACCTATTTTAAAAGAGTGAAAAACTGGTGTAAGGTCGTCACGACTGAGGCTAAATTTGTGCAACTTGCGCAATATGGCCTAGAATATAAACTCCGAAAGAAATCCATAAGAACGGAGTTTGCGAATTTGTATGATTTAACCAGGAAAGTTTCCAGGTATGAGGAGCTTCTTCAAGAAGGAGCTAGGAAAAAGAATTCATCAATCGAAACATATTGCCCAATTATGAGGTTGTGATTGCCAAGGTAATGGCAAAAAAGCCCAATTATGAGGTTGTGATTGCCAAGGTAGTGGCAAAAAAGCCACTCATTTCCTCAGTGTTGGTCAAGGTGAAAACAATTGCGCTGACCACGTAAAAGGCTCATAAGATATATACTTTTGATATTGTTGAGATTCAAATATTACATATTTAACCCTTCAATTACATTAGTTTTCCTGGCTTTTAATTGATAATTTGATTTAATTATATACGTTTTTGTCATGCGAGGTGATTCGTAAGCTTATGATAAATATGCGTTTAAAAGGATGGATTTAGAGCTCAAAAGAAAATAATGAAGAATTGGAGATTTAGAAGTCATTAATGAAGAATTCACATGCTAAAGATCCAAGGAAACCAAGTAAGGAATGAAGATAATCTAAGATTTGAAGTGAAGAAAAGGAATCCTGAAAATTGTCCACAAAAAAGGATATTCTGAAATTCCGGGGCTAGAAAAACATAGTTCTGAAAAAGTTCCAGAATAGACTTCGATGTAATCGAAGACACTTAGATAGCATCGAAGGTGCAATCAAAGCTAGTTCAATGCAATCGAGAATTTTAGGATTTCTCGAGCCAAACTCGCAGGACAGTTCTGGGTGATTTTTCGATGCAATCGAAGACACTTAAATAACATCGAAGGTGCATTCAAAGACACTTCGATAACATTGAAGGCGTTACATGGAGCTTACGCGGAGTGCGTAAATTTGAGGCGGTTTGCGGATTTTTCCAACAGAGTTCCATAACTATTAATAGGAGTCCCTAGGATGTTTCAAAGCATCTTCTAGGGCTTGGAAATGGAGAGGAGGCCTAGGTGGAGCGCCGACAACGTTCTTCCACTTCGATTTCTTTATGTGTTTTAGTTGATCTTTTTTTTTTTTTTTTCCTTCTAGGATGTTAGTCTTTTCAGGCTAATCTCTTAGCTAAGGCTAAGGGATAAAACCAATAGTTTATTTCGATGTTTAGTTTGCTTTAATTCAAGTATATATTGAACTTCCATTAAGTTTTGGTTTGAATTAAGATATATTTCTAGTTTTCTATGGTTTATTGTGATTGAAATTACAGTAGATGCTGTGAAAGCTTTTAATATCATCTTATTGACTTTGGAATTGTGTGATGTGTAGAAGTCGTTGTTCACTTGTAACACCCTGATTCTCAAAACCCGAGGATAGTCGCTCTTCATTGAGAATCCGAGTATTATGTTATAAAATGAAACATCATACATCTAATTAATAGCAAATTTCACAGTATAAAGTAAAGCAATCACTACATAGGCTAGGGATATCAAGAGTAATACAAGGAAGTTTAATACATGTAAATGGAGGCCAAAATGAAATCCCACAGTAGGGAATTATTATTACAATTCAGGAAGAACACAAAGTCTGACATATGAAAGCAAGTAAATCCTAGAGTTCCAATGGCTTAACTACATTCACATAGAGTACTTCCTCGCTAAACTCCACCTTAGCCGTCCCTGTAATCCCGTTATAGGGTCTTCACTTGTTCATCATACCTGTGTTTATTTGGTGCAACCGCACGATTGGGTGAGTGAAAACTTAGTGAGAACTTCCCGCAAGGATTCATGCATATCATATCATTCCAAAACAGTTTAAATCAACATATTCAAGTTACAAGGAGACTAATCATGAAATTATAAATGAATGTATGGGTGTATGAATGTATGTAAAAGTCACAGATCTGTGGATGCACATCCAACTGTCAAAATAAAGGGGTCGCCCAAGGTGAACTAGTCACCCGGAAAAATACTCATAGGTACGCCCAAGGAGAACTAGCCACCCGGAAAAGACCATACAGATCGCCCGTGGTAGATTATCTACCTGGAAAAAGTCATGTAAGTGAGTGCGCCCCAAGGATATCTCCTGGAAAAATACACGGGGTACGCCCGAGGAGTGTCCAATCCCGGAAAAACCTCATGTAAAGAAAGAACGCCCAAAGTGGCACAAACGCACATGCTCTGTGAGTTTAACTGAAGTGCTAGAGCCTTCAGGAATTCAATCAAAGTGTGACTTATCGAGCACTCGGAAAAGCTCATATGTCATGCATGAATATCATGTACCATGATGCTCATGTTACTCCATATGATTAACAAGGTTGCTTTTATTGACGTTATCAAAGATCACAAGACATTAAACATCCAAGCATGATTTCAATCATAGATTCATTTACATTTTTCTAGGTCCAAATGAGGGCCCATAAACATGACATTTCAAGCATACTAAATTAGTGACAGATTTATTCTACTTCATAAGAAAGGTGATGTTCCACACCTAGCATTCATTGTTCAACTTGTAAGATAAAAGGAATGGAAGCATCATATGACTCCTTTCTACTACAATAAAGCTATGTCCAAAATTGGGCAATTGCTAGGATGTATAACTAATCTAATATATACAAGGGGCTAATGGAGCAACTTATCATTAGAATAGAAGCAATATATCTAACCCCCTAATACAACTAATAGAAGTACACATGTACATAGGCAATTCCAAATAGGGCATAATGAGCATAATACAGTTCTTATAAGATGGAATAAAGCACTAAGATTCAAGACAATCCTACATGATTATCGACATCAATTTCAGATTTAATGAAGCAACATTCACATTGTACAATTTTACGGTCTTCATACTCTTATGCTATTTTAAAATTCAACAACATGATGAAGCCATGTGAGATATCCCTCACCTTGGGTGGGTGTCCCTTTTGCTAATTTGGAATGCTCCTACGGGGTGAATGTAAGGATCTTGTTGGGGTTTGTTGAATGAAGATATGTCCTCCAAGATAGACAGTTGCTGGTTGTACCTGAACGGCGATTGTTCACTGCCGACGAAGAGTGGATGAGGTACGTAGGATTAACCTTCTGTGTAGCTAACTAAATGCCTCCCTGGATTCACCATTGCAACACACAATCACTGAGTCAACTCAGTCTAGTCACTAATGGTAGAGATGAGAGGATGATTGAGCCCATTTATAAACTGTTACTGGGTCATTCAACTCGGGAAATTCGTGTTATCTCCAGGGCCTGTTTGGCTAATTTCTAACATGGATGTCTAGAGGCAGCTAGTGCTTGACTCGGTTGAGTAGAGTCAACTCATTAACGAGTTGAGTGCAGTGTTACAACAAATGGTTGGGGTCGGTTCTGAGATACCCGATGGTGTAGAGGCCAACTGACCCCCTGCTTGATCTAATTCAGGGTTTTTATCCCAAAATGCAAGTCTGGTCAAGTTAACTCGTGACCGAGTTAAGAATGGTTGTATACGTAGATAACAGAGTTGGGTTTCATACCTGATCATCGTATGATATAGTCGGTGATGTAGGGTGGATTTGGACAGGTTTTATCAGAGCTTCGCCCTGCAATACAAAGTCTAACTGAGTCAATAAGATGATGACTTGCCACAACTCAGTCACAAATCTGGTTTGTACAACAATCTGTTACCTGTGATTGCTTGCTGGTTGATGGCATTCCACGGGTTGGTTGGCCCTACCTGAACTACTATAGATAGGTGTTGCTAGGGCTGACCGATTGCACTGGTATGGTTGGGCCTTGCAGCGGTTTGTTGAGGAAGGCCGAGTTGACGCAGAACTAGTGGATCTGCAACTCGTTCTAGTAGCCAACATAGTCACCCTCCCTCTAACTCTCCCTTTTTCTCCGTTTTTCTCTCTATCTCTTTCCTTTCTTTTCTTCTCTATACTGCGACAGGTCCCCTACGACCAGATGTAACCGTGAACTCGGCCCGAATTCGAACCGAGTCGACTCGATAGGGTGCAGCGGCTAGTGTGTGCCACCATACTCTTTTCCACTCTCTCTTTCTCTCTCTCTCTCTCTCTCTCTCTCTCTCTCTCTCTCTCTCTCTCTTAAACTGCCTCGAACTTTGCCCTAAAAATCTGGGTATTTATAGGCTTTCTCCCGCTTCTAGAGATTTCCATGGTAAATCACTAGGATTAGCATGCTGATTAGCAAAAGACATGTTGTGAAACTCACCATAAGAGTTTGTTTGCTTAGTCTAACGTCCATATGGGTCTGATCGGCTATTCCTACTGTGATTTTGGTGAGGTGGGCCACACTTTGGATGGCTTGGATGAATGAGAGGGTCGCCTTTCCAGAGTGCGGTTTTCTGTAACGGATCGAGGAAGATGACGCCCTGGCCATGGCATTTTCACAACGACCAGATGATTCAATAATCTGGGCCATTTGGATGGACCAGATGACTCCTAGGACATATGTGGGGTCCATTATGTGGTGATAGATGGCTGAGAAATCTAACACCATGAGCGGTACATAGGCGGTTTGCACTGATTCTTCATCTCGCCAGATTCTCTTCAATTTCTCAGCTGGCTATGAGATTTTGAAAGAAAAACCTAAAGCCAGCGCCTAGGATTCGTTTGAGAAAGATATTTATCAACTTACGGTTGGCTGAGATGGATTTTCCTATAAATGGGAGGATTCTTTCCGCTCCTGGCTGCAGACGGAAGTATTTTCGGATTTGGCTGGTGTGACAAGGACTCCCTCTGCATGCGTTGATGGCAACCGACCATTCCAAACGGTCAGATTCACCAGCCAGGCCGAGGACGTGGATTTTCTCTCACCATCAGCATTCTCCCTTTTGCAACACCAGATCGGACGCTGACCGTGTTGTCGTAAGGGGCTTTCAATCCTAAGTGGCAACGTGATCAGGGTCAGTGGGACCTTGTCTACTTGAAGGACAGTCTGGATCAGATGTTTGTATTCGAATGATGGTTATCTAGGTAGTCCAACGAGCGGTCCCTGTTTGAGCAGCGCCGGGCGGGAGGGAATTTGAATTTCCTTCCCATTTGGGAATTGTTCACTCCCCAAGTGTAGGGTTGTGATGTAGTAATAAACTCGGTAAGACCGAGGTCGAATCCTAAGAGACTGGAACTTGTACGTAATCTGAAGGTAACCAGAACTAGAACTAGAACAAGATGAATTTTAAATCAAGTGTAGATTGAAGGATATTTGGTGAAATAATTAACTAAAACGTTAAGAGAATTCAGAGGAGGGACACTAGGGATTTAGAGGATCCACTTGTAGAGATCAGGGAGATCTTATGCCTGCATCAAAAACTCAACTGGACTTAGAGTCCATCTTCATCCAATTGAATAGTGTAATCATGAAAATCAAATTGAACTTACGTTGATCTAGCTTTCAAGAGATGAAAGGTGTATGAATTAGAATGGATTCCATCACCTAACCATGCCCAGGAGACAAAGTAAATAATAGAATTAAACTAATTACCAACCAATCAATGTATGAAGGTTAGGAAGGGTACCGTCATTCGACCATGCCCAGGAGACGATGGTGAACAACAGGGCTTCCTGACGTCATAACATAAAAGAAAAGGAACATGCTCAAAGCTATCGCAGATCCATTGTAATTTTAGTCACAACGGACCATTAAAAACTAAAAAAAACATTCCCTTAAAATTAAACTAAATCAAGTTCAATTCAGTGTAAATAAAAAGCAAAAGTTAAAGTCCCCCATCACACTACAAGCTTCACCTCTTAGCCCTAGCTAAGAGGTTTAGCCACACATGGTGGTGATGAGGCTAAAATCCCTTAGAAAAATAAAGCATAAAAGCAAAATAAAATACTTTCCCTGTCTCTCTCTCCCTGTCTCCCTTCACCAAAACTCCCAGCCGTGGATGGATCCCGGTTCTTCCGTTCCTTCTTCCCTTTTATAGAGCAAGGAGATTGGCTAGGTAGGTGAGAAGCTGCAAGAGTCTGAGATGGATTCGGCTGCGGAACAGAACGTGAACAGCTGTTCACGAAGCTGTAGCCTGCGTAAAGGAAACAGTCAGCGCCAATGAGCGGATCTTCCGTCTTTTCCTGATGTGCGAAGTATCCACAAACGGAGTGGAGAAGAACGTCCCTACGGACGGTTTTCCGTTCTGATCAAGATGGACGGAGTGGATCATCTCGAACGAGCTTGAGAATGGCCCATCCAGATCGTCCGCAGCTTGGATTGCGAAACAGGGCACGCGCTGCCTGCGCTGTGAAGGTCGGTGGGCCCCACCTCGACAGCTACGAAGAAATCCATACCATCCACGAGGTTTGAAACGGAAAACCGTCCAAGAAGGTGTATTTTTGAAGCAAAATAGGTGCGGCCCACTTGATCTTTTGTTCTGCCGTCCATCCTGCTTTCAACGACCATGATATTCCAATAGCTTGTATGGGACCAGAAGATCACCTAGGTGAGGGTAGTAGACACCTCTTAGACCGAATGTACGGTCCTGATCATCAAACTAGGCAAAGAGTGGGGCCCACTACACGAAACCAGCGGACGCTGGTGCGTTCGCTGTTTCTGCGAAAAACAGAGAGACGGGTCAGCCCGTCTTTGACCGGGCTGACCGTCCAGTGCGGCTCGGGCGTCGTGTACCCCATGTACACGCGATGTACACACGAGGTCCACTGTGATGTTCGAGAGAAATCTGCTCCGTCCATCGGTATTATCAGCTCATTTAATGCGTTCAGACCAATTTAGAAGCATATCCAAGTATCAGGTGGGCCCTAGATTGATAATTTATGGGCTGATCTAGCCGTTGGGCCACTTCCACAAAGATCCAGGAGCTGAAATTCGACGTGTACGGTTCATTTATGCTCCTCAGTTCATGTATAAAGTTTCGAGCAGAATGGATGGTGGGAACCCTATGATCTTGCATTCTATCTGACTTTCAGGCCACTTGAGCTTCAGTTTCTCGATGTTCTTTGATCTCTGATACGTAAATTCGTCGATCTTGGTTCCCTGGGGTCCATCCCATGCTTTGATGAATTCTGAGCATTAAATCTCAGCTTTTAGCACCCTGTTTCGGTCGGCACTTGTAAATACACCCTGCATTACAAATATGATTAAATCGGTCCATTAAACGGTATCATATTCATAACTCTAGGCAATAACTGGCTGATATGCAATATTTAACCCTCAACACAACCCCCAACCAGCATCTTGCTAGTCTCGAGCAAAGC
>JAJHSJ010000001.1:39662891-39752312 GCA_021015155.1 Magnolia officinalis
TCATTATTGAAAGTTATGGCTATTATCATTAGAAAATATTATCATTTTTCCTTATGAGTTAGTATAATTCTTGTTAATATAATTGTCAGTATCGGTCCTTATCATTGTTAGTGAAAATTTTAGTATCATTACTTATTTACTTAGTATGTTATTAGTAATTAACAGAAATATTAGATAATGTTGGAATATTTAAATATGAATTTGAGGATCATTATTATCAATTGATTGATAAATACTCTCCCATTACGATATTATTCGATCCATTGTACGGTAATAATAATAGTAATAACTTACGATTCCAAATCCTAGAACCTAAGCATCAAACTAAACTTTGGATAAAACACTAACCCTACATCAAAACCCTAAAGATAAATAACTACAACCCTAGGCTATGATCTTAAACCCTAGGTAGTTTGTAGAACTTGGATCTAATTGTACAAGTTCCTGATTTATGGTGGTATTCGATTTTAAGGGAACGCGCATCCCTTAGCGATGCTGGTAGGCAATGCGAACTATGAGGTGATGATTTCTTTCCCTTGAGCTTCCATCTTCCCATTACTTAAGTTATAGTTTTATTTTAATTTATAAATGATATCTCCATTCCATAAACACATGTGTTAATTGTTGGAATAAATTGCTACAATCACTGCTCAATGTTTACCTTGTGTATTAATTCATGTTATTGGATTACTTGTGGATTGCTTCTGGGATTTAAACTGGTACATTAGTGGGAAACCCCCACGTGTAAATGTACACCTATACTTGGGATATAACTCGATTGATTTTGGTTGTAATGAACCTTCGACTTAGTGTTATTGAATGGTGGGGTGATTTGAATATTGATGTGGGCCTACCATCCGGGGGTTGTGTCCAAGTGGATTTTAAGGATGGTCTTTATCGCATGGTTTTAATACTTGCCCTATATGACTTATTTTGATATTGCCCTAGGTGGCTTGTTTCGACATCGCCCTATGTGGCTTTGTTTTGGTACTTGCCCTATATGGGTTCAATGTTTATATCGTGCAACCATGCGATGGTAAGCCCCATATATTGAATTTGATTCGCCCACTAGTCGACGGGTTTTCATTAAACATCCTAAGGTGGTAGTCTCATGAGCTGGGGATGCTGGTATGGGACCTATGCCCGAGTTGTCGGCCGCCTACGTTGGGTGATGAACCCCCCGTAGTGACCTTTGAGCTTTCTTGAATTGGCTGGTTGTAAATGGAATAATAATGGTTGGGCTAATCATACATTTTCATAGTACATGACCTTTTCTATGTAGTTCATCTCTCGCGGCGGTCTACATGGCTTTTTCAGGTAATTAATCTACCTCGAGCGGTATACAAGGCCTTTTTCAGGTAGTTAATTCTACCGCGGGCGGTCTATATTGCCTTTTTCAGGTAGTTAATATACCGCGTGCGGTCTACATGACCTTTTTCAGGTAGTTAATCACCTGCGAGCGGTCTATATGGCCCTTTCCAGGTAGTTCATTTACCGCGGTGGTCTACATGGCCTTTTCTAGGTAGTTAATCTACCGTGGGCGGTCTGTATATTTTTTTCGGGTGTCTAGTCCACCTTGGGCGTACCTTTGAGTACTTTTTTCGGGTGACTGATTCACCTCGAGCGTACCGTTGAGTACTTTTCCGGGTGACTGATTCTCCTTGGGCAACCCTTTATTTCGACAGCGGGATGTGTATCAACCAGGGTCAATGATACATTCACGCATTCATGCTTTAATTAATAAGACTGCATCATGTATTATTTTATTTGCCTTGCTATGTTGTTTTTATAACTTGTTTACCTAATGCAATGGTGTGTAATCTTAAGGGGAATTCACACTGAGTTGACCACTCATCTATATATATATATATATATATAATATTATATATATCTATTAAACGTATAGGTAGTACGAGTGATCTAGATGACATTCATGTTCAAACTTGATGAGGAGCAGGGTATGATTGTCAAGGATGCATGACTGTATTTACCTGAAGATTAGCACAATCTTGGGGCTTATATCCATATGATTTATGTTATTTTCCTGTATCAAATCATGTAAATCTTGTACTTGTTATTTTAGAGACATTGTTTTGTATAAGTCATTATGGGCAGCCACTCGTATGTTCCGAATAAAATGGTAAAATTTTCTATGCTGACTTGTCCATTCTATGCTTATCTATTAACTCTGATAAAAGAAAAAGATTTTATATAGAATTTGGCTCTCTTTAAGTTAACACTACTCTCGGTTTTTGGGAAACGGGTCATATACTAGGGTCCTGAAAACATGGGTGTTACAGTAATAGTCAGTGCTGCTTCGCTTATCAGGTGAGTTACAATACCGAACAATGGTCAGCTGATGATCTAAATCTAGTTCAATGTGTTGATGTGGACCACCCAATGAACCAATTAAACCATTTTTTTTCCTCCCCCGCTTCATCTTAATGGTGAGGCCCACCTTCTGCATGGACCCGATGTTCAGAAAAGCGACATGATGGTGTGAAAACAAGCATGGTATGTTAGCATCTTTCTTACACTAAATTTTGTACCATTTTGAGTATACAGACACTTTTATATCCAAGATGGACTAGAGAAGGTCAATTGGAGGCAGAAGTGATTCGGACTGTCAGAACCTTAAATAGGCGTATCTAGCAAACTTGAATGAGTTATTTGACGTACCATATATAAGTTTGGGGTAGGAGAATCTACTTTAGTCACCAACCCATTATATCAAGTTGTCCAACCGAATTGACAAGATTTCATCATATCAACGGTCGAAAATCCTTTTAAATTTGTTTTTACTATTTATAGTTTGATTATAAGTCTTCATCCTTTGAGCTCTAAGAGTTTTG
Source organism: Magnolia officinalis (assembly GCA_021015155.1). Classification (NCBI taxonomy): domain Eukaryota; kingdom Viridiplantae; phylum Streptophyta; class Magnoliopsida; order Magnoliales; family Magnoliaceae; genus Magnolia; species Magnolia officinalis. Next base: position 39,665,744 of record JAJHSJ010000001.1, read on the forward strand.
TGTCCGACATGAAATGTGCTTAAAAAAAATACACAACACAAAAGTCACTACCAAAAAAAGGGACAAAGGCTACGGATTAAATCCGTAGCCTTAGACCTATGGCTACGGTTCTAGTCCGTAGCACGTCCGTAGTCGTAGGTGCAGTAACAATAGGTCTGGAACCTATAGCTACGGATTTAATCCGTAGCTATAGGTCACAACCGCTACGGATTGAATCCGTAGCAATTATGTCCGTAGCTATAGGTCACAACAGCTACGGATTTATTCACTACAGCTACGGATTAAATCCGTAGCTATATCTGGCAATAGCTACGGATATAATCCGTAGCAACTATATCCGTAGCTGTAGATTGCAACAGTTACGGATTTAACCACAACAGCTACGGATTGAATCTGTAACTATATCTCGCAATCGCTACGGATATAATCCGTAGCAATTATATCCGTAGCTGTAGATTACAACAGCTACGGATTTAATCACAACAGCTACGGATTGAATCCGTAGCTATATCTGGCAATCGCTACGGATATAATCCGTAGCAATTATATCCGTAACTGTAGATTACAACAGCTACGGATTTAATCATAACAGCTACGGATTTAATCCGTAGCTATAGGTTACAACGCTACGGATTATTTGTTTATTCAATTATCACCTGTATAATCATTCAATTACCACCTGTATAATCATCATATTAATCATTCAATTACCACCTGTATAATCATCCTATATAATCATTCAATTACCACCTGTATAATCATCCTGTATAATCATTCAATTACCACCTGTATAATCATTCATTCATTCCATTACAATCAATTATAATCATTCATTCATTCCATTACAATCAATTACAATCCTTCATTCATTCCATTACAATCAATTACAATCCTTCATTCAGACAATTACAATCCTTCATTCAATCAATTACAATTACAATCCTTCATTCAATCAATTACAATTACAATTACAATAATGCTGAAAATACAAATCTTTGGCTTCATTAGGGAAATTTGCTCGACTTCACCCTGAAATTTCAAAGATAAAGAATTGAAAGAATAAATATCCTTCATTCAATGAATTACAATTACAATCCTTCATTCAATGAATTACAATTACAATTTACAATTACAATAATGCTGAAAATACAAATCTTTGGTTTAGGTTAGGTTATAGGTTAAGGTTTAGGTTTAGGAAACCAGTTTCAGGTTCGGGATCGGATTTAAGTTTGGGTTTTCAAGTTTAGGTTTAGGTTTAAGTTAGGGAGTTGAGATTCTGATTAGGTGTAGGTTTAGGTTAAGGGATTTGAGAATAGGTTAAGATGTAGGTTTAAGAAATCGGGTTCGGGTTCGGGATCGGGTTTAAGCTTGGGTTTTCAAGTTTAGGTTTAGGTTTAGGTTAGGTTGTAGGTTAAGGTTTTGGGAATTGAGAATAGGTTAAGGTTTAGGTTTAGGAAACCGGGTTCGGGTTCGGGATCGAGTTTAATTTTGGGTTTTCAAGTTTAGGTTTAGGTTTAGGTTAGGAAGTTAGGTTTAGGTTACGTTGTAGGTTAAGCTTTAGGGAATTGAGAATAGGTTAAGGTTTAGGTTTAGGAAACCAGGTTCGGGTTCGGGATCGGGTTTAAGTTTGGGTTTTCAAGTTTAGGTTTAGGTTTAGGTTAGGGAATTAGGTTTAGGTTAGGTTGTAGGTTAAGGTTTAGGGAATGAGAATAAGTTAAGGTTTAGGTTGAGGAAACTGGGTTCGGGTTCGAGACGGGGTTTAAGTTTGGATTTTCAAGTTTAGGTTTAGGTTTAGGTTAGGGAGTTAAGTTTAGGTTAGGCTTTAGGTTAAGCTTTGGGGAATTGAGAATAGGTTAAGGTTTAGGTTGAGGAAATTGGGTTCGGGTTCGGCATCGGGTGTAAGTTTTGGTTTTCAAGTTTAGGTTTATGTTTAGGTTAGGGAGTTAGGTTAAGGTTAGGTTATAGGTTAAGGTTTAGGGAATTGAAAATAGGTTAAGGTTTAAGTTGAGGAAACCGGGTTCGGGTTTAAGTTTGGGTTTTCAAGTTTAGGTTTAGGTTTAGGTTAGGTAGTTAGATTTAGGTTAGTTTGTAGGTTAAGGTTTAGGTTTAGGAAACCGGTTTCGGGTTCGGGATCGGGTTTAAGTTTGGGTTTTCAAGTTTAGGTTTAGGTTTAGATTAGGTTGTAGGTTAAGGTTTAGGGAATTGAGATAGGTTAAGGTTTAGGTTGAGGAAATTTGGTTCAGGTTCGGCATCGGGTTTAAGTTTAGGTTTTCAAGTTTAGGTTTAAGTTTAGGTTAAGGAGTTGAGATTTAGGATTAGGTGTAGGTTTAGGTTTAGGGATTTGAGAATAGGTTAAGGTTTAGGTTTAGGAAACCGGTTTCGGGTTCGGGATCGGGTTTAAGTTTGGGTTTTCAAGTTTAGGTTTAGATTTAGGTTAGGTAGTTAGGTTTAGGTTAGGTTGTAGGTTAAGGTTTAGGGAATTGAGAATAAGTTAAGGTTTAGGTTTAGGAAACCGGGTTCGGGTTCGGGATCGGGTTTAAGTTTGGGTTTTCAAGTTTAGGTTTAGGTTTAGGTTAGGGAGTTAGGTTTAGGTTCGGTTGTAGGTTAAGGTTTAGGGAATTGAGAATAGGTTAAGGTTTAGGTTGAGGAAACTGGGTTCGGGTTCGGGACCGGGTTTAAGTTTGGGTTTTCAAGTTAGGTTTAGGTTTAGGTAAGGAGTTAGGTTTAGTTTGTTTAGGTTAGTTTAGGTTGTAGGTTAAGGTTTAGGGAATTGAGAATAGGTTAAGGTTTAGGTTGAGAAAATTTGGTTCGGGTTCGGCATCGGGTTTAAGTTTGGTTTTTCAAGTTTAGGTTTAGGTTTAGGTTAGGGAGTCGAGATTTAGGATTAGGCGTAGGTTTAGGTTAAGGGATTTGAGAATAGGTTAAGGTTTAGGTTTAAGAAATCGGGTTCGGGTTCGGGATCGTGTTTAAGTTTGGGTTTTCAAGTTTAGGTTTAGGTTTAGGTTAGGTAGTTAGGTTTAGGTTAGGTTGTAGGTTAAGGTTTTGGGAATTGAGAATAGGTGAAGGTTAGGTTTAGGAAACCGGGTTCGGGTTCGGGATCGGGTTTAATTTTGGGTTTTCAAGTTTAGGTTTAGGTTTAGGTTAGAGAGGTAGGTTTATGTTAGGTTGTAGGTTAAGGTTTAGGGAATTGAGAATAGGTTAAGGTTTAGGTTTAGGAAACCGGGTTCGGGTTTAAGTTTGGGTTTTCAAGTTTAGGTTTAGGTTTAGGTTAGAGAGTTAGGTTTAAGTTAGGTTGTAGGTTAAGGTTTAGGGAATTGAGAATAGGTTAAGGTTTAGGTTGAGGAAACTGGGTTCGGGTTCGGGTTTGGGATCGGGTTTAAGTTTGGGTTTTCAAGTTTAGGTTTAGGTTTAGGTTTAGGTTAGGTAGTTAGGTTTAGGTTAGTTTGTAGGTTAAGGTTTAGGTTTAGGAAACCGGTTTCGGGTTCGGGATCGGGTTTAAGTTTGGGTTTTCAAGTTTAGGTTTAGGTTTAGGTTAGGTTGTAGGTTAAGGTTTAGGGAATTGAGAATAGGTTAAGGTTTAGGTTGAGGAAATTGGGTTCGGGTTCGGCATCGGGTTTAAGTTTGGGTTTTCAAGTTTAGGTTTAGGTTTAGGTTAGGTAGTTAGGTTTAGGTTATAGGTTTTTGGATTTGAGAATGGCCTCGGGTTTAGGTTATAGGTTTTGAGATTTGAGAATGGGTTCGAGTTTAGGTTATAGATTATGGTTTTGGTTTAGGTTTAGGTTATAGGTTTTTGGATTTGAGAATGGGTTATGGTTTAGGTTTAGAAAATCGGGTTCATGTTCGGGATTGGGTTTAAGTTTTGGTTTTCAAGTTTAGGTTTAGGTTTAGGTTAGGGAGTTGAGATTAGGATTAGGTGTAGGTTTAGCTTTAGGGAATTGAGTTTAGGTTATAGGTTTAGGGAAATGTTAGGTTTAGGTTATAGGTTTTGGGATTTGGGAATAGTTTTAGGTTATAAGTATAGGTTTAGGTTAGGTTATAGGTTAAGGTTTAGGGATTTGAGTTTAGGTTATAGGTTTAGGTTTAGGTCTAGGTTTTGGTTTAGGTTATAGGTTTTGGTTTAGGTTTTAGGTTTTAGGTTTAGGTTAAGATTAAGGTTAAGGTTAAGGTTTAGGTTCAGGTTATAGGTTTTTGGATTTGAGAATAGGTTCGGGTTTAGGTTTAGGAAATCGGGTTCATGTTCGGGATTGGGTTTAAGTTTTGGTTTTCAAGTTTAGGTTTAGGTTTAGGTTAGGGAGTTGAGATTAGGATTAGGTGTAGGTTTAGTTTTAGGGAATTGAGTTTAGGTTATAGGTTTAGGGAAAGGTTAGGTTTAGGTTATAAGTTTTGGGATTTGGAATGGTTATAGGTTTTGATTTAGGTTATAGGTTATAGGTTTAGGTTATAGTTTTGGGTTTGAGAATGAGTTCGGGTTTAGATTATAGGTCTTGGTTTTGGTTTAGGTTATAGGTTTTGGTTTAGGTTATAGGTTATAGGTTTAGGTTTAGGTTTTGGTTATAGGTTTTGGGATTTGAGAATGGGTTCGGGTTTAGGTATAGGTTTTGGTTTTGGTTTAGGTTATAGGTTTTGGTTTAGGTTATAGGTTATAGGTTTAGGTTTAGGTTTATTTTAGGTTTTGGGATTTGAGGATGGGTTCGGGTTTAGGTTATAGGTTTTGGTTTTGGTTTAGGTTATAGGTTTTGGTTTAGGTTATACGTTATAGGTTTAGGTTAAGGTTTAGGTTTCGGTTATAGGTTTTGGGATTTGAGAATGGCTTCGAGTTTAGGTTATATGTTTTGGGATTTGAGAATGGGTTCGGGTTTAGGTTATAGGTTATGGTTTTGGTTTAGGTTTAGGTTATAGGTTTTTGGATTTGTGAATGGGTTATGGTTTAGGTTTAGGTTAGGGAGTTGAGATTAGGATTAGGTGTAGGTTTAGCTTTAGGGAATTGAGTTTAGGTTATAGGTTTAGGGAAAGGTTAGGTTTAGGTTATAGGTTTTGGGATTTGGGAATGGTTATAGGTTTTGATTTAGGTTATAAGTTAGGGAGTTGAGATTAGGTTTAGGTGTAGTTTTGATTTAGGTTAGGTGTAGGATTTGGGAATGGTTATAGGTTTTGATTTAGGTTTAGGTTTTGGGATTTGAGTTATAGGTTTTTTAGGTTTAGGTTTAGTATATTATAGGTTTAGGTTAGGTTATTTAGGTTAAGGTTTAGGGATTTGAGTTTAGGTTATAGGTTTAGGTTTAGGTCTAGGTTTTGGTTTAGGTTATAGGTTTTGGTTTTGGTTTTAGGTTTTAGGTTTAGGTTAAGATAAAGGTTAAGGTTTAGGTTTAGGTTATAGGTTTTTGGATTTGAGAATGGGTTCGGGTTTAGGTTTAGGAAATCGGGTTCATGTTTGGGATTGGGTTTAAGTTTTGGTTTTCAAGTTTAGGTTTAGGTTTAGGTTAGGGAGTTGAGATTAGGATTAGGTGTAGGTTTAGTTTTAGGGAATTGAGTTTAGGTTATAGGTTTAGGGAAAGGTTAGGTTTAGGTTATAGGTTTTGGGATTTGGGAATGGTTATAGGTTTTGATTTAGGTTATAGGTTATAGGTTTATGTTAAGGTTTAGGTTTAGGTTATAGGTTTTGGGTTTGAGAATGAGTTCGGGTTTAGGTTATAAGTCTTGGTTTTGGTTTAGGTTATAGGTTTTGGTTTAGGTTATAGGTTATAGGTTTAGGTTTTGGTTTTGGTTATAGGTTTTAGGATTTGAGAATGGGTACGGGTTTAGGTTATAGGTTTTGGTTTTGGTTTTGGTTTAGGTTATAGGTTTTGGTTTAGGTTATAGGTTATAGGTTTAGGTTTAGGTTTAGGTTATAGGTTTTGGGATTTGAGAATGGGTTCGGGTTTAGGTTATAGGTTTTGGTTTTGATTTAGGTTATAGGTTATAAGTTTAGGTTAAGGTTTAGGTTTATGTTATAGGTTTCTGGATTTGAGAATGGGTTCGGGTTTAGGTTAAGGGTGTGGTCCCTGCAAATACAAATATAAACATGGCCTGTCCAAATGGCCAGGCCCTTCCAATGCCGTCCATAGGAAATAGACAGCTTCATCATGGTCATAACAGCGGTTCCCACCTTCCAGGGACCCCCGCTCATCCGGATAGCTCCGACGCACATCCGGGTCTGCTCCATTAATTTCGAGCAAATACATAAACACGGCCTGTCCAAATGGCCAGGCCCCTCCAATGCCGTCCATAGAAAATAGACAGCTTCATCATGGTCATAACAGCGGTTCCCACCTTCCAGGGACCCCCGCTCATCCGGATAGCTCCGACGCACATCCGGGTCTGCTCCATTAATTTCGAGCAAATACATAAACACGGCCTGTCCAAATGGCCAGGCCCCTCCAATGCCGTCCATAGAAAATGGACAGCTTCATCATGGTCATAACAGCAGTTCCCACTTTCCAGGGACCCCCGCTCAACATCCGGATAGCTCCGACGCACATCCGGGTATGCTCAGTTAAATAAAATGGATTATCAAGATCATTTAAATAAAATCAGGTCCAATCAACAATCTGACCTGGAGGATTCTGTTAGCATTGTTGACGGCACCTCGAACCTTGTTTAAATCCATGTTGCAATCTGTGGCCACTGATGCTATTTGTCTTTCAGTGAAGTTGGCGACGATTTCTTCATCAAACCCGGCGAAAGCAGCCCTAATGATAAAGAACATTTCTGCATCACACCTGAAATTCCCATCCATTAGTTGTGTGTGAGCATATATATATATATATATATATATATATATATATGTGTGTGTGTGTGTGTGTGTGTGTGTGTGTGTGTGTGTGTGTGTGTGTGTGTGTGTGGAAAAGGTACTATATATATAAAAAAAATCTCTTTATGTTTTTTCAATCCATCTTCCATTTTCTTCTTAACAAGAAAATCCATATTTACTAATATTCTCATTTTTCTATTTTTCAAAAGAATGAGTTCGGACTCCGAAAGCATCATATAATACCCACTTGTACCAAGGAGTCTTCTAAAATTTTACAACCTATGCTTATAAGGTAAAATGAAAGCTAGAGAGCATGAGAAAGCATTGAATTATCAGATTTGCATATGTAAATAGGGGAGCACTCACTGCCAATTCCTCCCACAAGCTTTTCGGCTTCCCTTGTGAACCGGCGCTAGCTTCCCAGTTTTGGAATTCCGTTTGCAGGTCACAGAAGAAGTCCTCTGTAACACCAACATTCAGAATCACATCAATACAAAGCAGTTTTCAAAGATGATGAAGACACCCATCCAACTTTAAATTGTCAAGGACAGTTTCATAGTACCATTGTCTCCGATTGGACAAATATACCTATTGTTATTTGAACATCTCTCAAAAAATTACCTGCAGAATAAACGGGTTAAACAAGAACTCAAAATCTGCCCTGTCCAATAGCTATAAGACACATACATCAGGTTTTGGATAAGGATGATATCCGTGATTTGCATTCATGCATGCAGCTGTGACAACGTTCATTCCCATTGTTTTCTGTGTTGTGGCCTATTTAAGCTTTAGATATTTTTCAATTTTAGGGTCATGCCCCTAAAATGAGCTGGTAAAATGGATGCCCCAAAACTAGAGAGTTTCTTCTACAACCAGGAACTGGATTTCTTCAAAATCCTACAAGAAATCAAATTCAAAAAAAGCGATCTACAACTCAAAACCAATGCTCCTACAAAATCATGAATTGGGTTTCTTCAGAACTAGTGAAAAATACGAAAATGACAGACAAAAAGGCATCTAGATTCAGGACTACCCTAGCAAAAAGATTGTATTTTGCAGAAAAAAAAAAAAATTAGGTTTCAACAGTAAGATTCAAAACATTGGTTTGGTATATCAATAACAATATCTATAACATAATTCCCATATTTGATCTATGAGAAGCAACAACGATTTTCAAATGATCCTTCAAAAATAAAAGGATTTTCAAATGCTCAAAAGACAGGTCATAACAAAAACCGTCCAATGCACCTAAATGGAAATTAAGAAGAGAGACATACTTGAACTAACCGAGTTACTTCAACCCTCAAAGAAGAATTTGCCGGGAACCTTGAGGACAGGGACAAAGCAATCCGCGGATCCACAGAAAATGCAGTCCTGGCATATTCAATCCACTTCTCTGAGTTAATTTTAGAATGAGAGAATGTACTTTTCCTGTAATAAGGACAATGAATTTAGATAGGAAATTAGAAAGAAAGACACCAACCATGGAAAGAACAGTATATAACGTAAAACAGTTTTCAAACTGTACCAGCAAAGCACAAAGATGATGAACTGGTGATTAATAACTGTGTGGACTTTTAGAGCCAACAGTCCTAATTACCACACATGCCAACAGTCCTAATTACCACACATGCCATATGCACCTTGAGAGGGAAGTGCATAGGCCTTTTTATTTTTTAATAACTATGTGGACTTTTAGAGCCAATCTAGGTGCATGCAAAGTCATGTAGTGCACATGCCATCCTGCATAGACAACATGTAAGTAGTTCCTCAAGCACTATTACACTACCATAAAGAGAAAAATCAGTACAAAGTATACAGTTAATGCAACAGTTACCTAAGGATAGCCTATCATGCTTCAAAGGCTAAATAAATCACCATACATGTTAAAAAGGCTTATATGACAGTCTCAAATGTATCCTCAGACATGTTTATAGAATGGAAGTTCCATGGAATGCCACTCAGGCTGGTCCCTTTTGCATTTCTCATAAAACAAAGTAATGGATTTGCAAGTGCATAGCAATCTGTCTTATCGTATGTATTCAACTTTAAGTCTGGCACAACTCATCTCTCAATGTACCTCTTGTAGCACAGATGGGTCTTCAGAAAATATCTCTCAATGTACCTCTTGTAGCACAGATGGTATGTTTCACTAGCATTGTTAGAGATGAGCATTGATTATGGCACTTCGATATGGTTACTTGAGCTTTAACACTTTAAAGCTTCTGTACAAAAAGGTTTGCTGTTCATAAATTGTACTGTCAGATATGTTAAGCGTGTGTATTGGGAAAGCAGCATAGGGAACTGTTTTCTAAAGGAAAGTCTAAAAAAAACAAAGAATTTGTTAGATCTAGATTGAACCTCGTTCTAATGAGACAAAAGGTATTTCCTTCCTTTTATTGATGATTTTAGCTGCAAGACATGGATTTATTTTTTAAAAGAAAATTCTGAAGCATTTTAAGTATTTAAATAAGTATAAGGTCCTCGTTGTAAAGCAAAGTGGGAAACAAAGAAAAATATTTGTGAGAAGAATGGAAAAAGGCATCAATTAATGTCCTGGTATATGCTGTGTCAAAATGGGGTCGCAGATAGGAAGAATCATATGGTTATGAATATGGGTAGAAGCATGTTGAGAGTAAAGGCATTGCCTAAGGCTTTCTGGACAAAAATAATAAATTGGGGTGTGCATCTTTATAATTTTTTGTCCCACAAGAGTTTCATTAATATGATACCAAAAGAAGCTTGAAGTGAAAACAAGCCAAGTTTACATCATTTGAGAATTTTGGGCTGTCACTTACTCTCACGTTACTAATGAGAGAATGAAGAAACTGAATAACAGAAGTGAAAAGTGTAGTTTCATTGGCCTACAATGAAGAAGAAGCACAAATCAATTGATATCCCTTCCGATAAGGTAAACATAGCTTCTATATTCAAAGGAAAAGATGCAAACATTTTGGGTCATTGAAAAGGACCTGACCTGGTGGCTTGACTCCCAACATATCCTGTTACAATACATCAAGGAAGTACTTTTCATACATATTTCACTTGATGAGCAGTTTTTATCTGATAATGCATGAGATGCACACTCACTCCCGTCTAGATCAACAAAATTCTGTACCTCCCTGCTAGATCAACTAAACTCTCATTTGAATATAAAAAATACACACATCCTCATGCTCTCATTTGAAAACATCATCCAAATATCTCACATCATTCATACATGAAGAAGCCAACAGAGAAAACATAAAAGGAAAATAATTTTCCTTCATAACCATTCTCTACATTATGTCCAATCACCTCACGCGCACCAAGTAGCTTTTCCTATGAATCCAAGAACACACATAGAATCAGAAATAAATCATACTAACGTGAATCAAATAATTTTGAGCTTGGATGGATAATTACGTACCATTCTCATTTTATATGGCCATGAAACCATGGATTGACCACAAAATCCAAACGTCTTGGCGCTTCATTGAGTTATCTGTGAACAATGAAAATAACAGTAACTTCCTCAGAAAGGAACATATATATAGTCTATATAGAAAATAATCATATAAAAAGGACAAACAAATAAAGACCATTGAAAGTAAAACTAAAAATTTTCTCCATAGGTTGGAGGTTTCCTAGCCCCACACTTACCTTGCAAGTAGAACATGAGATGTACACGAGTTGAGTTACCTCGGTCAGCTCACTCGACTCGCCTCGGCTTGAAACTGGATTCAGACAGAGTTGAGTTGGTTTTTGGAGCTTGAAAAAAATTCCAGCCGAGTTCGAGCTTGCCCGAGCTCGAATCGACTGTTATTGCCTATCAATATTAACTGTAGCTTTTAATCATTGCCAATAGAAACTAACTTTCTAACCACTTCTAGAATAAAAGGAAGAAAACAGTAGACCACATTCATGTATGCATCCAAATCAAAGTCAGCAACTATTCTGGCCTCTTTCTCTCCTTTCTTGAGTTCCTTCAGGAGCTCTTCCATCACATGACTAAGTACTCATTTTACCCACACATCAAGCATATCTGATAACCTGAAAAGGAAGGGGAAGTTCAATTGAGTGTTCGACACGGTAAATTCCAGAAAAGAGAGATCAACCAAAGTAACAAATTAGACATATGCTTATAAGAATCAAAGCACCAAGTATGCCACAGTATTGAGGATGGATGTTGATTCTGGTTGTTAGGATGGAAACAGCAGCCAGTGTGAAAAAGAAATTCCAATGCACGCCATATTCCCCCACATGAACCTAAAAAGAATAAAGGAAGAGCCCTTATGAACAAGGAAAGTAGTACAAAAAAAGAAAAAGAAAAAAGGAGGAAGAAATAAGAAACTGTAATCATGAAGCAGCCCCCTCTCCATGCTTAACATTCCAAGATTTCTTAAGAATAGGCAATCTATGACTATGACCAAAGGAATCAAACTTGCCAAAACTGACTAAACTCATTTTTGGTGGAGAAAAAGAGAGTCACCCACCAGAAACATGCATGTTTTGGGTGGAGAGACTGTTTGACTTGCTGGTTTGCTAAAACCAAACAAATCATAACGGTTTTGGGCCCAGGGCAAGTTGCACTTGGAAACTGATTTTTAAAACCTTACTACAACCTTTCTCACATCTAATAGAATCATACTAACTATATTTCATGTCATCTCAAACAACCCGCCAATTAACAAATAGTTTGAGTAAAACGTAAAAATTAAAAATTTAAAAAAAAAAATGACAACCAACAAATTGTCATAATTCAAATTACATGCTTAAATCCAATTTTAAGCAATAAGCGTATCTGCATCTGAATACTATCCAATTTTAAGCAAAAAAAAATATGCCTGTCTGAATGCTCAATTTTTTTTTCATATATGTCATTTGAATCTTAGGTCGCCTACTTAATTCAAAACAGATAAGCCAAGCAGAATAGTTCAAACAAACACCTCCCGACAAGTGCAAGCATACATAATTGTAAAAGAACCAAGCTGACCAAGAAAAAGCTCCCTGCCTGATAATCTACACCTGCTGTAAAAATGAGCCGACCAAATCCTAGCGAGATTAATGGACTTGTAGATTAATGAACTAGAACCTCTAGAAAATTAACAAATCTCAAGTTCAAAATTTTAATAGAAGGGGTTTTCAATTTCAGTAAAAGGGGGCCCTTATCCTTATCCCTATCCAAGTACCCTAGTCTATAACTCAAGGAATCCAGTTTGTTGAAGGATCTGCATGTCGTATATAAGAATAATATATTAAGCTAGGCCCATCAAATTACTTTTAAATCTCACTGTTTTTTGAAGGATCCAAGTATCATAGATCAGAATAATGTTCTGAACTAGGTCCATCAGATTACTTTTTTAACAAAAAGCTTTAGCTTAGCAACAGCAACAAATATAAGAAATTAAAAATTCCATAATAGTGAATATCAAAATGTAAATGTCAAATAATGCTTCCAGAACAAACTATAAGCTGGTCATCAGTAAAATGTTTTATTGAGGTCAGGGAACCATCTCACATATTGAATTGATATATATTTTCTCTATTTTCCCTCAACATGTTATGTTCTACTGGTTCTTGAGCACAGATCTCACACCCATCCCCATTGGGTGATGGAGGGGCAATTTCCAGGAATATAGCACTGAGCATGAGTAACACACGCATGGAGGATCATGCTCAAGTGGTGGAATGCGTAGGAGATAGGAGCCTACCAATTCATCTTTTCACTGTGTGTGTGCGCGCGCGCGTGTGTGTTATACATGCTCCTGAAACTGAGAAAGAGAAAGAAGAAGAAGCACAAACCTTTCGCCTCGGTTCCTATACAACTGAGGCTAGAAAGTAAACCTTTCGCCTCGGTTCCTATGCAACTGAGGCTAAAAAGTAGACCTTTTGCCTCGGTTCCTATGCAACTGAGGCTAAAAAATAGACATTTTGCCTCGGTTCCTATGCAACTGAGGCTAAAAAGTAGACGTTTGGCCTCGGTTCCTATGCAATTGAGGCTAAAAAAATAGACCTTTCGCCTCGGTTCCTATGCAACTGAGGCTAAAAAGTAGACTTTTGGCCTCGGTTCCTATGTAACTGAGGCTAAAAAGTAGACCTTTCGCCTCGGTTCCTATGCAATTGAGGCTAAAAAGTAGACTTTTGGCCTTGGTTCCTGTGCAACTGAGGCTAAAAGGTAGACCTTTCGCCTCGGTTCCTATGCAATTGAGGCTAAAAAGTAGACTTTTGGCCTCGGTTCCTATGTAACTGAGGCTAAAAAGTAGACTTTTCGCCTCGGTTACTATGCAACTGAGGCTAAAAAGTAGACTTTTAGCCTCAGTTCCCTAGCAACTGAGGCGAAAAATGAACTTTTAGCCTCAGTTCCTTAGCAATCGAGGCTAAAAAAACACATCTAGCCTCCATTTTTTCAACCGAGGCTAAAAAATTGAGGCTAAAGGCCTACTTTCTCGTAGTGCAAGTTGGATTTGATATGTTGAAGCTACCCAATGTTGTATCCATTTGGGCCACCATTTCCGTAGCTGTGTAGACACCCCATTTTGGTATCCTATTGAGTTCAAAATGAATACCATTTCAGTATTGGTGTTTGACAAATTTCAACACTGTTGGACCATAATTTTCAACAACTTTCACTACTCGATTGCTTCAGATCTGCCTCATACATAAACCCAAAATTTTCATACATCATTTTAGGCTTGAAAAGGCATCAAGGGAGGTTGCTTTTGAGGGATGACAATCAGGCATGAGGCCAAAAAGAATTCATTACATTTTAGTTCATCATGTGAGTCATACTGCCCAACCGTAGCCATTGGGTCCCAATTCCCAAACCCAGTCATTGGAATCATCATAATTGGTCATGGTGGCAGGAGCGTTTATCAATAGCCCTTGAAACATATTTAATAATGAAGATGGATCTTTCCAGAAGCTGAACAGTCTTCTTGCAATTTCACAAGAAGTTAGATTTGGATGAGAAAGCAACCATGATGCTATATTTATCTAACAATCCACACTAAATAACCATACTATTAAAATTACTGCTTAGAACACAAATCACAAGTGATTATCAAGATGATTAATGGAAGCAATGGCTTCAAATAGAAGTCGCCTAGAACTACAGGTTCCACCAAAATTTAAATATTAGTTGGATTGAATATTCATTCCACTTAGAGCCAATGCATTAACAGACAAACATAAATCATCAATTGACAACAACTAATTCAACATAAAATCCTATCTTAGTCTAACAATCTTCGCTGAATAACAATATTTACAGGCTAGAATAAAAATCACAAGTGTGTCAACATGATAAGATGGAAGCTCCTGCTTCAAAAAGAAGTGACCTTGAACTATATGTTCCAACAAAACTTAAATATTACTTTCGTTATGTATTCCCTCCATTTTGAGCCAATCAATAGAAGTGATATCTAAATAATCAAATGACAACTACTAATAAAACAGAAGATCCCAATTCTTTCTAATTAGACAAAAGATCATATTTAAGGCATCAATCTATGCATCTTTTAAGAATAAACAGTCAGCAACTCCCAGAGAACACAAATAACCAACCTGCTGTCCAGCTACACTGTTGTTAAAACTGCCAGCATCAGTTTCTGCCAAAGAAAGCAGATAAATAGGTATGTCAGGGGGCTGCATTAGAATTTCATCTTTTTCCCTACTTTTTTGGGTATTCTAAACTATGAAGTAGAATATTGCACTTCATTGAACTAATTGAACTTCATTGAACTTCAAAATGCAATGAAGTAGAATATTGCACACAACCATAGATGCACAAGCACGCACCCACAATATGAATGAACATTATCAATTCATGCACTCCCAAAAGCATGTAATTAACAGGAAAATTTTACTCCTAAGTTGTGAATGTTGAATAAGTGATTAGCTTCTGATTTCTAACAAGAATGACCTATACAAGAAATGTTTAAACTAGCTATATACTACCACAACAAAAAGTCAAAATTTCTGGACCTGCTCATCTGGTGATCCAAATGAAAGACACTGCACAAGAACAGGAATTGCCCCTGCTGGAAAGAAATTGCCAACCACTGAAATGCATAACATCAGTCATTAAACAACCCCTGTGGCTCCCTTTGGAACCTCACGCACGGCACCGACTGGTCTATTGTACCACTTGCAACATTGATATGCCATGAGTTTCATATTTACACTTGAAATTGAAGTATAGGATGATATACAATGCAAATATGTTAACTATTTGGAGTATCTTTGTATCCTAATTGTAAGAAGGAGAACGAATGATGTGTCTTAGCTGAAAAATGCAGAACAGACGAGCCCACTGTTCACTCCCCAAGTATAGGGTTGTGATGCAGTAATAATCTCGGTAAGACCGAGGTCGAATCCACAGGGACTGAAACCTGTACGTAATCTGAAGTTAACCAGAACTAGAACTAGTCTAATATGAAAGCTAAATCAATTGTGATTTGCGGAATAATGTGGAATAATTATCTAAAACTAAGGAGAAACAGAGGTAAAGAAACTAGGGATTCAGAGGATCCACTTGTAGAGATCAGGGAGATCTTATGCCTGCTTCACGAATCATGGAAATTAACTGAACTGACATTGATATAATTTTCAAGAGATTAAAGGTGTATGAATTAGAATGGATCCCATCACCAAACCATGCCCAGGAGACAAAGCAAACAACAGAATTAAACTAATTACCAACCAATCAATCATGTCATGAAGGTTAGGAAGGGTACCAACATCCTACCATGCCCAGGAGACAATGGTGAACAACAGGACTTCCTGACGTCAGACACAAAAAAAGGAAAAGAAATACTCAGAGCCATTGTAGACCCATTGTAATTTCAGTCACAACAGACCATTAAAGACTAAAAAAACATTCCCTTAATTAAACCCCAAATCAACATCAGATCCATCTAAACAAAAGGCAAGCAAAGGTCTCCATCACGCTGCAAGCTTCACCTCTTAGCCCTAGCTAAGAGGTTTAGTCTAATAACATGATTAGACTAATTCCAAAAATAACATAAATAAAAGGAAAAAATAAAATAAAACAACTCCACTTCCTGTGTGCTCCACCTGCTCTGAAAAAAAATAGAATCCCTTTGCACGTCTCAGCTCTTTCCCATTTATAGACAAAAGGCTCGGGTTGGGAGCTGTTGTGATAGGGTCAGAGAAGAAAATTGGCTGCGGAAGATTTCCGCACTTCCCGCGTAACTAAAACGCAAAACGACTTGCGTTCAACTCGGATTAAAGCATTGAGATTAAACAAAAAACTCTTTTCTCTTCATGGGTAAGGTTGGGATCCACTTCTCTCTCCCTTGGACGGACCGGATCAAGGATCCGATCACAATCACGCTCGCAAACTGGCCCACGACATCCGAAATTTCCGAACGTCCGTAAACAGAGTCCGTGTACATCTTACGCTGGATCTTGGTGAGGTCCACGATCATATTTTAATGAGAAATCCACGCCGTCCATTTGATTCCTCGTGAAAAACTGTTAAGAAATGGCGAGATTTAATTGATTTCGGTGTGGGCCACAAGAATTTCCTTTCCTGCCGTCCGACCTACGTTTAACGGCCAGGATTCTCCGATCGCTTGCATGGGGCAAAAATGCCACCTTGATGAGGTGAATACCCCCCCTCCTTACATAATGGACGGTCCCGATTGGTGACTTGGATGAGGAGTGGGTCCCACTGGAAAAACCAGCGTCCGGTTTTAGCGGACGCTGCGAAGCAAGGCTCGTTCACTTGTGCTGACGAGGCTGGTGGGCTCCACATCGATGTATTTTTAAGAAATCCAAGCCGTCCATTGGATCGACGTCAAAAAACCGTCCGGGAAGGAATATCTTTGGAGAAAAATCGATGCTGTCCACTTAATCTTTAGCTCCGCCGTCTATCTTCCGTTTGGATTCTTCAAGGACACCAAAACTACAGAAATCTGTCTTCAGATCAGGGAACGGCCGGTTTTGTCTCCTGAATCTAATGAACGGTGTGGATCAACGAAATGAATGCTGATGGTGGCCCACCAAGAGCTGAACGCAGCTCCCTGTTTGCGAATGAAGACTCTCTGTCTTCGTTTAAAAGACGGACATCGGGTCAGCGCCTGCTGACCCGACTTGATTGGTTTGGTGGGCGGCGCCTGCCGTGAGCTGTGCACACACACATGCAAGGTGGGTCCCATTTTGATGTATTTGCAAGATCCAATCCATCCATCTTCTTTCTCACCTCAGTTAAACAGTTGAGACCAAAATTGAACCATATCCGGAGATTAGGTGGGCCCAAAATCACGATGTTGGGCTGATCTGTCCGTTAGGCCACTTCCAGGGAGATCCGACGGCTGAAATTTGACGTGTACGATTAATATAGGGCGTTCAGGCACGTATGAAGTTTCGAACTGAACAGATGGTGGAAACCCTGTGATCTTGCATTCTGGCTGACTTTCAGCCACTTGAGCTTCAGTTTCCCGATTTTCTCAGATCTTCGGCGTGCAAATCCATCGATCTTAGTCCCCTAGGGTCCTTCCCATACTTTTGTGAAATCTGATCATTAAATCTTGGCTGTTAGCATCTTTTTTTAGTTCCCGCTTGCAAATGTACCTTGCATCACAAACACGATTAAAATAGGGCATTAAATGGTCTCATGTCCGTAAATCCAGGCAGTAATTGGGGTCTGATATGCAATATTTGACCCTCAACACCCACATCAAGAGAAATAAAAATACTTTCATTTCTTACTGGACTCGGAACAGGATGGATCACAGCCATAGGGACCTCAAACTATGGAATATCATCAGCGAAGGGCTCATTTTTGGGCACCATCATGAATAGCAGCCAATATCACATTATTTTGAACCCAACACCACTCCGGCCAATATCTTTTCTTTTTGTTTGCTCTTCTTCTTCTTTTTTTTTTTTTTTTGTGAGAATTTACTAGCATTCATAATGAGGCAGGAGCCCTCAAATTGTTGTTACCTTTCTTTCAAGTCCAACTTCAAAGCAAACAGTGAACCTAGTACAACAGGATTTAGTTAAACCACATCCCAGCTTGATATTCCGGCCAATATCTTTATCTGAAACACATTTATAAAATCAGCAATTTCATTTTATTTAACAAAATCCAACCCATTTATAAAAGTACATGACCCGTTTATAAAATCCAACCCATCTCTCTTCACTGCAGGTATGATATGAAAACAACAGAGGGACCAAAACAATTTACAACTTGAAACTGTTCTAGACCATCCAATTTTATTTTTTTTAGAAAATGTATGGTCTACATGACAATTAACCAGCCTGAAATGAAATACACTGTTGGTTCCAGCCTGACAATCTTACAAGTTTTTTTTTTTTTTTTTTTTAAACCCACTTATTTTCCTTACCCAAGAAAATGTGAGGATATCTGCAGTTTCATAACGACCCGTCAATCCTCTCTCATTGCCCTCTCCATATGCAGAAATGTGTTCCTTGTGTCACAGGCCCAGCTTCTCGATGCCTTTCTTGATCACATTAATTCCTCCATCATCTCTCATCAACTTGGTGCTGACAGACAAAAAATAATAATAATAAATAAGAGAGAGAGAGAGGAGAAGAAGATTGGATGGATGTGTTAATGTTTAGACTACTAGTAATAGGTCCTTGTAAGACCAATGTGAATGTTAAACTTCTTTTTTTAAAAAAAAAAAAAGAAAAAGAAAAAAAAAAAAGCCAGTTATACTGATACAAATTACTATGCCTTAAGATGATTCTCGCATGATTGTTTATGTTTCGTCAATCAATAATTTGTCGGCGTAGACTACAAGTAGTAGGTCCTTACAGGATCAATGTGAATGTTCTTTCTAGGTTCCTCTTTTTTTATTGTTTTCTTTCATTTCAAGGAAGTGGCACAAATTTGAGTGTAGGAGCAGGAACCATCCATTTCAAATGTTAGCAAGCATAAACAATGAAGAAGTAGGAGAAGTTGGAAGCATGATTCAAAATGGGAGCAGCACATATCATGAGACTTGCCAAACCCTGGAGGCCCCAAACATTGGATCTGAGGCAAATCCTTAGATTAATGACTCCAAGATTGATGGATGCAAGCATCCAAACAGGATCTTATTTTCTGTAGGCAAAAAATATCATGAATGTTTCCCAGCTCTTTGATTGACTCCACATTATGCATTCTTCTCTACCTCTATTTCTTCTTTCCACTTCTTAATAAGATTTCTTGCTGTTGATCGAATAAAATAAGTGAACATCGAGTCTTTTGTTCTTATCGGCAACAAATAGATTTTGTTGAAAGGAAAGTATAACTATCCATCAAGCTAGTGTTGAGTCTGATTCCAAAATGATAAATGAGCACAAGCTGAAACCTAAGTTCAGAATCAAGAATGTCCATGGATCCCATAAAGGAGTTAATTCACAACTCAAGAATTAAATATAAATGTGAGGGTTATCTTGATAACCTGATGGGTGTTAATCATAGATAAAGATGAGAAGTGTACAGCCTGAACATAATTCTAGCATCACACTCCTACAAATTACCGAAACACCGCTTGCAAGTGAAATAGAGACCGCAGAATATTAGAATACACCACAAGCTAAAATAAATGTGTGGTTCAGTTGACGAGTGATAAACCAAACATGGACTGTATAACAAAATGGAATTTGTAAGAACTAAATGAAACTCAGTTAGGCAACCGGGCTCATGAATAGCTTCCCACCCATAATCTTATGTATAAAATATCAGTTGAGTGAAGGATCAACTTTCACAACTTTGTTTTACATACTTAAGAAAAAAGAAAAAAGAAAAGAAAAGAGTTGCCTGATATTTTGTTATCTTGGTGAGTTTTTCATTAACTTGAATCAATCAAACTAGGAACTAGAGAACCCTTTTCAAATCTCAGATGAGTTTCTGAAACGAATACAATGTTTCCAAGACTCGAATAGGAGAACTAAACTACCTAAGTGTGCTTAGAAAATCTTTTTGGCAGAAAAAAATAACATGCCTGGAAAATCTTTTTGGCAGACAAAAATATCAAAGAATCTATTTGGAACATTCATCTAGACATCAGTTCATGGGAAACATAATACAAAGAATTATGTCATATACTTATATAAATCTCATATCATGCCCAGATACCAATAGTCATTGAGAAGCTACTTACCAATTTTCGCACATCTGCAGACGGGACATGAGTGAGAACAAACAAACCCTGGAGGTATTGATCCATTAATAGCAGTAAAGCCTGCATCATGGTAATATGATATCTAACACTTCCACTTAAAAACACTAACAAACTTTAGAATGTCTGTGTAAAAAGACAATAGGATCCTAAATATACTTACCGTTGGCATCACCACAATGAACTGATTTACAGAACTAGGAAAGTTTACAAATTAAATAGCATGCCATTTCATCTAGCCATTTCATCAAACATATATCATGTCATTTCAAAAAACAGTTTGCATGCCATTTCATCAAACAGATAGCATGCATGAAATCTAGCCATTTCATCAAACAGATAGCATGCCATTTCATCCAGCCATTTCATCAAACAGTTAGCATGCATCAAATCTGAAAGACAGAAAAATATACATAATGAAAGGAAGATATCAAACCTATACCTCAAAGATATGAGAAGGGTTTCGAATGGCATGTGTTTCTTCGGGTAGGATCTTTACGGCTGCTGCAATGGAGAGAGATAGAAGAGACGGCGGAGATATTGGAGAGAAAGGGAGGAGAATGAGAAAGATGGAGCGGCAGGGGTAGGCAGGTTTGAGGGGGGTTTATCCTCTATGGCAGCGGCAGTGAGATCGAGTTGGGATTACGATTTGGGTAGCTGATTTGAGCAGGGGCTGCGATTTTGAGAAGGGCAAGGGCTGTGATTTTTTATTTTTATTTTTTAATAAAAATAAACCTTCTATAATAACAATGCATGAACACAGATCCAAATGAGCAATGAGTCAGGAAATCCAAACCCCAGCCAGAAACCCAAACCCAATCCTATCCCCTGCCAACAATCAGAATTCCAAACCCCTGCTGAACTCATCTCCATTCGTCACACCCATTGACTTGCAAATCCCTTCCTGAAGCCATCCCCGATCATCCTATTCTCTTGCATCCTACCAAAAATCCCAACCCTAAACTCATGCAAACCCCTGCCCAAACCCATCTCCTTCCCCTGTAAAACCCCGCCTGAATCCATCTCCGTTTTCCCCACCCATCTCCATACCAAAAAAAACCCATTTACAACTGCCATTAACGTTGTTAGACCCATCTCTTACCCCGACAAACTCCATTCCCAGCCGCCATTAACGTTGCCAGTTAAAGATGCGTGTCTTCAATCACTGTTGCAGCTGGCCATCATCTTTGGCATACTCTACAATGACATTCGTCATAAGGGTTTGCTGACAGAAACGGGTTGGCCACAAGAAAAAAGGGGCAGCACCATTTTCATTTTTGTTTTTTGGCTGAAACGGCAAGGGCTGTGATTTGGGGAGGAGCTTCACGGCTGCATTGGAGAGATAGAGGGAGGAGAATGAGAGAGATGGAGCAAGTGAGGTAGGGAAAAGGAGAATCGGGAGAGAGAGAGAGAGAGAGAGAGAGAGAGAGAGAGAGAGAGAGGGGACTAGGGTTTTGGACGGGCGCGGCTCTGTTTTGAGCGCGCGCCCCTTTTGGGCGACGAAATTCGAGAGCCGTGTGACGGTCCCGTCAGGGGCTCCGTGGGGCCCACCATGATGTATGCGTTTTATCTATGCCATTCATTCGTTTTAATAAGCTTTTTCAGTTCATGATCCCAAAAATTAGGTAGATTGAAGGCCCAAGTGGACCACACCATAGGACGCACATGTGATTTAATCTCCATGTTTCCTACCGTGTGGTCCACTTGAACCTTTGATCTAACTGATTTTTGGTTTCATGCCCTAAAATGATATTTCAAGATAGATGGATGGCTTAGATAGAATACATATATTTTTCTGGGCCCTATAAAACCCCTTACACGACGGTTAATTATTAATGGTGTGGCAAGTTTTTAGCTACGGATTAAATCCGTAGTAAATATAGCTACGGTTTATATCCGTAGCAAAAAACTTACATAATCCGTAGCCTTTGGTCAATTTTTTGGTAGTGAGTGCTTAGAAAAATTAAGATAATAACATAGTTAAGCCAAATATAACATTTACTGCTTAGAAAAATTAGGAAAATAATATGGTTAAGCCAAATAGGATACTTGTTATGAGAGGGATTTTAGGCACTGTTTGAATAAGTCTCAGTTGAATAACATTTGAATAGGCCTTAGGAATAGGCATTTGAATAGGCCTGCATTTGAATAGGCCTTAGGAATAGGCATTTGAATAGGCTTTTATTGAATAACTCTTTCTAACGTTAGTGAATGTTACAATAAGCACTGTTTGTTAATTTCCTCATTTTTAGCTCGTTTTGTTAATACATTTCTTGTATATAAGTTGTCTGTAAGGAATAAAAGACATGACATTTGTTACCAACTCTTGATAGAGCTGATTGGAGGAACGGTTCCCCTCGAAGAGAACCATTATCCCATCTATTCTTTTAATTCATGCAGTCATAGGCCGACGAAGGAGATCCAGGCCTATCAATTTGGTATCAGAGCCAGATCAAATGGCTGATTCACGAGCCTCTCAAGCCCCCCCAAAAAACATCAGTGTTCAACAAACGCTCTCAAATATCATGCAACGGCTCGCTCTTCTTGATGGCCGCTATGAGGAGATTGCCAGTTCACTTAAAAAGGGGAAGGAAACAACCGTTGGTGGATCTGGTAACACTAATGGATCATCCCATTCGGGGTCCACAGGGCCCATCCAATCCAGAATAGTGAAGCTTAATTTTCCAACATTCAGCGGAGGTGACCCATCTGGATGGATTTATCGAGCGGAACAATTCTTTGCCTATCATCACACGCTGACGGAGGAGCGATTAACCATTGCCTCATTCCATTTGTAGGATGACGCTTTGCAATGGTATCAATGGTATGAGAAATCACAAATTTACATGTCCTGGCAGGAGTTCTTATCAGCATTAAGTGATCGTTTCAGGCTGACCAAATATGATGATCACTCTGGAGCACTCGCCAAGCTACGTCAAACCTCTTCGCTACGGGAATACCAAACTGAATTTGAAAGGCTGGCCAATCGGACGGACGGTCTGACTGAGGCTTTTCTCATCAGTTGCTTCTTTTGTGGCCTGCGGGATGACATCCGTTTGGATGTCCAAATGTTTCGTCCTACTACCTTAACGCAGGCCATTGCCTTAGCTCGACTTCAGGAGGAAAAAGTAGCCACAAGACGACGTTTGGGCCGCCTAGATTTTAGTAGGACCCCTTCCGTGATCCCCAAAGAAGGAGAGTCTAAGGTATTATTACCACCCATCAAACGACTTACTCCTGCTGAGGCAAAAGTACGTCGAGATCGGGGGCTTTGTTACAACTGTGATGAAAAGTTTCACCCCGGGCATCGATGCAAAACCCAAAGGCTTTTTCTGATCGATGGGCCATGGGAACCAATGCCTGAAGATGACACCAAAGATGCAGATGAGGTAGAAATCAACCATGAATCAAGTACTCCACCTGAAATATCACTTCAAGCGATAGCGGGCTCACGCACTCCTCAAACCATGCATGTTCGCAGCTACTTATATCAGAACCCGGTCACTGTGTTGATTGATTCGGGGAGCACCCACAATTTTGTGGATCCTACTACCCTCAAGAAGGCTGGAATTTCTGCTTCGGCCGGGGATGCATTTGAAGTAATGGTTGTCAATGGTGATCGGTTACTGAGCCAAGGTAAGTGTACGGGTCTATCATTATGGTTGCAAGACTTCATTACCTCCACCGATTGCTATATACTTCCTTTAGGTGGGTGCGATGTGGTCCTAGGGGCGCATTGGTTATAAACTCTTGGACCAATTTTGTGGGATTTCTCTCACATGTGGATGCGATTCACTGTTGATAAACAAGAATATACTATCAAAGGTATGACACAAACTGCACTCCAATTGGTGGATGGATCCACATTCAATAAAAAAGCTAAGAAAGTGGGGTGGGGAATGGTGCTATGCCTTTGTAGCATAGAAGGTTTATGTGATCCTACTCTCCCGGCACCCGAGCTAAAGTATATACTTGATACCTATCAAGACGTCTTTAAAGAACCTCAAGGGTTGCCGCCTCCTAGGTCCCATGACCATCGAATACCGTTGGAAAATGGGGCACGACCTGTCAGTGTGAGACCTTACCGCTACCCGCATTATCAAAAAAATGAAATCGAGCGAATGGTACGAGACATGTTGGCAACCGGAATAATTCGGCCAGTTCAAGCCCATACTCCTCACCGGTACTCTTGGTACGCAAGGCAGATGGTAGCTGGCGATTATGTATTGATTATCGCGCCCATAATCTAGTGACCATCAAGGATAAATATCCTATACTGGTCATTGATGAGCTGATTGATGAACTTTATGGTTCTTATTATTTTTCTAAGTTGGATTTGAGGTCAGGGTACCATCAAATCCGAGTGGCTGAGGGAGATGTCCCCAAAACAACGTTCAGAACCCACGAAGGTCATTATGAATTTATGGTGATGCCATTCGGCCTCACTAATGCGCCATCGACATTCCAAAGTCCCATGAACGATATTTTTCGCCCGTATCTGCGAAAGTTTGTACTAGTGTTCTTCGATGATATTCTCATTTATAGTAAGACATGGCAAGAACACTTGGAGCATTTGGCCATTGTATTGGGCCTTCTGCGGTCTCATTAATTATTTGCAAAAAGGTCCAAATGCAAGTTTGGTCAACGGGAAGCTGAATATTTGGGGCATGTTATATCTGGTGCTGGAGTAGCTGTGGAGCCAGAAAAAATTCAAGCCATGTTAGACTGGCCCAGGCCCAACTCACTCAAAGCCTTACGAGGCTTCTTGGGCTTGACAAGTTATTACCGTAAGTTTATCAAAGATTATGGCAAAATCGCTAGTCCACTTACAGCCCTTCTCAAAAAAGATTCCTTTCATTGGAATGATCAAACTAACCAGGCTTTCGTAAACCTCAAGAAGGCCATGACAAATCCTCCTATGCTGCCTTTACCTAATTTCTCAATGCCCTTTACAGTGGAGTGTGATGCATCAAGTGGTGGAATTGGTGCAGTCTTAATGCAAGATGGTCGTCCAATTGCTTTCATTAGCCAAGCCTTACAAGGGAAAAGTCTAGCATTATCCACATACAAAAAGGAAATGTTAGCCTTGGTCCATGCAGTCTAGAAAATGAAGGCCATACTTACTTGGTCGACGGTTCATCGTCCGTACTGACCACAAAAGTTTGAAATTTCTCTTAGAGCAGCGGATCGCCACGCCAGCACAACAAAAATGGCTTGTCAAACTCATGGGTTGTGATTACAAGGTAGAGTACAAAAAGGGTGTGGAAAATGTTGCGGCCGATGCTTTATCTAGAAGTCATGAAGTGGGGGAGATCCTAGCTTTGTCCACACCTATCTCTGATTGGTTAAAAGTAATTAAGGAAGATTACCATAGTGATCCAGTAACTCATGACCTCATTCAGCTTTGGAATACAGGCCAGCTAGATACTAACAGATATGATATGCTTGATGGGCTCCTGTTTTACAAAGGACGACTATTTGTTGGTTCTGCTCAATCAAGAACCAAATTAATGACTGAGTTGCATGCTTCATCCACTGCTGGTCATGTGGGGTTTCACAAAACGTGGCAACGAATCAAGAAACAGTTTTATTGGCCAGGTATGAGAAGAGCAGTAAAAGAGTTCATCATGGAATGTGACACGTGCCAGCGAAATAAATATGAGAATACCTCCCCAGCAGGTCTCCTTCAACCCTTGCCAATTCCCAAGCGTATTTGGACAGATATTGTTATGGACTTCATTGAGGGTCTTCCTCTTTCGCAGGGGCATTATGTGATCTTTGTGGTAATAGATCGTCTGTCCAAATACGCCCACTTTATAGCTCTTAGTCATCCTTACACGACTAAGTCAGTTGCACAAACTTTTGTGGACAACGTATTTAAGCTCCATGGGATGCCGCAGTCGTTAGTCAGTAATCGTGACCCAGTTTTCACCAGTGCATTTTGGCGGGAGTTGTTTCGTTTGCAAGGAAGTTAGCTACGCATGAGCTCGGCATATCACCCTCAGACCGATGGTCAAACGGAAGTTCTGAACCGATGCTTGGAGGGGTACTTACGTTGTTTCTGTAGTCACAAACCCAAGGAATGGGTTCGCTGGCTCCCTTGGGCTGAATGGTCGTATAATACATCGATCCATTCGGCGACCAAGATGACTCCTTTTGAGGCCGTCTATGGGCTCCCTCCTCCTTCACTCTTGAGCTATGTACCAGGAACTACAAAAGTGCAAGCTGTGGATACTAAGTTACAACAACGGGATGTTATTCTTCAGCTTCTCAAAGATAACATCATTAAGACTCAGGATCGTATGAAGAAATTTGCTGATGCTCGTCGAACTGACCGTGAGTTCAAGGAATGAGACTGAGTTTATCTTAAGCTACAGCCTTATCGTCAGAGTACAGTCGCTCAACGTCATTCTATGAAGCTATCGTCAAGGTTCTATGGCCCTTATCAAGTTCTGCAGCGGATTGGTCAAGTTGCTTACAAACTCGCCTTACCTGAAGGGTCTAAAGTTCACCCAATGTTTCATGTATCTCAGCTTAAACGAAGAATAGGACCGGCTGTTCCTTTACAGGTGACCCCACCTACCTTACTGTTTGAAGACCTCTTAACCAAGGAACCAGAATATGTTTTAAATCGTCGCATGGTGAAGAGGCATAACAAGACTGTTACTGAACTTTTGATTCAATAGCGAAATTATCCACTTGAAGAAGCGACATGGGAAACCTTCACTTCTGTTAAGGAACGATTTCCCACTTTTAACCTTGAGGACAAGGTTACCTTTAAGGGGGACGGATTGTTATGAGAGGGATTTTAGGCACTGTTTGAATAAGTCTCAGTTGAATAGCATTTGAATAGGCCTTAGGAATAGGCATTTGAATAGGCCTGCATTTGAATAGGCCTTAGGAATAGGCATTTGAATAGGCTTTTATTGAATAACTCTTTCTAACGTTAGTGAACGTTACAATAAGCACTGTTTGTTAATTTCCTCATTTTTAGCTCTTTTTGTTAATACATTTCTTGTATATAAGTTGTCTGGAAGGAATAAAAAGTCATGACATTTGTTACCAACTCTTGATAGAGCTGATTGGAGGAACGGTTCCCCTCGAAGAGAACCATTATCCCATCTATTCTTCTAATTCATGCAGCCATAGGCTGACGAAGGAGATTCAGGCCTATCAATACTATTTCTGGCTGAAAACCATCACGTCTAGTAGGAATCATGACTGTCCATAAATAGTAAGTTTGCTATTAAAGTAGTTAGGAATAGTAAGTTTGCTATTAAAGTAGTTAGGAATCATGAATGTCCATAAATAGTAAGTTTGTTATTAAAGTAGTTATCCACTGAGGAAGGCGATGATCGACCTCAGCCCATCCCTAAGTCATTTTCTAATAGCAATTTACAGATTCAAATCCGGCAGAAATAGAATTCAAACCTATGCCTTTTTGCTTAATCCCTATG
The DNA here is from genome assembly GCA_021015155.1 of Magnolia officinalis. Classification (NCBI taxonomy): domain Eukaryota; kingdom Viridiplantae; phylum Streptophyta; class Magnoliopsida; order Magnoliales; family Magnoliaceae; genus Magnolia; species Magnolia officinalis. The sequence continues at coordinate 39,693,136 of JAJHSJ010000001.1, forward strand.
AGCCGAGTAATGGCCAAATAAACAAAAATCCAGTCCAATCAAATTAACTACTTTCTCATTCACATAATAAAGACGAGAAGTGGGCACATGAAAGGTACAGACGAGGAGGATACTTTTGAAGACTTGTCAACACATCATACATCCCATAATGCGAACATGCTAGTCATGGTGTTGGTGGATCCATTTATCTTTAGGATGTGAGAATGGAGGTTGCTCTTCTCTATTCTGCTAACAAACCACCGCTTTTCAAGGGATTAATCTGACCATCGTGAGCTTCTCCTCCAACTTCCATACTCGGTTCGCCACCTTTTCTTCTACTGGTCCCTGGTATCTCTCCTTCCAGCCATGGCGATGATGCCATGTACATGGCTGTGGTTGTTGCTTGCTGCTGCAGTGCGCCTTTACAGGGTGATCTCAAGCTATACGAACGGCCAAGATGGTAACGTAGAGATGCTTCTCCTTTATTCCACCCTTCTTCTCATCTCTTTTCTTTCTCCTTGGGTTTGAAAGTGAGGGTTTTCATCTTACATCAATCCACCCACGTCACTTGTTTGGGTTTTAGAGAGAGTTTTGTTCTCGTAATCTCTGCAAAAACTCGCCATTACTTAATGTCAATCGTAAAGCCATTTCAGCACCTACATCTGTGCTTGGCTCATGGCCATTTCAGGAGTCAAGAAAAAATAATTTGTGAATCTGGATTTATACTCTTACTAGAATTTCCAAGAATTGGAAACTCAGTTTCCCCGTGTTTCATTCGAAAGAAGAGAGAGCTCTTCTGTCTATCCATACCCTCGCATGGTTTCATGTTTTTCGTAAATTCTACTAAGAGCATGAACTACAAGACTCAATGATTGATTTTCACGCGGCCCTTCTAATTTTGGGTATGATTGTCAAGGATGCATGACTGTATTTACCTGAAGGATTAGCACAATCTTGGGGCTTATATTAATATGATTTATGTTATTTTCATGTATCAAATCATATAAATCTTGTACTTGTTAATTTTAGAGACATTGTTTTGTATAAGTCATTATGGGTAGCCGCTCGTATATTCCGAATAAAATGGTAAATTTTTCTTTATGCTGACTTGTCCATTCTATGCTTATCTGTTAACTCTGATAAAAGAAAAAGATTTTATATGGAATTTGACTCTCTTTAAGTTAACACTCGGTTTTTGGGAAACGGGTCATATACTCGGGTCCTGAAAACACGGGGTGTTACAGTAATAGCCAGTGCTGCTCGCTTATCAGGTGAGCTACAATACCGAACAATGGTCAGCTGAAGATCTAAATATGGTTCAATGTGTTGATGTGGACCACCCAATGAGCCAATTAACCATTTTTTCTCCCCGCTTCATCTTAATGGTGAGGCCCACCTTCTGCATGGACCCGATGTTCGGAAAAAGCGACATGATGGTGTGAAAACAAGCATGGTATATTAGCATCTTTCTTGCACTAAATTTGTACCATTTTGAGTATACAGACACTTTTATATCCAAGATGGACTAGAGAAGGTCAATTGGAGGCAAAAGTGATTCGGACTGTCAGAACCTTAAAATAGGTGTATCTAGCAAACTTGAATGAGTTATTTGACGTACCATATATAAGTTTGGGGTAGGAGAAGCTACTTTAGTCACCCAACCCTATTATCAAGTTGTCCAACCGAATTTACAAGATTTCATCATATCAACAGTCGAAAATCCTTTTTAATTTTGTTTTTACTATTTATAGTTTGATTATAAGTCTTCATCCTTTGAGCTCTAAGAGTTGTGTCCGACATGAAATGTGCTTAAAAAAATACACAAAACGAAAAGTGCTTAGAAAAATTAAGATAATAACATAGTTAAGCCAAATATAACATTTACTGATTTACTGCTTAGAAAAATTAGGAAAATAATATGTTTAAGCCAAATAGGATACTATTTCTGGCTGAAAACCATCACGTCTAGTAGGAATCATGACAGTCCATAAATAGTAAGTTTGCTATTAAAGTAGTTAGGAATAGTAAGTTTGCTATTAAAGTAGTTAGGAATCATGACTGTCCATAAATAGTAAGTTTGCTATTAAAGTAGTTATCCACGGAGGAAGGCGATGATCGACCTCAGCCCATCCCTAAGTCATTTTCTAATAGCAATTTACAGATTCAAATCCGGCAGAAATAGAAATCAAACCTATGCCTTCTTGCTTAATACCTATGAGCCGAGTAATGGCCAAACAAACAAAAATCCAGTCCAATCAAATTAACTACTTTCTCATTCACATAATAAAGACGAGAAGTGGGCACATGAAAGGTACAGACGAGGAGGATACTTTTGAAGACTTGTCAACACATCATACATCCCATAATGCGAACATGCTAGTCATGGTGTTGGTGGATCCATTTATCTTTAGGATGTGAGAATGGAGGTTGCTCTTCTCTATTCTGCTCAGTTTCCTCGTGTTTCATTTGAAAGAAGAGGGAGCTCTTCTGTCTATCCATACCCTCGCATGGTTTCATGTTTTTCGCAAATTCTACTAAGAGCATGAACTACAAGACTCAATGATTGATTTTCACGCGGCCCTTCTAATTTTGGGTATGACCCTGCAGTAGGGCTCACTTGTGGACAACTACTATAAGTGGGTCTCACACAAGCTTCTTCAAATTCTTTTTCTACATTAAAATTGCAGGGTTAAATTAATTAAAAGTTGAATTTAAATATGAATTTTAAATTTAATTTTAACCAGATGAGGAAGGGATATCTGATGAAATGAATCCCTCTCTCATTCAAAATCTTCAATTCTTCATAGTATCATACATACTTAGAACCAAGCAACACAGGAAATAGGAAAGGAGAGTTCAATACCAGTTGTCCATTTGGCCCACTTTATTGGCAATGTATTCACTGTAATTTGAGACCATCTTAACCATAGAATCATGGAAGTAATTAGACTCTCTTTGCTCCCACGGTGATTAGGTGAATCACTATATGCGTACAGTTTATCTTTGACTTTTGCAAAGGTTCTAAGATCATGTAGACTGTTGGATCATGTAGGCCCTCCCATTCGAACGGCAATCTATTTTGTGTTCAAGATCGATGCAAGTGCCCTGTTATCTTTCTAATATAAAATTATATTATAATGCTTTAAAATGTTTCTTTTTTTATTTTTTATTTTTTTTAAAAACCCACACAACCACACCCCGGCCTGTTTGATTTTCGGTGAAATGGTAAATCTCAGGTAAAAGAAGTAATAATTACTTCCCCGGGAATTCGCATTACCTGATTTGACTGCTTACTTTTTGGCACGAAAATCAAAAATATTACAAAATATGTGTGGGCCCCATTGTGATTAATTTCGCTTATCCACACCGTTCATCTATTATTCCATTTGAATTCATAGCATGAGTAAAAAATTGAGGCATATCCAACACTCAATTAGACCACGTCATGCAAAAAAGGGAATCCAATACTTACCATTAAAAACTTTGTAAGGCCACTATTTCTTTTGGTGTGGGCCACTTGAGTGTTAGATCTACTTTACTTTTTGTCCCATGCTCCAAAATATTGTAATAAAACATAACGATGAAATGAATATATCATAAACATTATCCTAAAGTTCAAAAGTTAAAATTACATCTTTCAAACTAATTTCATTGGCACAACTACCTACGAAATTTCAAAACGCAGGAAATGGCAACAATTATTATTTCCATTGCATTTCCCATTGCTCTGAAAAACAAACAGGCCCGGACTGGATCACTAATCCCAGTGTGTACCATAACCCTGACGATTCTTTTATTTTAACTCTCACTTTGAAACCACTTTCCGCAGTCCATTTACCTATTCACATACATCTTACAGCCACTTACATTGGGCTTGTTTGAAATTAGCCAGGAATTACGTTCTGAAGATCGGTCCATAAAAACCCATTTATTACTGATTCAAATATGTGGGCCCGCTGTAAATGAAAGGTAGCTTTCAATATCACCTTGGAAATCCAACATTAATTTAGTGGATAATAATTAATATTACCCATCTATTTTGAATTACCACTATAATTTGAAAATCAAATAGTGCTCGAGTGTTTGATTTTCTACTTACAATTATAATTCAATTTAAATAAGTCATGATTATTTAATGGTGTAATTACAGCACCCGTCCCGATGTTGATGTTGACTTTGACGGGGAATTTGTTTGCAAGGAAGATACCGCCGGTCCTCCAAGGTTCCAACCCCCTGGAGACAGTGTAGGAAAAATGGAAAGAAGATCAAAGTTCCGTGCGCCCCTCATGATGTATTTATTATATAGATATCCTCCATCCGTTCGGAGAAATCTTTTTTTGATGTGTGCCAAAAATGAATTACATATAGGGACGATGATTTCCACGTTAAAACATCAGTGAGGTCTATTATAATGTTTTTACTCCATCCAATCAGTTCACGAGGTCACAAAAACATGGATGAAGAGAAAAAAATAAATATCAAATTGATGCAAAACTTCTGTGATCCTAAGAAGGTTTCAATAGTAGACCTTCAATCTCTTACTGCTTCCGGCAGTGTGGTTCACTTGATCTTTGAATCTATCTTATTTTTGGGCTCAACCCTTAGAACAATAAAGAAAATAAAAATGGACCAATGGTTGGATACAACATTACCTCATGATGGGGCCATAGAACTTAACGTCAACACATAAGGGCCGATGTGCGGTACACCAGCCACTCCTCTTTCTGTTTGCAAGATTCAAAGTCTCTCCCACAGTTTCCGCATGTAAAAATTGTAGGGACCATCATGATGTATGTATCCCATCCACATTGTACATTCATTCTGCTAGCTTATTTCAGGGCACGAGCCAAAAATGAGGTAGATCCATAGCTCAAATTGACCATGCCAGGTCCACAAATTTTTTGAATATATTTTTGTATACCCTTTATACATATGCGTGTGATCTTATAAATTGGTTAGATGATAGATACACGTCATCGTGGTCCTAGGAAGGTTTCAATTTTGAATGTGGACATTATTAACCCCTTATTTCTTATGATGTGGTCCACTTGAGCTTCCAATCTACATCATTTTAGGGCTCATGCCCTAAAATGAGATGGTAAAATGGATGGACAGTATGGATCACACACATATATCATGGTGGGACCCATGGAATTTAACAATATCCAATGCCTCTTCGATATCATGGATTTAGACATGATTTTTGAGGTGTAATTATGTAAGTACATTTTCCTCAAACAAACATCCTCCAAAAGTCATTCTTAGCTATTTACTCCTCCTTACAATTGCAGTTGAAAAAACAAACAGTAACGCATGTAGCTAATGACTATTGAAAAGTCAGTTTAACTCGTGTTTGACTGCAAATATTATTATTTTATCCCTCATCATGGATCAACCTTTGCCAAATAACAGTACTACCCTCCTTTTCTGCCTCCGTCTCGGCCTCAATTTTAACGAATCCCATTACCAGAGGATATATAATGATGGGTGGGGTCGACAAGAAAGTCTCTGCATGTAGATAGGTGCACTAAATTGCATCCACATGTCTTTTGAACTAACATCCACTGGATGTGACCTCACCCAAGAGGTGTGGCCCTTACAGTGAGACACACCTTGATGTATGTGTATTCTATTCAGTTCATCCAGATGACATATCATTTTAGGGCATGAGCCCAAAAATAAAGAAAATCCAAATCTGAGTTGTACCATGCAATAGGAAATAGTGGTGATTGAATGCCCTATCATTAAAAATTTCCTAAGGCCCACTGTAATGTTTCTGTAATATTAATAGTCATCTAACCTATTGATAAGTTCACATAAACCTAAACATGCATGAAGGGGAAAATAACAAATATCAGCTTGATCTAAACCTTATGTGACTCATTTATGATTAATCACCACTACTTTCTATGGTATGGTCCACTTGAGAATTACATCTGTGTGGCAAAGCAGATGGATAACATGGATATAGAATACATGTATCAAAGTGGGTCCCACGGTAAGGGAATGCACTGTCTTGGGTGAGGCCGAGCACAGATTAGTCGGACTCACCCAAGATTGTGCGGGCCTTACCGTGGGGCACAAATTGATGTATGTATTTTGATAGATCATTTTAGCCCCTGAACTCAAAAATGAAGTAGATCCAAATTTCTAGCAGACCATATCATATTAAAAAGTGGTAATTGACCATTAAAAGCTTCTCATGAGCCACAAAAGTTTTGGATCAAGTCGATATTGTTTTTCCTTTCATCAAGGTTTTTTGACCTTGTCAACAGGTTGGATGAAAAGTAATCATTATGGAAACATGATCTTAGCCCCTAGGAAGTTTTTAACGGTGAGGCATTCAATCCCCACTGTTTTCTTATCGTATGGTCTACCTGAGATTTAGATCTACTTCATTGTTTGCCTCTTGGCCTAAAATGACGAGGTAAAATGGATGGACAGCATGGATGTGGAATACATACATCATGATGGGCCACATAATAAGGGCCGCACCTGATCCACTCCCCATTAAGACAGACTCCGATTGCAGGGTGCACAACACAACACCCAGAGTTGACGTGGCAACTCTGGGTACATCATGATTGTGGGCCTTATCATGATATATATGTGGTATATCCACACCATCCATTCATTTTTTCAGATCATTTTATGGCACGGGCGCAAAAAATGAGTAAGATCCAAAGCTCAAGTGGACCACACCACTGAAGGCAGTGGTGATAATGATGCCAACTGTTGAAACCATCCTAAGGCCCATCATGATCTTTTATCTTCCATCCAACCTGCTCATAAGGTCACATGGACCTAAATCACGGGAAAGCACAAATATCAACTTAATCCAAATTTTTGTGGCCCACAATATTTTCAATGGTAGGCATTCAATATCAATTGTTTCCTATGGGGTGGTCCACTTAAGCTTTAGATGTACCTATTTTTTTGGATCATACCCTATTTTTTAAAAAATAGCAATTTCCAAGTGTGACTCTTCTCGCTGATTTTCCAACTTCTAGAATTCCTTTTGCTAGAAAAGTTCATTTAGATTCACATCTAAGATTTCTTACGTATTTCTTTTCCTCTTTTGTTGTTGCCTTAAGTGGATTGATTTTTTTCCTTGTCAAATTAATGTTAAATTTCCTAACAATGTAACTAGTTAGGGCTTGTTTGGATACCATGCCATTTTTTAAAAAAAAATTATGATAGTAAAAAAGTTACTTTTTAAAGCTAAATTGATAAGTACATTTTCAAAAGTAACTTAACACATTAAGGTTACTTATAAGCATAGGCTTTTTTTTTTCAACTTTTTACTTTTCTACTCTCTCAAAGGTGGGGCCCACATGATGGACAGTCCATGTCAAATGTGGGATCCACACGATGGGATCCACACGATGGGTGATAGATATTAAAGGCGCACCCCACATGATGGATGCCCACATCAAAGGTTGACTCCTAATGATGAATGGTCCACATCCAAGGTGGGCCTTGCATGATGGACAATCCAAATTGAAGGTGGGACCCATACGATAGACCATCCACATCAAAGGTGGGCTCGACATGATAGGTGGTGGATATTGAAGGTGCGCCCCACATGATGGATAACAAAATTGATGGTGGGCCCCACATCAGGAATGACCCATATAAAGGTGGCCCAACATGATGACAGTTCACATCAAAGGTCCCTAATGATTACATGCAAGGGGGGCCCTACATAATGGATGGCCCACTTGGAAGTTAGGCCACACATGATTGGATGGTTCACATTAAAGATAAGCCCTGGATAATGGATGACCCACATCCAAGCGGGCCCCACATTATGGATAGAACACATTTGAAGGCGGGCCTCGCAAGGTGGATGGTCTCCATTGAAGGTAGGCTCCACATGATGGATAGTTCATATTGAAGACAAGGCCAAAGTGGGCCCAATGAAATGAACAGTCCACATCAAAGGTTGGCTCTAGATGATGGATGATGGATATTAAGGGTGGACCAAACAATTTTGAGGAATGAGTACGATATGTGATGTTGGAAACCAAACATACTTACTCACTGAGTAAGTAACAAAGATAAGCTACTTGATGTACAAGTAGCTTATGTAAAGTAACTTACAATCCAAACAAGAGATTCCATTGATATCTGCCTGATGATCCAATGGGTTGACCTTGTGGGCCCCATTGATAATAAATTCTTGCTCACCTTCTTAATAATCTAAATCCAACTACATTTTCCAACCAGAACTTTTCTTCTTCCATCAACATCAGCATCTCACATATCCAAACAGCTGAATGTATACAAACCTGTCATCCAGCCCCATCTTTCCAACCAACAATGACACTTATGTAGGACACCCATACCATGCGAATGGTAGGTCCCATCAAGAAGATCACCGACAATGAAAATCAGACTAATCCATTCATTAGGTGGGCCACTGGCTGTAGGTGATATGTCCTCCATCTTAATATAATTGACATCTACCAGTCAATCCAGGAAATTGCACAATATGCCCTCTTCGAAGCTGTTGCAGAAGGGTGAGAAACACCAATATCCACACATAGCATTCATGAGAGATGCGGTGGATAATCTCTCCATTTTAGAGAGACATTTTCACAAAGTTCTGTTTTAATATATATTCGATTACATCATAAAAACTCTCTACAGAACTAGTATGTGGAATGTTTCACATAGTTTTGAAACTTAAATGCCTGAGGTACTAACAAGTAACAGAAGAAAATTCCAGAAATAAAGAATAAAAAACCAAAGAAAGAAGTCATACATGTATGGCGGAGCAGGCCATTTGTTACCCGTAAAGGAGCATTCTATTTGTGGTAGGGCCGAGTGGGCCTGATTGTATGCCTTTTGAATCTGGAACATATGGTTATCTTTAGCAGTATGTAACATCTAATCCACAGAGCTATGCAGTCTGGTTTGTTAGTTCATACGATTGGATGGTCAAATGATCCAACAGATCGTGGGGTCCAATCTTCTTATTTGCCATTTTGGGACCCAAATGTGGCTTAAGAAAATCGAATGGGTGGATTGTAAATACTGGTGTTTTATGATAAAAGTGATAATGGCTAATAAATGGATAAATTATGCAGTGGCCGCATTATGTGCTCTAAGGGATGTGTGGCAGAACACGCCACCAAGTTGGTATAAATCAAATGATCCTTGCGGTTCGAAGTAGGAAGGAGTCAATTGCACCGATGACAGGGTTACTAATTTGTGAGCTTTTGTTCTATTAATCTGCCATCAGTCATTGATGCTTTTTCTATTTGCTGTAACTTCTCTTCTTCCCCTTATTAAGTAAAGATTATCCTTTCAATGCTTTCAGGAGATTATCAACCATGGGCCTTGTAGGTGGTCTCAGCGGCGACATTGGAGAACTCACCGAGTTGCAATCCTCGTGAGAGTTGGGCACTCTACATATTTTGCTGAGTGTGCTACTGTTACTACCATTATTACTACTAATACCAGAGGTAATTGCTTGCTTACCTAGAGCAACAAAGAAACGAAAACACGAACGATAACAAAAAACAGGAAAAGAAAATTCAAGATCCAAAGTGTCTAAAACCACAAGATACCTCCAGTAAGAGGCACAAAAGCAGACATGGGAGCTCAATGTTTTGAAAATGGATTCACATTACAAATATTATATCTGTTTGAAATTCGATTTCACATTATTCCAATCTACGATAACTACATTTCAATTTATTTTCTTTTTCTCCAAGATATTTTTCAATCCATGCATGTCAATTTATCAGATATGATTCAGAGTAGTGGATCATTTTCCATGGCATTTGAATTGTAAATTGTAAGATCTGCGCAATACTCCACACAATTCCAAATGGATAATCTAAATAGTTTGTTTTCTTTAATTTGATGCAATTATCATAAGATTTGAGTAACACTTCATGCAATTCGAAATAATAGAAAGAAAAATAATCTCAGGAGTGGGTAAAATTTGGTACCATTGACAATCATGAAATCCTCCTACACCATTTCTTTGTTTCAACTGATTTTCTGATCCATGAATGTCATTTTATCAGATATGATTCAAAATGAGTGGTGACTTGTAACATGCGCCTCCAAATAATAGAGGCAGAAGTGATCTAAGTAGTTTGTTTTCTATAATTTCAGTCCTTGTGTGGGCCACTGCTCATTTTAACTAGTACAGACTCATATGATCATTGCTTTCTGTTAACATATCATTTTCCAACACAAGGACCTTTCTTCCAACCAAGGCCTATCTGGACCCATATCTCCATTAATAGGCGAGTTGAAGAAATTAACCACCCTGTAAGATTCAAAGAAAGCATGTGAATAGTATCTGCACATCTACGCATATTGCTTTAGAGATAAATTCAATTTCAATGCCATTTCTTTCTATCTGTCAGGATCCTGGCTGGCTGTAACTTCAGTGGCAACATCCTAGAGGCATTGGGAAACTTAACAGAACTCTCGTTCTTGTAAGTTCCACGCGAAGCTTTTCTACCTTCATATCATTAACAGTTTCCAACATATCTGATATTCTACGTCGACTCTCCCTGTCAGGGCTCTGAACTCAAACAAATTCAATGGTGAAATACCTCCTTCTTTGGGTAGGCTCTCAAATGTTGGCTGGCTGGACCTGGCAGACAATCAGCTGATTGGACCTCTCCCTGTCTCAACGTTAACCACCCCTGGCTTGGACCAGCTTCTGCAAGCAAGGCACTTGTGAGTGGTTCAAGTCCCATGCTTCAATCTCAAAAAGGAAAAAAATAAAAATGCCATCTTGGTCTTATTTAACATGTCAATTTATTAGCATTTGGAAGCAAGGCAATAATATACTCACGATTGACTGAACGGTTTGTCCAATTTATGCACTTGTCAACCATTTCAATAAGAACAGGCTATCAGGTAAAATTCCAGCCAAGCATTTCAGCTCTGAAATGAAGCTGATACACATGTAAGGAAATACCTACCTTCTGAAGTAATGTTCCATTCTCAATTCTCCGCTTTCTACCAATTGCTTATGCTTTTCTTGATGGGTTTTTTTTTGACCTGTCATCCTTTCGCAACTAGGATGCGCAAGTCCTTTCGCAACTAGGATGCGCAAGTCCTTTCGCAACTAGGATGTGGAAAAGAGTTTTCTAAAACTATAAAAAAGGGTCCCTAAGGTTTTTCTAGGGTATGTTGTGTTGATGAGAAAAACACAAGAGGGCTATCAAAGGTGAGAGAGAGAGGGGGGGAAAGAGAGAGAGGAAGCTTGTAGAAGGGAGGTTTTGCTCATGGAGGTGATCTATGGTGCAGTTGATATCTCAGCGCTCCTACGTCCTCGTAATCGGTTAGATCTCTCTGGTTTTCTTTATTCTTTCATTGTTCATCTACTCCTGCGTGAGTGAAGAAGGTTGTAAACGTTTTACTTCATAGTGGATTGTTGTGTTGATGAGAAAAACACAAGAGGGCTATCAAAGGTGAGAAAGAGGGAGAAAGAGAGAGAGGAAGCTTATAGAAGGGAGGTTCTACTCGTGGAGGTGATCTACGGTGCAGTCTATATTTCAGCGCTCCTACGTCCTCGTAATCGGTGAGATCTCTTTGGTTTTCTTTATTCTTTCATTGTTCATCCACTCCTGCGTGAGTGAAGAAGGTTGTAAACGTTTTACTTCATAGTGGATTGTTGATCTGGACGAGGTCCCGTGGTTTTTACCTCTTTGAGGGTTTTCCACGTAAAATTCTCTTGTGTGGTGTGTGATTGATGCATTGATTGTTTTCATTGCTTTATTATCCATAATTCTGGTTTGTTCTGGAGGGCTAGATCCTAAGGTTTTGTGCAAGGCCCCCAACAAAGTGGTATCAAAGCTAGGTTCATTGAACGGGTAGGATCGGTTTTGAATTATGGAAGGTGGCTCAAGGATGATCAGCCTCAATGGTTCTAACTGGACCATATGGAAGGCTAAGATGGAGGACTTGCTTTATTGCAAGGACCTATATTCTCCAATTTTAGGCATATCAACAAAATCCAAGGATATGACTGATGATGATTGGAAGAAGACGGACCGAAAGGCGGTGGGGTTTATTAGACAATGGTTGGATGATTCTATGTTCCACCATGTATCTACAGAAACCTCAGCCGCTAGCCTATGGCTGAAATTACAAGGGCTGCATGAGAGGAAGACAGCCGGTAATAAGATTTTTCTGATAAGGCGACTTGTGAATCTCAAATTCAAAGATGGTGGTTCTGTGGCCGAGCACATGAATGAGGTCAGCAATATAGTGAACAACTCACCTCTATGAAGATGGTCCTGGATGATGAATTGCAGGCTTTACTATTACTTAGTTCATTGCCTGACAGTTGGGAGACATTGGTGGTGTCTCTAAGTAACTCTGCACCAGACGGAAAGATATCCATGGAACAGGTGACTAACTGTCTCTTTAATAAAGAGACAAGGAGGAAGTCTCAGGGGTCTACTCAGCAAGAGGCTCTTGTGACACATGAACGGGGGAGAGGAAAGAACAGGAAGGGCGGGAAGGCTCGAGATAAATCAAGAGGCAAGTCGAGTAACAGAAAAGATGTTGAATGCTGGAATTGTGGCAAGAAGGGCCACTACAAGCATGAATGTCGTGGTAAGAAAAACGACAAGAAAGGAAAAGGGAAGGAAGATGAATCAGATTTCACTGCGGTCGCTTTAGATGGCGACATGGTAGTTATTCTTTCTGCAGATCATGATGTATGTCTCACAGCTACGAGTCAGGACACCGACTGAGTGATAGACTCGGGAGCTTCTTTTCATGCAACTCCACACAAGAACTTCTTCACAAGCTACAAGTCAGGTGACTGTGGGACTGTGAGGATGAGAAATTCTGGTGTATCGAAAATCGTGGGAGTTGGTGATATTTGTGTGAAGACCGATGTGGGCTGCACATTGATTCTTAGGAATGTGAGGCATATCCCAGACCTTCGCCTCAACTTGATGTTGACGGGAAGGTTGGATGATGATGGCTATGAAAGCCGGTTTGCTGGTGGGCGATGGAAGCTCATCAAGGGTTCATTGATCATGGCAAGAGGAAAGAAGTGTTGCACCCTTTACAAGGCAAGTGTCAGTATGTGCAAGGGTGGGTTGAACGCAGCGGAAGATTCAGCTATTGGCATGTGGCACAGGCGTCTAGGCCACATGAGTGAAAAAGGGCTTCAGGTACTAGCAAAAAAGCTGCTCCTTCCATACTTGACAGGTACACCTCTCAAAACCTGTCTTGATTGTTTATCAGGGAAACAACATAGAGTTTCATTTGTTAAAACTGCTTCTAATGTTAATAAAGTGCATGCATTAGATTTGGTTTATTCTGATGTTTGTGGTCCTATGAGTACAAAAACCTTGGGTGGGGCATTGTATTTTGTTACTTTTATAGATGATGCATCTAGGAGGGTTTGGGCTTATGCTTTAAAATCCAAGGACGAGGTCTTTGGTGTGTTTAAATTGTTTCATGCTATGGTCGAGAGAGAGACAGGTAGACCATTGAAGTGCATCCGCACTGACAATGGTGGTGAATATATTGGCTACTTTCACGAGTACCGCAAGTCCCTGGGTATACGGCATGAACAGACGGTTCCCAAGACCCCCCAGCATAATGGTGTAGCTGAGCGAATGAATCGCACCATTGTTGAGAGAATCAGATGCATGTTATCCCATGCGAAATTGCCCAAGACGTTCTGGGGAGAAGCAATGCACACGGCGGTGTATTTGATAAATAGGTCTCCATCAGCCCCATTGAATGGAGAAGTACCTGAGAAGGTGTGGACTGGACATGATCCATCGTACAGTCATCTCAGGGTGTTTGGATGTAGGGCATCCGTTCACGTACCAAAGGACGAGAGGTCCAAGCTCGATATGAAGATCAGGCAGTGTTTGTTCTTGGGGTACGGTGATGAAAAGTTCGGTTATAGATTGTGGGATCCGACCCAGAGGAAGCTCGTCAGGAGCAGAGATGTGGTTTTGTTTGAAGATCAGTGTATAAAAGACATTGGTAAGTAAGAGAAGAATCAGTCTAGTTCAAGTGAGCTAGAGGACACAGATCTGATTATTCCTCCCGTGGTGCCTGATGACGGGGGAGTACAACAAGGTGTAGAGGACGAGGGAGTTCCTTCAGAAGATGGACCAGGGGAGCAGCCCCCACTTGATCCACCTGTTGAGCCACAGGTGAGGAGGTCATCTAGGGACAGACAACCGTCCAAGAGGTACTCGCCACATGAGTACATTATGCTGACTGATGGGGGAGAGCCAGAAGATTATTCTGAGGCCCTAACCGACGAGCATAAGGGGGAGTGGTTGAAAGCTATGCAAGAGGAGATGAAATCCTTACATAAAAACCACACCTATGACATGGTGAAACTGCCTAAAGGCAAGAAAGCTTTGAACAACAAGTGGATGTTCAGAAAGAAGGTTGAGCAGAAGAATTCACAGATAAGGTTCAAGGCCAAACTTGTGGTGAAAGGTTTTGGTCAGAGGAAAGGCATAGACTTCGAGGAGATATTCTCACCAGTGGTGAAGATGACATCACGGGTGTTGCTTGGGTTGGCGGCTAGCATGGATCTGGAGATAGAGCAGTTAGATGTTAAAACTGCCTTTCTCCATGGTGACCTGGAAGAAGAGATCTACATGCACCAACCAGAGGGGTTCGAAGTCAAGGGCAAGGAGCATATGGTGTGTAGGCTGAGGAAGAGTTTGTATGGGCTGAAACAAGCTCCACGACAATGGTACAAAAAGTTTGACTCGTTTATGTTGAAACATGGGTATGACAGAACGGAGTCGGACCACTGTGTGTTCACGCACAAGTTCTCAGATGGTGATTTCTTAGTTCTGCTATTATACGTTGATGACATGCTCATCATGGGAAAAGACATCAAGAAGATCGACAGGCTGAAACAGGAGTTGGGCAAGTCTTTTGCGATGAAAGACTTGGGCTCGGCTAGACAGATCCTAGGAATGGAGATAACCCGTGACAGAAACAGCAGGAAGCTCTGGCTGTCACAAGAGCGGTATATTGAGAAAGTCCTAGAGCGGTTCAATATGAATGCAGTGAAGCCGGTCAGTACTCCACTAGATGGTCACTTCAGATTGAGCGACAGGCAGTGTCCCAAGATTTAGGCAGAGGTGGTAGAGATGCAGAAGATACCCTATGCGTCAGCTGTAGGAAGTTTGATGTATGCTATGATGTGTACACGCCCAGACATAGCATATGCGGTTGGTGTTGTCAGCCGGTATCTTGCCAATCCTGGCAAAGAGCATTGGGCAACGGTGAAGTGAATATTGCGGTATCTAAGAGGCTCGTCCAGGTTGAGCCTATGCTATGGTGACGGTAAACTTGTGTTAGAGGGCTACACAGATGCAGATATGGCAGGTGACATAGACTCCAGGAAGTCTACATCGGGGTTCATGTTCACGTTTGCAGGGGGAGTGGTTTCTTGGCAGAGTAAGCTACAGAAGGTCGTAGCATTGTCGACGACAGAGGCCGAATACATTGCAGTCACAAAGGCATGTAAAGAGATGCTTTGGATGAAAAGGTTCCTACAGGAACTTAGCCTAAAGTAGGAGGAGCACGTGGTCTATTGCGATAGTCAGAGTGCTATACACTTGAGCAAGAATCTAAGTTAGCATTCCAAGTCAAAGCACATAGAGATTCGGTATCACTGGATCAGGGATACTTTGGAACAGAAGGTGTTACAACTTGAGAAGGTCCACACGGATGATAATGGGTCAGATATGATGACCAAGGCTTTGCTCAAGGACAAGTTTGAGGTTTGTAGAAACCTGGCTGGCTTAAAGAAGGTAAATCCCTCCTGGGTCAAAAAGGGAGAGATTTGATGGGTTTTTTTTGACCTGTCATCCTTTCGCAACTAGGATGCGCAAGTCCTTTCGCAACTGGGATGCGCAAAGTCCTTTCGCAACTGGGATGCACAAATCCTTTCGCAACTAGGATGCGGAAAGGAGTTTCCTAAAACTATAAAAAGGGGTCCCTAGGGTTTTTCTAGGGCATGTTGTGTTGATGAGAAAAACAACAAGAGGGTTTCCTAAAGATTTACAAGGGATTTGCTAAAAGACTTGCCCAACTCCTGTTTCAGCCTGTCGATCTTCTTGATGTCTTTTCCCATGATGAGCATGTCATCAACGTATAATAGCACCTCCACAACATCATTTCTGCTAACAGACTATTTTATGGAAATCAACTAACTGGGGAGATCCCATCCACACTTGGGCTTGTGCAAACCCTTGAGGTTCTGTGAGTGGTCCTCTAACCATATACTCACCTGTCCCCTTCTCTTGCTTGATTTTTGTTTCTACTTCTACTTGAACTTATACATATACGTAATTGCTGCTTTTAAAACAGTCAAATTGATAGGAATTCACTAAATGGTCTCATCTATCCCTTGGATGGCTTTCGTTTTTTAAAATGTCTTCAATGGGCTTGAATATATCTCACTGGTTTCTTATATTCTTCTGATGACGCCCACTGAGACCAGACCATTTCCATTTCGAGAAACGTGTCTCATTATGGCCTGAGAAATGGTCAGAAACATTTGACCATTTGTGAATGAGACCTTGTGAAACAGCCCATTCCCTGGGTCTATATAAAGAGGTCGTGGCCAGGGTCTTTTAACACACAGAAGGTGCTCAAGAAAAAAGAAGAAGAAAAAAGTGTTTTTCCTTTTCTCTTGTCCTGGGCATACAGAAATACTCTCTTTGGTGTTGGGTATTGGGTTCATCCACAGTCTATGCATGCTGGAGATAATCACATTGGGCGTTGTATCCTAGAGGTGGTGCATCGGGAGCCTATTGCACCGGTCGAGCAAACTGAGGGGGCGAACTATGTCAAAGACCATGACTGTTTCACACCTGGCCTCGATTAAAAAACTTGGATACCTCTTCCTCGTGCAGTCATCTTAAATAAGTGTGAGGTTCCAAATATTCTTTATTTTATTCTATTCGAGCTTATTTCCCATAGCTGTTTCAACAATTTTGAGATAGATGACCCCTGTCATCTCAAAAAATCTCTCGAACGATACCAAGTTAGTTCGTCCATAAACATTCGATGGACCACACAATAAAAGGTGGAGGTAGAAGATATTCTTCTACCTCACCACATTTCCGAAAAGGCCATATGATCTTCATGAATCAGAATTATTCGTTGTTCGAAGACGAAGATGGATTGCCTAAGCAAAAATTACTCAGTGCGCTAGCTATCAAACCCGCTATATGATGTATTCTATGATTATGTAACATTTGCGGAAATTGGAAAGGAAATTTAAAATAAAAGCAGCAGACATGAAAATATTCTTTGTTAGTAGGTAATTTAAATACCAAATGGTGGATGATAATGTTGCGCAGCATGCCAACAACGCAGTGAGCCTAGATCCAATCTCAGGCCTCACCCACAAACGATAAACAAGAAGAAATATAAACTAGAAGTAAATCAAAGCAATCCAAAACAAACCACAAGACAAGATATACGTGGAAAAATCCCAAACTAGGGTAAAAAAAACCACCGATGCAAACTTCCACTATGAAGAACAAAGATTACAAGACAATATACTAACCTCTCCCTTGGAAGAACATAGAAAACCCTTTGCCCACACCTTAGAATTATTTCCCCAATATTCCAATCTATATAGAAAAGCCCTAAGAATACCTATATATAGTTTAGGCAACTTCCCTTTCGCATCGTTGCGAAAGGCGACACCAAAATCCGCAGTCCGCATCGGATTCAGAAAGAATCTACGTAACCTATGATTGGTCGAGCAGACTGCTCGACCGGTCGTGCATGGGCCACGACCGGTAGAGCACCTTGGAACCAAAATTCGATGCTCACTGGACTTTGAGTCGAGCCGGTCTACGACCAGTCGAACCAGACCCTATAACCAATCGAGCATGGCTCACGACCGGTCGAAGACGGTCCCAGATGTGTCTCCACTTCTCAACAATCTCCCACTTGGAGACACATCGCCATAAACCTTTGTCTTCTTTATCCGGAGTGCACCACCTCCCCATCTTTAAGCCTGAAGACCAATCAAAGCTTAACAGAGCTTCAGCTTGTCCCGTGTGACCGCCTTGGTCAACATGTCCGCAGGATTCTCACTTGTATGAATCTTCTTCAGAGCAATCGATCCATCTTCCAGTAACGAACGTATGAAGTGATATCTGATGGCAATATGCTTGGTCCTTGAATGAAAGGTTGAATTCTTAGCCAAGTGTATTGCACTCTGACTGTCACTGTATAGCTTGCAATCTACTTGCTTCTTACCCAACTATTCCATAAAACCTTGCATTCACACCATCTCCTTGCATGCTTCTGTAGCTGCAACATATTCTGCTTCTGTCGTACTGATAGATACTATCTTCTGTAACTGAGAGACCCAACTGACTGCAGCACTACCCAGAGTAAAGACATATCCTGTAGTGCTTGTTCTGCTGTCGATATCTCCTGCCAAATCTGAATCCACGTAGCCTTGTAACTTGATTTCCGATCCACCATAACACAACCCTACATCCTTAGTACCTGCCAGGTATCTAAGGATCCACTTCACAGCTTCCCAATGTTCCTTTCCCGGGTTGTTCATAAACCTGTTAACAACTCCCACTGCTTGAGCAATGTCTGGTCCCGTGCTCACCATAACATACATAAGGCTCCCAATAGCTGACGCATATGGAACTTTAGCCAGTAGTCTCGTTCCTCCTGCGTCTTCATACCTTGCTCCTTAGATAGCTTGAAGTGGTTGGCTAATGGAGTGTTAACTGGCTTAGCATCTCCCATATTGAATCGATCAAGTACCTTGGCTGTGTACTCTGCCTATGACAAAACTAGTTTCTTGTTTTCCCTTTCACGCTTTATTCTCATGCCTATGATTTGTTTTGCAGCTCCCAAATCCTTCATGGAAAATTCTCTAGACAGTTGTCTTTTGAGATCTGAGATGTCTTTCAAGCTTGAACCGGCCACAAGCATGCCATCAACATACAGAAGAAGGATGATGTATGACGTATCAAACTTCTTCAAGTAACAACAGTGGTCTGTATGACATCTCCTAAAACCGTTTCCCAACATGAAACTGTCGAACTTCTTGTACCAGTGCCTCGGGGCCTGCTTTAGTCCATATAGACTCTTCTTCAGTCTGCACGCCTTGTTCTCATTACTTGGTGCCACATATTCTGTTGGCCGATGCATATATATCTCTTCTTCAAGGTCCCCATGAAGGAAGGTTGTCTTAACATCTAGCTGCTCTAGATATAAGTCCTCTGTAGCCACTATACTCAAGACCATGCGAATCGTAGACATTTTCACCACAGGTGAAAATATTTCGTTGAAATCGATACCTGCCTTTTAGTGAAACCCTTTCACAACCAATCTGGTCTTGTACCATTTCGAACCATCGTGCTCCTCCTTCAGTCTGTAAACCCACTTGTTATGAAGAACTTTCTTACCCTTGGGTAGAGTGACTAGCTTCCATGTACGATTAGACTCAAGAGAGTCCATCTCATCATTCATGGCCTGCTCCCACTTAACCCGTGTATCTGACTGTAATGCCTCTTCAAAACACTCTGGCTCACCATTATCTGTCAGCAGTAGATAATGTAAGGAGGGTGAGTATCGGACCGTGGGCCTCCTCTCCCGAGTAGACCTCCTCACAATCGGTGTATGCGGCTCTGCCTCATAATGCTCCTGTGCGTGATCATCCTGTGGCGCTATAACACCCGTATCCGGTAACTCTTCCAACTCTACGAATCCATTTTCCTTGACCTTAGTTTCTTGCACACTGTCCTTATGCATCACTTTTTCATTGAAGACTACGTCCTTGCTTCTGATGAATTTCCTATTTTTTGCATCCCAAAACCTGTAGCCAAAATCATGCTGCCCGTAGCCTATAAACGTGCACCTCTTGGACTCCGCATCCAGCTTGTTTCTGTGCTCTGCATCAATGTGAACATATGAAGTGCAACCAAACACTCTGAGATGTGCAAGGTTCACTTCTTTCCATTCTCAGGAAATGCTAAGGTTCCTAAAGTTATTCTAAGGGTTTCTAAAAGGGTTCTAGGGTTATCAAAGGGTGTAGCAAGGGTGAGATTCGAGGTTGTTCGAATCGGGTAAGTCCTTTCTCTTTGTAATTTATGCTTTCATAATGGAATTTCTGTCGTTTTGTGCCGTGGTTTTTTTCCGAAAGGGTTTTCCACATTAAATCTTTGGGTTCTCTTGTGTTTGCATGGTGTCATTGAATTGTTATCCTAGATCCATATCTATGTGATTCCATAGCACAAATCCCAACACTATTAACCTAAACTGTGATCATAAGATTATAAGACTTAATTATGCATATTAGCTTATTAATCCTTAGACTCGAAGACGTTAGTGTCTTAGATCTTGATTGAGCACCTTTAGCTCACTTTAAGAGGATTCGTAGAGGTTGTTGAATGTGGGTGGTGATGGGTATGCCCATCAAGATTTCTTATTCTTATGTAGGCCAATAAAGAATCCACTTAATTTAATTTACTATAAGACTTCTTTATGGAAAGATCTTGTTGGTTAAAAGCTTATCGAAAAAAATTTTCGTTGGGTCCAACACTCGAAAGGTTTGGAAGGGTTTTCAACTATTAAAGTTTTATTTTAACCATTAAAATTGTTTCGATCTGATTTGATGATGATCTTATGATCATCCTCTTGACCAACATAGCGTATAAATCATAGGTAGATGGCCTTAATAGTGGATGAATTAGATCATAGAATGTGCATTTGAGCGGCATATTCTTGAGCTTCCTATACATTAGGGTACACCAAATTTCATAAGATAGTGTAGCACTATACTAAGTACATCCTTGAAACCCTAACCCCTACATATATAGATCCTTTTGCAAAGGGAATATACATCATATGAGAGAGAGAGAGGGAGAGAGAGAGAGAGAGAGAGAGAGAGAGAGAGAGAGAGAGAGAGAGACCTTAGACATCTCACCCCTTTATGTGTCCTATCTAAAGAAGAAGAGAGGAAAGAAAGAAAGCATTCATCTTCCATCATCCACTATCTTACATTATTTTTTCTTACTGTGCTCCATCTGTGTGGACAATTGTTGTGCTTTCTCAGCTCCTAAAAGAGAAAATACATTATATCTATTTGTCTGTGATTGATTGGAAGATACTTCTTGATTTAGAAGAAGAACCAACAAATTTACTCTATGGAGATCGCCTGCATAATTAATCACCTGTATGTATGATCTAAACCATTTTTATTTGGATTTTATTTCTTAAATCTGATGTTACTACATTCGGATATGCTTACAGTTAGTACTTTAAAAAACCAATATACATTTTGGATGTGATATGATCGATCTTAGTTATTGATCTTATTGACCTAGTGTTAAATTGATCTTATATTCTTTGGATTGTGTGAGGAGTGTTGGAGTGTTGCACAAAAACCTTAGGATCTCGCTTCCCAAAACACTAGAATTATGAGATATAATAAAATAATGAAATAAATCAAAGCACAAACCACACGACACAAGAGATTTTACGTGGAAAACCCTCGAAGAGGTAAAAACCACGGGACCTAGTCCAGATCAACAATTCACTATGAAGCAGAACGTTATAACCGATCACAAGCACACACCGCTTGGATCAAACCTTCTTCACTCACGTAGGAGTGGATGAACAGTAAGAGAATAATAAAAATAGAAAGATCTCACCGATTACGAGGATGTAGAAGCGCTGATACGTCGATTGTGCAGTAGATCACCTCTACGAGTAGAATCCTTTCTTCCACAAGCTTCCTCTCTCTCTCTCTCTCTCTCTTCTCTCTCTCTCTCACCTTGGTGGTGAAAACGCCTTAGCATGCCCTATAATAGCCCTAGGGACCCCTATTTATAGTTTAGGAAACTCCTCTTCCTCACCTCTGCGAAACCGCTTCAAATTTACACAGTCTGCACAAAATCTGCGTAGAATCTGCGTAACCCTCGACTAGTCGAGCCTGACCCTCGACTGGTTGAACCAGTCGAACCAAAAAAATACCATTTGCTGGACTTTGAGTCGAGTAAGCCTCGACTAGTCGAGCAGCTCCCTTCGACCGGTCGAGCAACTTCCTTCGACCGGTCGAGCAGCCCACTCGACCGGTCGAGTTACACTGTAATACCAAGATTTGAGGCATCCGATTTACAACAAGCTGCACTACCTCTCCTCTGAACTGAGGAGGAAATCCCCATCAAATCTCCCCCTTTCCAACTCAGAAGGAATTCGCCTTCTTCAAGCCAGTCAGGTTTCTACTCAAGCTGTAACACCTTCTGTTCGAAAATATCCATGATCCAGTGATACCGAATCTCTATGTGCTTCGACTTGGAGTGCTGACTTGGATTCTTGCTTAAGTGTATAGCACTTTGACTATCGCAATAGACCACGTGCTACTCCTATTTCAGGCTAAGTTCCTGTAGGAACCTCTTCATCCAAAGCATCTCTTTACATGCCTCTATTACCGCAATGTACTCGGCCTCTGTCGTCGATAATGTTGCGACCTTCTATAGCTTGGTCTGCTAAGAGACCGCTCCCCCTGCAAATGTAAACATGAACCCCGATGTAGACTTCCTGGAATCTATGTCACCTGCCATATCTGCATCTGTGTAGCCTTCTAACATAAGTTTTTCGTCACCATAGCATAAGCTTAACCTGGATGAGCCTCTTAGATACTACAGTATTCATTGCACCGCTGCCCAATGTTCTTTGTCAGGATTGGCAAGATACCGGCTGACAACACCAATCGCATATGTTATGTCTGGGCACGTACACACCATAACATATATCAAACTTCATACCACTGACGCGTAAGGTATCTTCATCATCTCATCCACCTCTGCCTTTATCTTTGGAAACTGCTTGTCGCTCAATTTGAAGTGACCATCCAGTGGAGTACTGATCGGCTTCGCTGAATTCATATTGAACCGCTCTTATGACAACCAAAGCTTTCTTTTACTTCTGTCACGGGTTATCTCAATTCCTAGGATCGTTTAGTCGGGCCCAAGTCTTTCATCGCAAACGACTTACCCAACTCCTGTTTTAGCCTATCAATCTTCTTGATGTCTTTACCCATGATGAGCATGTCATCAACATATAACAACAGAACTACGAAATCACCATCTGAGAACTTACACGTGAACACACAGTGATCTGACTCCGTTTTGTCATATCCATGCTTTAACATGAACGAGTTGAACTTCTTGTACCATTGCCTTGGAGCTTGTTTTAGCCCATACAAGCTCTTCCTAAGCCTATACACCATATGCTCTTTGCCCTTAACTTTGAACCCCTCTGGTTGGTGCATGTAAATCTCTTCTTCCAGGTCACCATGAAGAAAGGTAGTTTTAACATCTAACTGCTCTATCTCCATATCCATGCTAGCCGCCAACCCAAGCAACACCCATATGGATGTCATCTTCACCACTGGCGAGAATATCTCCTTGAAGTTTATACCTTTCATCTGACCGAATCCTTTCATCACAAGTCTGGCCTTAAACATTGTTTATGAATTCTTCTTCTCAATTTTCTTTCTGAATACCCACTTGTTGCTCAGAGCTTTCTTGCCCTTAGGCAATTTCACCATATCATAGGTGTGGTTCTTATGCAAGGATTTCATCTCCTCTTGTATAGCTTTCAACCACTCCCCCTTATACTCGTCAGCTAGGGCCTCAGAATAATCTTCTGTCTCTCCCCTATCAGTGAGCATAATGTACTCATGCCACGGGTACTTCTTGGACGGGTGTCTGTCCCTAGATGTCCTCCTCACCTGTGGCTCAACAGGTGGATCAAGTGGGGGCTGCTCCCCCGGTCCATCTTCTGTAGGAACTCCCTCGTCCTCTGCACCTTATTGTACTCCCCCGTCATCAGGCACCACAGGAGGAGTAACCGGATCTATGTCCTCTATCTCACCTGTACTAAGCTAGGACTTCTTTGGCTTACAAATGTCTTCTATACATTAATCTTCAAAGAAGACCACATCTCTGCTCCTAACGAGCTTCTTCTCGGTTGGATCCCACAATCTGTAGCCAGACTTTTCATCACCGTACCCCAAGAACACACATTGTCTGATCTTTGTATCAAGCTTGGACCTCTCGTCCTTTGTTACATGAATGGATGCCCTGCATCCAAACACCCTGAGATGACTGTACGATGGATCTTGTCCAGTTCACACCTTGTCAGGTACTTTTCCATTTAATGGGGCTGATGGAGACCTGTTTATTAAATACACTGCCGTGTGCATTGATTCTCCCCGGAACATCTTAGGCAACTTTGCATGAGATAACATGCATCTGATTCTCTCTACACTGGTGAGATTCATTCGCTTAGCCACACTATTATGATGGGGGGCCTTGGGAACTGTCTGTTCTTGTCGTATATCCAGGGACTTACAATACTCATGGAAGTCACCAATGTATTCAACACCATTGTCAGTGCAGATGCACTTTAATGATCTACTTATCTCTCTCTCTCGACCATAGCATGAAACATTTTAAACACACCAAAGACCTCATCCTTGGATTTCAAAGCATAAACCCGAACCCTCCTAGATACATCATCTATAAAAGTGATAAAATATAATGCCCCACCCAAGGTTTTTATACTCATAGGACCACAAACATCAGAGTAAACCAAATCTAATGCATGCATTTTATTAACATGGAAAGCACATTTAACAAATGAAACTCTGTTATTTCCCTGATAAACAGTCAATATAGGTTTTGAGAGGTATACTTGTCACTTTTGGAAGGATTCTTCGCTAGTAACTGAAGCCCTTTTTCACTCATGTGGCCTAGACACTTGTGTCACATGTCAGTAGCTGAATCGTCCGCTTCGTTCAACCCACCCTTACACACACTGACACTTGCCTTGTAAAGGGTGTAATACTTCTTTCCTTTGGCTGTGATCAACGAACCCTTGATGAGCTTTCAGCGCCCACCAACAAATCGACTTTCATAGCCATCATCATCCAACCTTCCCGTCAACATCAAGTTTAGGAGAAGGTTTGGAATGTGCCTCACATCCCAGAGAACCAATGTGTATCCCACATCTGTATTCACACAAATATCACCGACCCCTACGATCTTCGATACTCTAGAATTTCCCATCATCACAGTCTCAAAGTCACCTATCTTGTAACTTGTGAAGAAATCTCTATGTGGAGTCACATGAAACGAGGCTCCCAAGTCTATCACCAGTCGGTGTCCTGACTTGTAGCCATGAGACAAACATCATGATCTGTCGAAAGAATAACTACAACGTCGCCATCTGAAGTGACCGTAGTAGAGTCTGATTCATCTTCCTTCTCATTTCCTTTTCCTTTGTTGTCATTCTTCTTGTGACATTCATTCTTGTAGTGGCCCTTCTTGCCACAATTTCAGTATTCAACATCCTTTCTGACACTCGACTTGTCTCTTGATCTATCTCGGGCCTTTCCACCCTTTCTATTCTTTCCTCTCCCCCGATCTTGTGTCACAAGGGTCTCTTGTTGAGTAGACCCCTGAGACTTCCTCCTTGTCTCCTCATTGAAGAGACAACTAGTTACGTGTTCCATGGACATCTTTCTGTTTATTGCGGAGTTACTCAGAGACACCACCAATGTCTCCCAACTGTCAGGCAATGAGCTAAGCAATATCAAAGCATGTAGTTCATCGTCCAGGACCATCTTCATAGTGAAGAGCTATTTCATTATGTTACTGACCTCATTCATGTGCTCAGCCACAGAACCACCATCATTGAACTTGAGATTCACAAGTCATCTTATCAGAAAAATCTTATTACCGACTGTCTTCCACTCATACAACCCTTGCAATTTCAGCCATAGGCTAGCGGCTGAGGTCTCTCTAGGCACGTGGTGGAATACAGAATCGTTCAACCATTGTCTAATAAAACCCACCGCCTTCCGATCCAACTTCTTCCAATCATCATCTGACATATCCTTTGTCTTTGCTGATGTACCTAGAATTGGAGCATACAAGTCCTCGTAATAAAGCAAGTCCTCCATCTTAACCTTCCATATGGTCCAGTTAGAACCATTGAGACTGATCATCCTTGATGAGCCACCTTCCATAATTCAGAACTGATCCCACTCCGTTCAACCAACCTGAACACTCTGATACCACTTTGTTAGGAGCATTGCACAACAAACCTCAGGATCTCTCCTCTCAAAACAGTACAATTATGGGATATAATAAACCAATGAAATAAATCAAAGCACAAACCACACGACACGAGAGATTTTACATGGAAGACCCTCGAAGAGGCAAAAACCACGGGACTAGTCCAGAGCAATAATTCACTATGAAGTAGAACATTACAACCAATCACAAGTACAAACCGCTTGGATCAAACCTTCTTCACTCACGTAGGAGTGCATGATCAATAAGAGAATAATGAAAATGAACAGAACTCACCGATCACAAGGATGTAGAAGCGCTGAGACGTCGACTGCGCAGTAGATCACCTCTACGAGTAGAATCCTCCCTTCCATAAGCTTCCTCTCTCTCTCTCTCTCTCTCTCTCTCTCTCTCTCTCTCTCTCTCTCTCTCTCACCTTAGTTATGAAAACACCTTAACATGCCCTAGAATAGCCCTAGGGACCCCTAATTATTGTTTAGGAAACTCCTCTTCCGCACCTCTACGAAACTGCCTCAAATTTACGCAGTCCGCACAAAATCTGCGCAGAATCTGCGTAACCTTCGACTAGTCAGGCCAGGTCCTCAACTGGTCGAGCCTGACCCTCGACTGGTCGAACCAAAAAAATATAGTTTGCTGGAATTTGAGTCGAGTGAGCCTCGACCGGTCGATCAGCTCCCTTCGACCGGTTGAGCAGCGCGATAATACCAAGATTTAAGGCATCCGATTAACAACAAGCTGCACTACCTTTCCTCTGAACTCAGGAGGAAAACCCCATCAAGGAGTACATGGCACATCCTTTGGTCCATGAGAACTTGAGATTGGACATAGTTGTTATTGACCGGGGAGAGTTTGTTCCATGGATCTCACTACCCTTATAAGTCATGACCCATACAAATGCTTTATGACACATCTGTGAACATCGATCTTTGAGATGTATGGTCATTTCGTATTAGGGAACTAACTTGGGTCAAGATAAAAGATTTCCACCATCAGGAATGGACTTGGTGTTGATCATGACTTTTTGCCCTTATCCTACATAAGAGTGTGAATTTGTCTTAGATATGGGATCCTACTATGGACCTTTAGACACTCATAATGGTGGATCAAAGTTTAACTTAATAATATAAGGTTCCATTAGCCTAAACCATGATCATGAGTTTAAGGACTTAATTACGCACATTAGTTTATCAATCGTTAGACTTAAAGATATATGAGGGTCTTAGATCTTGATTGAATGCATTTAGCTCACTTTATGAAGTTTCACAAAGGCCACTAAAAGTGAGTGATGTTGAGTATGGTCATCAGGATTCCTTGATTCTTACACAGGCCACTACTGAATCAAATTAGTTTATTATCTTATTTCTTTATGATAAGATCTTATTAGATTAAAAATTTTATTTAAGAATTTTTCTATACTAGTATAGCACATAACTCATAGGTGGATGGCCTTGGAAGAGGATGGATTAGATCATATATATATGAATGTGAGAGGTAGATTCTTATACTTCATTTACAATAAGTACACCAAATTCATGGGATAATGCAGCATCGTGCTAAGTGTACCCCTAAAACCCTAACTACTCCTAGTATAGATCCTATTACAGAGGGGAGATACATTATAGAGAGAGAGAGAGAGAGAGAGAGAGAGAGAGAGAGAGAGAGAGAGCTTGGATGTCCCAACCCCTTGGGTGTCCCATCTAAAGAGAAAAGGAGAAAGAAGAAGTAGAAAGTATTCTCCTTCCATCAACCGTTACCATGCATTCTTTTTCCTCAGTGTGGTGCATCTGGGTATACGGTTGTTATGTTTTCTAGGCCCCTACTAGAGAAAATACATTCTCTTAGGTGTCCATCCATTTATGACTGATTAGGAGATACTCCTTGGTTTAGAAGAAGTGTCAACAAATTTTTTATGTGGATATCATCTACACGATTAATCACCTTTAAGTATGATATGAACCATTCTTATTGGATTTTTATTTCTTAAATATGGATGTTACTATATTTGGATGTTCTTACGATTAATGCCCTACAAAACCAATGTATGCTCTAATCTACTGCCTATGTGGATGTGAGATGGTCGATCTTAGTCGTCGATCTTATTGACTATGGATCCTTTTGGAAATATGTTATATAGCTTAGATAAATGTATTGTTAAATTGATCTTATATTCTTTAGATTATGTGAGGAGTACATGACACATCTTTTGCTCCTTAAGAACTTGAGATTAGACACAATTGTCATTGAACGGGGAGGGTTGTGTTCAATGGATTTCACTACCCTTATAAGTCATGACTGGCATACATGCTTAGGACACATATGTGAACATTGATCTTTGAGATGTACGCTCATTCCGTGTCAAGAAATCGACTTGGGTCAAGATGGAAGGCCTCCATCATCAAGAATATTGGACTTGATATCGGTCGTGAGTTTTTACTCTTACCTTACATAGAAGTGTAAGTGTGTCATGGATATGGGATCCTACTATAATACTTACATTGGTAGATCGAAGTTCAAGTTAACAATCTAAGGGCCCATTAACCTAAACTATTATTAGAGTTGTACACGAGTCGAGCCGAGCCGAGTATTGCCCAGCTCGTGCTCGGCTCGCACTGCCCGGGTCTCAGCTAGTACTCGGCTCAACTTGGGCTTCGAGCATGGATGCCTAGCTCGTGCTCTACTCGTCCGAGTTTGAACCGAGTTTGAGCAGATATCGAGTCGAGTTGAGTCCGAGTTTTTGAGTTGAGTTCGAGTCTAAGTCCAAATTTGAGCTAAATTCGAGCAAGGTTTTTGAACCGAGTAACTTATGAGTAACACTAAAAGATAATGAGAGAGGAGAGAGAGAGAGAGAGAGAGAGAGAGAGGTGTAATGCTCCGTGTTTTAAGGACCCGAGTATATGACCCATTTCCTAAAAACTCGAGTGTTAACCTCGAAAATTCAGTGTAAATTTGAATCACTTATCATTAATCAGAGTTAATAGCAACGAAGCTAGAATAAACCATACATTGAATAAAAACATTCTAATCATCACCAAAATTCCAAATGTGATGCCCATCAGGACTTATACAACACAAATAACCAAGTTCATTAAGCATAAGAAGGAATCTATCAACTAGTGGTGGAGCTCAATATGGGCCGCAGGGACTCCGTCTAGCTCCTTAGCTACCCGATCTGCTCTAACAACCTAGTGAACAGCATCGGCTCACCCTATACCTGCATCAACTGTTACGGTTTGATAGCGTTAATTACTATCGCGGTGAGGAGCACCCTCTAAGATTATGTACTCATCATTCATAATCCAACATAAATCGCAATGTATGAGAAGAGGCATTTTAAACAACACAATTCAAGAATCATCATCATGCATTCAGAATTAAGTTAGTTAACACAATTTCAGCGTTAAGGGAATGTAATAAAAACTACAATACAAAAGATGTGTCCTGATAGCCAAAACAGTCAATCTTACGGCCTCCATACAATGACTAGAAACCAAGCTTCAAACGTCTACTTCACCTGAAAATCATATTGTACGTGAACACCGCAAGATGGCTAGGAAATCGCTAAGTGAACACCCACTCCACCCGAAAATCATGGTACGACTGAACACCGCAAGATGAAGAGACAAGCAACATACAAACTCTAGACCACCCGAAAATCATATCGTACGTGAACACCGCAAGATGGTTAGGAAATCACTAAGCGAACACCCGCTCCACCCGAAAATCACAGTACGACCGAATACCGCAAGATGGCTAGCAACCTAACATGCAACACTCTACTTCACTCGAAAATCATATCGTATGTGAACACCGCAAGATGGCTAGAAAATCGCTAAACAAACACCCACTCCACCCGAAAATCACCATACGATTGAACATCGTGAAATGAAGAGAGAACCAACTAGCCACAAAGGGCACCAATGTTCCATCAAGGCCACCAAGGGCAAATTAATGGTCCAAGCCACATGGAGTAATTATGCAGTCCAATCCATGTAAGACAAAGTGTGGTCTAAGCTATATAAGGCAGGTGTGTGATCAAGCCTGTATAAGTCAAATAGGGTCCGCAAGATGGTAAGTCTTTTACATGTTATATTCAACCCATAAGATAATCACAAACAACCACATTGGTTAATTAGCAAACTCTACAACATGTGGCAACCGAATCATTCATGTTACTAGCATTAAAGAGACACAACATTCATACGTTACATGAGCCAATCATGCACCATATTAGCATATTCATGAAAAGAAATAAGTAAACTAAATAATTTAGAGTTACTAACTACATAGGATTAAAGTATCATTTACATCCAAATTAGTGAATTTAAGTGGGAAGCTCAAAGGGTGAGTCCTCACCTTAGAGTGCAGCTTCAATCGAGTATAGACTCCAATATGAACAAAAATGAGAAACTCCAAATCCCTACATTTCATTTAAAATTTGACTTAATTGAACCCAACTTAAATCCTAATATGAAATTTATTAGAAGCTTAGAGACTAAATCGCCTTGATTTACGATTCAACTTGCCCTAGGGGCGATTTGGCACAGCTTCAACTCAATTGTATAAAGTCCTAAATGAGGATTTTCAATATCTTACTTCACTTGAAACAATGCGGTTAGAGACCGAGTCATCACTTTAACAGAATGATTTTACCTACTAATCAAGGGAAATAAGTCACCTGATTTGACCCAACTCGGTGTCGAGTTCAACCATGAATTGGTGAGGGAACACTAACCTAAACACGACCGATTCCCACCCACATCAATTGATACTAAAACTGACCTACAAAAGACCAATGACTCGGTGAAGATCCATTGAGTTAAGAAGACCTTATCTTAACTTGGTGTTGCTCAACTCTGTGGAAAACTGAGTCATCCACAAATCCAGCTATCGAGCCAAGCTTTCTGATATAAACTTATAGTAACAGGCCCAATCCAGTACTCTCTTGAAGTTGGGCTTAAAGAAGGATACCGAGTCGACTTGGTATCAACCAGACAACAGCCCCAAGACTCTAGGCACTCTCAAATTCTCTCCTTCTCCTCTATCTTCCTCTCCCAATCCATGCCGTGTGTTTCTCAAATATCTTTTATGGTGCATGGTAAGATGAGTATTAAATATTTAATCCACATGGATTTTGGTACAAACATTCTAAAAATCTCATGATATATTCGATTGCAATGTGGACTTCTGTTGTCTTTTTGACCTTCCATCAAATGACATGGTGAGAATGAGGCGCCATGGGTTGATAAAACAACAATTATGGGAGAGAGAGTATCAATCAGGACCATCCGTTTACTGGGATGTGCCATGGATGACCTATGTTCCAAAAATCAGACTAAACAAAGGATCCTAACCATCACTTTGAAAGCCGTAAAACATTTGGACAGTCCCAATTGTTAGAACACACTCCACGTCCTTATTACAAAGTCATCCGACTGTTGGACCGGCATGGTTCTGTACCCCTAATGAGGTCCCCAAAGAGATTGGGCCTAGTCCAGGCCCATTGTGTGGCTGAACTAGTACAGGCCTATGTGCAGTTTGGCCTGATTCTTGGCCTGGACCTAGGCTTATTCCAGCCAAGCATTGGGCCCATCTGAGGCCAGTTTTCAGCTCATCTCATGGCCCAATTGAGGCTTGCCTTTCAGTTTGATTCAAGGCCCAAGTGAGGCCTATGTTTAGCTCAAATCAAGGCCCCGCTGGTTGGATGTTTACAGCCCAAATCAGGGCCCTGTTCATGGTCATTTTCGGCCCCCTTCATGGCCTGTTGAAGGACCGATTTCAGACCTATATGTGGCCCACAATTCAGATGCAGGGCATGGCCTGCTTCTCAGCTAGCTTGGATCTTGGCCAGCTTGTACGGCCCACTGAGCTCATCAGGTGAGGCACACAGTGATGTGTGGAGCGGCCCACTAAGATGTTTCTCAGTGCGACCCACTATGATGGCCCAAAGGTCCCTCTCACAATTAAAAAAAATAAAGAGTCGACCAACTGAGTTGACTCTGTTGGCCCGAACGGTACCTGTAAATGATTTTCAAGTCAAGGTTCGAATCAAACTAATGCGGCAGCAGGTTGGCATTGAGAAGAATGACAGCAGAGGACGTTGTTCTCTCTCTCTTTCTCTTGATCTTCTCTCTTTCTTATTCTTCTACTTTCTTTTTCTTTTCTCTCTTTCTTTTTCTCACGACCAACAGTGTTTGGGCTCAACCGGACACGAACCGATTCGAGCAAAGTCACCCAGGAGACTCAGCGAGTGCGGCTTGGTGGAGCAAATGTGTCGGCTGTTAATGACAACTTGAAATATGATGAACCTTCCCTTGTTCTGCTTCATGGGATCATTTCTACTTGATCCCAGCATGCTTCCTGATCATTAATTTTGAAGCTTCGAACTGGTTTTCACAGTGGGTTTGAGCTTTGAAAGAAACGGGCGAGTTTTGGATGTGCGGCTGCAAGGAGTAGAGCAGCAAACCCTCACACTTTATTCACTCTTTTCTTGATGCCTTGAGTCAAATGGAGAATGCACGACATGGATTGAATCTCGCTGTTCGGTTTTCTCAAAACCATGGGAAGTATTTGTGTTAGTTTTTCCTTTAAGGAAACCCTAAAGAGCAGCGAACGTAAGGCTTGGATGCTTCCAAATGGAGGGCTAAGATGCAAGGAAAAGAGCTCACGCGGATAGCCAGCGTGGAAGAGAACCGAACTTTCCGTTTTTGGTAAGAAAGGAAACACAACCAGCCTTCGTGCACTGGTGTTTGTGATCACCCGTGTGCGAGAAATCAGGTCAAACTGGGTAGGGTTTGTATGAGTTTGGGTCCTCTACAACATGGACAGTTTGGATCATTCATTAGGGCAATGATGATGGGCCACGATCCTCCCAAGCGGACGTTGTCCGTTCCCCTGTTTTTGGGCGAATGAAATTTTTTTAAAAAAGAGAGGGAAATCCCCTCCTTTTCAGACGAGCACGGGTCAACGCTCATCTGACCATGCTAGTGGTTTGGTGCATAGCGGGTGCACGTGATTTCATGTGCACATTCACTCCCCTGTGCAGTCTGCAGTGGTGTGTGAACCCGATCCACTCTGTTCATCTGTTTTGTTGGCCTGTATAATGGCCCTGTCCTAAGAATGAAGCAGATCCGTGACTTAGGTGGGCCATATGATCTGAATTTATGGCTATTAATGTTAGTTATCGTTGATTCGAGGTGGAATATTGTCCACATCCGAGATTAGACCTGTCCTTGATGCGTATAGGGCCCTGAGTCCAATGATGGGACTGATTTGGAGTTCAGGTGGGCCATACTTTGAATTCTTAGACTTTAACCAAGGATTTTCACTGATCTAATGGCCCAACCCCATAATCAGAGTCATTTATTCAGCTGGTGAGTTGATCAGGTCCATTGCCCATTTATACTGGTATCATTTTACATGCATGGGCCACACAAATGTTTGTCCTTTTGGATTTTGTTACTGATTTATGCCGAATGGGCGGTCAGATCATCTTTAGATCTGATACCCAAGTCCCACATGGATTCCTAGTTAATTCTATAGGGAAACTTAATGGTGGTTTAAGGGGTTGATTAGTCAGTTTGTACGTTTTAAGTGTGTTTCATCCTCTAGGCTATTAAGGTTACAACGACTGGTGGATGGTGTGACTTGAGACATTCGATTTGTGGCACGTGGTGTAGTTTTAGAATGGCGCAATGACTCATGTTTAGAACTCAATAGATGGATAGGTTGGTCTACGGATGGAGATCACTATTAATGGTTGGATTTAGGCATTGATTAGTTAATTCGTATGGTTTGATTGTTAAGAATATAATAGACAATGAACCTTATGATCCACAGTCTATCATTGATAATGGATTATCTAGCCTGCTTATCGAGGAGGCTAAAACTTTAAAGTAATCCTCTCTTGTGGTGTGATGGTCCTTCTTAAAAATTGCCAGATGGATGCATTGACACGTGGTCCCAAACCACTCTCACGGGTCACTAGTTTTACGTGCCCTAAAGACCATATAAGTAGAGATCTAACCGTTTATCAATGCTTGGAAGTTTGGATGGCTCAACCTATGGATGCAGATCCCCTAATGGTTGGATTCAAGTTGAATAGAGGCGAATATTTAATTGAATTGACTTCGTGACTATATCAAGCTAAGTTCTCATGGTAACACTCGAGTACTGAAATGTACGAGGTGTTACAAGAGGGAAGAAGAGGGACGAGCCAGACGACACTGGACAGGGGAATGAGAGGAGAGAGGGCGAGAGAGAGAGAGAGAGAGAGAGAGAGAGAGAGAGAGAGAGAGAGAGAGAGAGAGATAGGGAATGGGTATTTTGGTTTTGAACGGGCGCTGGGAGGGAAGGGGCCGAAGGGGAGTAGGGTTTTTTTGATCGGGCGGGCTGAAAGCGAATGGAGTTAGGGTATTTTCGTTTTAAGTATATATATACCCCTAGTCGAGTCGAGTACGAGTCGAGTACCGAGTCGGGTATCGAGTCGAGAACCAAGTCGAGTATTGCCCAGCTAGTACTCTGCTTGAAATCAATTCAAGTATCAAAAATCAGCTCGTGCATGGCTCAAACTCATTTTGAGCTGAGTCAAGTCGAGTAATTTCGAGTCGAGTCAAGCAAGTAACCGAACTTACTCTGCTCATGTACAGCTCTAACTATGATTATGGGATCAAGTACCTGATGGTGCACATTAGTTGATCAATCTTTAAGCTTAAAGAGATATGGGGGACTTGAATCTTAATTAGGTAGTTGTAGCTCACTTTACAAAGTTTCTTAGAGGCCACTGAAAGGGGATGATGTTCGTAAGGCCTGTATCTTAGACCGTACCATTTTGTAGGCTTCCGCAGTCCTTCCGGTTGAATTCTGGCAACCCTTGACCTATATCCGACGTTTGCACGCGATCTTAAGTCGAGTCCTACAAACCGGAGTCTGCTCGACCCAAAACTTGTATCCTAGCGACCGTGTCATCACCGCGTCTCACGCGCCGATGCGATACCCAAGCCAGGAGATGTGAGCCCGCGTTCATTATAAAGAAACGCCACACGTTACAAATTTTAAGGGAATCTCTACAATATGTCCCATCAATCAAGTCAAGTACACTCTCCATACCTAATACCACCTTACCCTATCATAAGTGCAAGCAACCATTACCTCTTTTTCCCCAAGTCAACTCTCTCTCTCCCCACCCATTCCACCTTTACACAAATTTCAACCCAACCCATGCTTTTCTATCACCTACAACAACCACTCCATCCATCCCTTTTCATCCATCATTTCTCTACCTCTCTTACTTCTATCTTCACTCTCCAACCCCAAGAGAAACATCCAAACATCCAAGATCTCCAAGCCTTCCCAAAACAACAAGTGTGGCCCACTTTCCCATCCTCTCATTTCCCATCTCAACCATTAATTCTTCATTAGCCTCCATTAAAATTGAAGGCAAGGAGCATAAGAGTCCAAAGACCTAAAGAAGGAGGCCAAACGTGGGTGATCCGCCGTTGATTTCAATTTTTAAGGGCCCACTTATTGTGGGACCCACTTGATGTATGCATTGTATAGGGAGGGCCCAATAGTGGCGGGGTCCCTCCCCTTTACGTTTTTCTGTCTTTCTCTCTCCCTTATGATGGAGTGGGCCCCACCAACATGGGTTATATCTACTTCATCCATTAGATGGTGTGGGCCCGCCATATTGCAGGTGATGATCCACACCATCCACCGTTGGGGCGGTGGGAATCCCACCCGCTGGACTACCCTGGTCCATAGCTCAAGTGGTAGGCTGGGTGAAAGATACCTCGTATCAACACTGAGGTCTTGGTATTGACCCCTACTGGAGGTGGCTAACAGTGTAGTGTGTGTACTATCAGCCATTTGGCCCTACGTGTGACCCACCTGAGCAACGGATTAGCTGATGGCTGTTGATTTGCGGGCCCCACCTTATCTGATGTATGTATTCTATCACACCATCCATCAAGGATGGTGGGATCTTACGTGGATTGCATCCAGCACGCTGGACCATGCAATTATAATATATTTGATATATGTAATATATGTATATATATTAATATTATATGAGGTGGGCCCCACGTGGGGACCCACCAGATTTGAAAACGGATTGGCTGGGGTGAGGAGCTGTTGTACGTCAGCAAGCTCTTGGATTTAAGCATGAGATTTGTGTTATATCCCAGCCGTCCGTATGGACGGCGGGGACCCTATTGATGTATTGACATCAACAGTGTTGTGGATCCCACACATGAAGTCTGTGTTATATCAAACCTTCACTACAACAAATTAGCGCTTAGCCGACTGATGGGCTTACCTTTGCCCGCAGCCCGTTTTAACAGCTGCGGGTAAAGTCCCTTTCTATTAAAAAAAACACATAAGGGCCTGTCCATTTGGCCTGTATCTCCCTCTCTCTCTCGCGCCCATCCCCCAAAACCCAAAAGCCTCTCCCCTTCCCTCTCCCTCTCTCGATCTCCCACGCTCCCTCATCCTCTCTCTCTCTCTCTCTCTCTCTCTCTCTCTCTCTCTCTCTCTCTCTCTCGCACTCAGCCTCTCCCTTTCCCATTAATCCCCTTCCATGACATTTGTCCTTCGTGTTTATCTTCTTTCCTTTTTTCCTTTTTGCAACACCCGGCAGCAGCGATAAAGGTAAAAGCTCTGGAATTTTTCTCTGACCCGCTCTCTCGATTCTCTCAGAAAATCCTACTACCGATTTCCATCTCTATCTCTCTCTCTCTCTCACTTTAAATGCTAGCGGAGAGAGCTCTCCTTTGGATTCGCAGATCTCAACGAGCTCACGTTTTCAAAGGCGGACCCGTTTGGTTATCGCGTTCGCATCGGATCTAGGGTTTCTTTTTTTCTCTCGCTTCCCGTTTTATCGACTTAAGGTAAGAGCAAATGCAATCTTTTCGATCTCGTCTTCCCGCATTGTAAGGTTAGGGTTTCATCGAACTGCATTATGTTTTCTAGGGTTTTTTGAGTCACATTTGTGTTCTGCAACGATTTTTGGGGGTTTTTGGAGCTGCATTTTGATGTTGAGATAGTTTCATAGGATTTTTATTTTTTTTTTTTAAAAAATTTTCTGATGTTTTTCATTTGTGCTTTGATGATGTAGATCTTTTGAATATAATTAATTAATTATTTAAAATTTTCTTTTAATTGAGGGATTTGAAATTTCTGGGGAGGAGATCGTTTTTTGGTGTAGTTCTTTGATTGGGAGGAAAAATAGAGAAATTGAAAAAAGAAAAAAGAAAATAATAGAGATAATTCCTTTTTTGGTAATAGGTAGCATTTGAGAAACTGATATGTGCAGTATTTGATTTCCATTGCGGTTTGGGATGTTTATTTCAGAGATATTGCCTGCGTGGGAAGAAAATCTTACCAATAACATAATGACTAATATGCAGAATAGTTATTGAGCTCTCCATCTACATTCATATGATAGTGGCAAAGATGTATAGGATCGAGATCGTTCATCTGCTAGGCCCCTGTTTGGATGGGCTACACCTATAAACTTACGCCGGTGGGATGAATTTATCCTCTGATTTGATGATTTTTGTTGATTAGAAACCGATGGTTAGAAAAAAGTCTGACTAATGGAATTACATACAATGAGCAGAAATTCTCCCATAAGGGGCTCCGATTAACCTGACTGTTGGCTTATGGCACAATAGATGAGCTGTCTAGATCTCATATGGATGTATATTTGTAATATCAGGAAGATGGTTACAAGAGTACATGTGATCTGCAGTTATTCATTTATATAATTGATCTTGTCCTTTGCCTCTTTTTTTTAAAAAAATAATTTAAATGTGATCTGCAGTTATTCATTTATATAATTGGAAGCACACTATCCAAACATAGTACAAAATATTGGCTGTTATGGTAATTGAGTGATCAAATATCCACCAGTTTGTGATGTTCCTCTTATGCTAGATACAGACAATAGCAGTGTTCGATAGTCTTGGTATCATTATAACTGTATGGAAATGTTAGATCTAAAATTTCTTATACATAGTAGAATAGGCATGCAAGAAATCTTAATTTGTGAATATCATTAGCCACTAAATGCATATACTTTCACATAAACCAAATGAGAATTCTTCTCTAAAACTGAAATTTTTTAAGGCATGGAACTCAACCAGAAATTAAACTAGAATTCTAAAAATCAATAGTATCAGCAAGAGAAAAGAAAACATAGAAAATGACTTCCAGAATACGTCAGTTAAGGCCAGTGCTTAGGACTTTAGGGGAGTCCTGAGCTATCATTTAAACTCCTATATTTTAACACTCCACACTAGTCAAAACACCACACAATCCTGGACTCTATGTACCATGAGCATACATGTGTTTGCTACCCCTTGGATCATGTTTATGATCACTTAAGTAGGGCCTGCAGCATAGTCATACATCTCATACTGATAAACCAATCTGATCCGATTTGAATCCAAACTGTTGGCCATGATGGCCCATTGGTTGAGAATTCTAACAAGTAATAGTTAACCAGAGGGTTGCGGCAGGTCCTGTGAGAGAATAGAAGGGAGAGTGTGAGGTGTGGGGTTGGTTGTACTTGTGAAGTGAGTAAGGCATGTAGTGTGATTGAGAGAGTAGTTTTTTGTAAGTGGGTTAGGGTGAAATGCAGTTGTAACTGTGGGATTCCTGGTGATGCCAAAGGATGAGAATGGTGGGCTGGGGGCATGGTTTCCAAAATAAGGTACTTGCTTGGATCATGGTTTCCTAAATAAGGTGGTCAGGGGCTGTTTGGATGCAATTTCCCTGAAAGGTGATGCGAGGATGAGGGTTGGGGGTGTGGTTTCCAAGGAAGTTTGGTGTGTCATCTTTTCCTAAAGAAGGTACCAACATCCACAAAAGGCCATCACTTGAGGGTTAGGATTGTCATACACCCCTCAATTTATCTTTTTTTTAAAAAAAAAAAAAATCTTTTCTTCTTCTTTATGAGAATTCACAAAAATCAATAGTATCAGCAAGAGAAAAGAAAGCATAGAAAATGAAATTACTAATTCCAGCCCAATCCATTGAGAGAGAGAGAGAGAGAGAGAGAGGAGAGAGAGAGAGATGGATATAAAAAAAAAAAAAAAAATGGAAAGGCATCAATTTCTAAGAATTGGGAAAAAAACTAAAACTACACACACACACACACACACACACACACACACACATATATATATATATAATCATTTCTGAGAATCCAATTAAATAATCAAACACAACCCACAAGAAGGGGATATTCAGGAAAAGCATCAATCAAGGCAAACAAATGGAAAAGGGAAAAATGAAGGGGAAAAAAACACCCAAAAAGAATCCAATAAAATAACCAAGCACACACACACAAAAGATATACAAGGAAGCTATCAACAACATGAAGCTTCAAATTAACAACCATAAAAGAAAAACGAAAAGCAAAAGAAACAGAAATTTAAAGAGGGAAAAAAATCCAAATAGCAGAAAAATGAGAACCACAGGAATCAATCAGCTCAAAATACAAGTACCCATATACAAACTCTAGTCAATATATCCAATATATGTACACATACACATATATACCAAAAGCAAAAACAACAAAATTGGCTGAAGAAGGAGTTTATGGATACATATATGTACCCATCTTATATACATAAATGTGAAAGCAACACAGGAAACAGGGTCTTGTCAAGAATGGTGTATTATAACCCATACATATGCATACACATCACACATACATACATACATACATGTCAAAAACACAAATAGGAAACTGGGTTTGGTGAATAATGATGTTTTACACATACATACATGCACATATCATTCATAGTTACATGTCCAAAGTAAAACAGGAAACTAGTTTTGTGTAGAATAGTGTTTTACTCATGTAGCACCAGTCCTCCAAATATATAAAAACTGACTCTCTTGCAAATCTGGGAAGTTCATGGCCTTTGATATATGTGCAAGAAAATGCTGGACGAGAGCTAAACTTGTCATCGTTAGAACAAGTTATTTATAAAAATATCGATGGATTATTGCGCAGGCATATGGCTCATGATATAACCTAGATGTGGCACTGATATGTACGCACATGGGGAAAGCTAATCTACCCAATTTCACTAGCAGTCTGTCATTTTTTTTATTGCACTGATACTGCACTCTAATCTGCTTCTATTCATCCCTTAGTATTCACTTGGGTGTTCCTTTTATTCAAAGCAAGTCCTCTGATCTGACTATGTTCTTCATTTGGGTGGCCTGCTGATCTCTTCATCCCTTAGTATTCACATTCTGTTTATCTCTCTTCATTTGTTCACTAATTTGCACATCATTCAAGCTATGGCTGCAGCAGAAGAATGGGAACTGTAGGAGCACATCATTCAAGCTATGGCTGAAGTCCTGCAATTCGCTGAAATAGTAGCCAAGGGGTGATATATCAGGTCAGTTCCTATAGCTTCCCCAGTGTTCGGTTGCATTTCGAGAGGTTTATCAAGGACCTTAAGGTTTGCATAGTTGCATTTGAGTTTGTTTGTGGAAGGGCTTATCCATGTGTTCTTCTAGAGTAGCTATTGTTTTTTTTTTTTTTTTTTTTTTTTTTTTTTTTTCTTTTTCCCTATCCATTTATAGCACTCCCTTCATCAATTCCTGTAACCTAAAAGCTCTACAGGGCCTGCTGTCATTTTTATTTTTTATTGGTTTTAGGTGTTTCTTTCAGTTTACTGCAGGATCCAGAAATTCAGAACATTCTATCTGACCCCATCTTGTGTGCAATATCAAACTGCAGGTTTTTGCCCACAAAAGATAACCTGAGGAGAAGGGAAATGGACAGAGAAGTGCAAGCTATTATGAGAAGAGGGAGATGGCCTCTTTTCTATGTCCTCATGAATGTTTCAATGGTGGGTGTTCATTCTCCATTTTTGTTTTTTTCTTGTTATGTGGCTTACTTGCATTTTGTATCTGCTCCATCAGCTAGACATCATCATGATTAGGAACTCTATGAATTTGTTATGATATGTAGGCATATGCCTGTTAATCTATGATGATGACATATACTGAACACTAAAAGAAATTTAGAAAAGTACCCTTAAACAATGTAACAATGGATAACTAAGAAATGCTAAAGAACTGTGCAACTCTCATCAAGTTGATGCACATTGTGGGCATTAGAAGTTTTCTCTATGTGCAATCAGATCTCTCCTTTGATAATATTTTAGCAAGTATTCTGGCAATGCTTCCAGCAGATGGAATATAGGGAAGTTTTATCTTCAGCAACGTAAAAGAACAATTCTTTTCTCTCTTCCTATTTTGCACTTCATGCAACCACAATCACACATGATAAATTTTATGGTATTTAGCCAGAAGCAGGAAGCAAGACATGAAAAACATTGGTTTAGGGGAGGGGAAATGATTTTTTCATCAACTATGGCCAGACCACCCATCTGTTGCATACTTGCATCCCAGCATGAACAGACAATGCCCAAAAAACTCCTCAATAGGACAGTCATAACCTTTCAATTTGTGACCTAAAACAGATAATTAAGAAGAGAAATAAATCAAAGGTCTACATTCAAGTGGTAGATGGAATCCAAGGATTTGTGGCTAGGATCTTCCAATTTGGGAGGTTCTGGGATGTGTTCCATCCACTATATCATGGAAGAAAGCATGGGCCCCACTTGTTACAATTGAAAACCCCTGAATGTATATATGGTTATGAAGGAGAGATTGTTATGTTATGCTTTGGGCTTTACATGCTCGATTAAATGCCAAACGACCCAAACTTGCTGTATTGTCAAGAAATCTGCTGTATTCGTGTCATTGATTTGGGTTTCTTGTGTCCCGTCTGTCTCTACCATACACACAGTTAAAAAGTTTTGGAATGTAATACTCTGCTGTATTCGCCATCTATTACAGTTTCTTTCTAAATGATATTAATTACATTATCCTCATGTCCATAGCTAATTTAATGAAAGAATTTAATCTTATGTTTCAGCTGGTCCACAACATACGATGATTTACTAACAACCAGTCAGCCTTTTCCACAACCAATCACATTACCTGTAAGCTTTCTAAGATATATCTCCTCCCAATGGCATGTTTTGGTACCTATCCTAAATTCCAAGCTAATTTAATCTATATGTTAATGAAGATTGATAAGGTCATCACCAAGGACAAGTATGTTATCCTCAGATTTTCAGATTTTATAAGTGAGACCCATGGTTCAGAGGTCCAGACCATTGTACGAATGCAACTCACTGTGGATGAATGCCATCTCAAAAATCTCCTCTGATGCAAACCACTGTGGGCAAAGGCTGTATTATAAGCAGAATGATGAGATTTCTGGCACTTTTTCATTTTGATAGACACACACACACACACACAAGAAAGATATCATATGAATGCATGGTGGAATGGGCATTCTCATTCCTTTGTTAGCAAGGATACTTACATGCATTCTCATTCCTTTGACATCCAAAAGGTGTCTGATAGCTACAGAAATTACGTCTCTTTCTTTCTTTTTTTGTTTTGTTTTTAATGCATCGAAGGAATTTCATTAAAAGGACAGGCTCGAATCCAAGGTTACTTCAAATATGAGGAGTTTTAATTCAGAAAAATATGGTTGCTTTGTGATTTTCTGAGTTTTGAATCAAATCTTAGTACAAAACGTCTTTAATATAATGGAATATCAGAGAAATGAAAAGATGACTGTAGAAATTGTAAACTTCTCTGTCCTTCTGCATATGCCACTTCAGTCTCCCTCCTGCTTCTGTATTTCCTTTTAAAATAACACAAAACATATAGAAAGATAGAGCATATATACATCAGAGGAAGAAGGGAAGAAAATAGAAAAAAATATAAATAAAAAAAATACTGCTTTCAGTATTAATTTTAAGTTTTACTTGTACCAATGTAATTAGTCAGCTCAGGAGCTGGACTGTTGAATTAACAATGACAGACTCTCATAAGGTACTCAAATGCCCTATCATCAAATTAGTGACAGACATGAATCAATTAGTGATGGAAGGTAATGTCTGGTGGGCAGAGATGTTTTTTGAACTCTTGCCAATCTACCACTTAAAAAGGCAACCTGAAATCGCTAGGAGAAAAGGCTAAGATGACGATGATGATTATGACTTTTCTTCTTCTTCTTCCACCTCTTTTATGTACAGGGTTAAGTTACCACAGATTGGTCAAAACTCAAAAGTTAACACATCATTTTATTTTACTGTGATTTCTTGTGCCATGTTAGTGATTTTCTTTTAGTAGTTATGGGGTTGGTTATGGTATTGTTATGTGATTACTGCACTATTCTAACACTATAAGGTAGAAACAGTTTTTATATCTGTAGATGCCATTTCAACTTGTTTTTTTTTTTTTTTTTTTTAATAAAAAATAAAAAAGTTTTTCAATTAGGCTCTAGTGTTCTTAACCTTGTATCTTGATTCCTAACTTCCCCTGCCCCCACCTAGTTTCTTCCTTTGAAATTTGTTCCTAAAAAAAATGTCTGAATTAAAACTCGACTCATTTGTTTCATTGTATTGATAGCTTACTTGATTGTCCTGTGCTGACCCCATACACCGATAGAATGTTCTTGAGCATTGGTTCTAATCCTTGTATTTCTAAATTGTAATATTCCGATAGCATTATTTTGGACATTCTATGCTCATTTCTCTCTCTAAACTGCTCCTGGTAATGGGATTAGCACAATTTCAGGTTTAATGCTTGGTATCGGTTCTGACTTGGTAATGACTGGACCTGTTCTACTTGTGTGTGGAAATGATGTGAGAGTCAAATGGGTTTTGGATATCTTGGATTAGATGTTCTGCATTACAGGTTTCGAGGATGGACTCAGGCTGGTCAAGGTCAGAGGAGAAGCTATGTAGGTGGGCATCTAAACTGGCTCAATGGGTAGTTTCTCTTTCCATTCCTTAGGTAGATGATCAATATTTTCTCTTTGCAAAACCTGGTATTGATAGATTCAAGACATTTTGCTAGTCAATGATTCTTCTTCAATTTCTTCTGGAAGTTGCAGATGCTGCTAACAGTACTATGGTTGGTGTCATAGAACTAGATTCAGAAAAGGTCCAGCTGCTATGCGATGCAGCTAATGAAGAAGTAGATGAGAAAAATAAAGATCAAATTGCAAACTTCCTCTGTCCAGTAAGATTGTCATTGAGTATTTTCTTTTATCCAATTTAGGAAGCCTTTCTTTATTTCTCAATATTTGACATTAAATTCAT
Organism: Magnolia officinalis; assembly: GCA_021015155.1. Lineage (NCBI taxonomy): Eukaryota > Viridiplantae > Streptophyta > Magnoliopsida > Magnoliales > Magnoliaceae > Magnolia > Magnolia officinalis. The sequence continues at coordinate 39,737,468 of JAJHSJ010000001.1, forward strand.
TCCATAATTTTAGGGTAACTATGTTGTTTCTGGAGGTGTGAAAGCAGTGGAAGCTAAGGCAAAGTCATTTAAGGCTTGAATGATGGTTAATTCCTCCTAGATTATTAATTACCATTTTTCCATAATTTGATAAAAGCTTCATGCATTATGCTTTACCATATTTTTTGCAAACTTAGCTTGTATTTCTCTTAAAAGACTAATGTTTGTGGTACAGAAATTGAAATTATGGAAAAGCTTGTATTTCCTATGATTTTAATAAATTTATTATTTCAATAAACTATTCATAGGAGAGCCTTTACCGTTTCTTGGATTGCGGTGATTGTGTTTCTTCTTTCTTACCATGATCTTCATTTTTTTTTTTTATCCAAGTTGTTAGATGGCATTGTTTGGAGTTCAACTGATATCTGGTTCTTACATCTCTAATGATTTTGTTTGGAAGAAAGTAGTGGCTATACCTTGTTGAAGATCGAGTTGAAGAAACCCTTAACAATTGTTTTTTCCTTGAATTGCCTCTACTGTGTATTTGTACATGATGCCTTATCTTAAGGAAAAACTAAAAAGTAAAATGGTTATATACGTTCTTGGTTAGTAATTTCCATGTTGTTTTTAATGTTTGGCTTTTTTGAGACGCAGAAATAGATCTTCTATTTTTTTTTGCTAATGCCTTATAGTTTATTTGTCTTTTCTTTTCTCTGACCCTTTAGGACCTAAAACCGACCATTGAATATCTTCCACCAGAAGAATTAAATTTGGTCAATAATGCTTTGAAGGTAAATCCTGGGCATAGGTCCTGTTGCATTTAATATTCTTATTCTGGTCTCTGGGCCATACTTTATCCAGCTGTTTATTATCTAGGAAACTACTACTCATAATCTCTATTTAGGGAGCAATGATTACTTGTAGATATGCTTGGTGGGTTACTGCAGCTGGCATTTGAAGCTCATGATGGACAAAAAAGACGAAGTGGAGAACCTTTTATCGTTCATCCTGTTGAAGTTGCACGAATTCTAGGAGAGCTTGTAAGTGATGAAATTTCAGAAACTAGTTTATTTTATGAATCAATGATGATTTTTATGGCTGATGCTATTCCCCTATCTTTCATGAAAATTTCCCACCGGTTGTGTTGCTCAGACCAAATGTGTTTTTGTTGTTGTTGTTGTTGTTGTTGATGATGATGGAACACTAGTGTTTTTTCTATGCCCCAAATAACACCCTACTTTGGTTTTTTGTAATTTTTACTCCTTTTTGGCTTTGTTGTGTAGGCCTGCAAGAGGAAGAAGCACCAGCAACAGCCAGCAGCTCCCCTTCTCCAAGAGCCAATTAGCACCTTGGTTTCATCATGTCTGTTGGGTGCAATCTGGGAAGCGAAAGGCTGGAACATGCAGAAAGTAACTTAAGAAGTTGGAAGTTGGTGCTGATATCAAAGACACTGTAGGTTGGTGGGTTTTGGTGTCCAGAGAGTTGTGTTGGGTCTTTTGCTAATAACATTGTTAATATCTATGTAAATGTATTTGATTCGATGCAGACAATCTACAGAATTGGGTTTGGCCAAATATACCTGAGCAAACCTATGATGACGGAATCGGATGGAGAAACTGCAACTTTGTTCCCAAAGGCTACAAGGCTGATGAACCTGACTTCCTTACTTTGCACAACATGGCCTGTGTTTTGGACAGTCCAGATTGGTGGTATGTATGCTGCTTTACAGTAGGTGAGTTGCAGCATACAAATGGCATCAGGCCAGATTTACCTGCAATCGTTTTTTTCTCTTCTTTTGGGCAGGAAAATTTGAAACGGCAAAACTAGCAATGGCTACGGATTGTTGGTAACTATGGGATATATTGCTACGGATTTTATCCGTAGCCTTTTCTCATTTTCGCCAAATACAATAAATAACCGACGATTTAGGGGCATCCCGTAAAACCGCCAGTAAAATCTGATGGCTGCGGTAAAACCTTTACCGACTGAGCCTTTACCAGCAGTTGCCTGACCGCCAGTAAACCCTTTTCTGGCGGTTTTTGGGACATTTTCTGGCGGTTTTGACCGCCGGGAAGCCCCATTTTTGTTGTAGTCTTCCATCCATTTGACGTGTTGGCCACGCTCGTGGACCCCACCTACATATATGTATTTCATCTGCACCGTTCATTTGGACGGTGCCAGGTATGGTCCCACCATGATTATGTATCGTATCTACATCGTCCAACTACTGATGCATGTGTTCATCTAAACCATCCCGCCATTTGATCGGTCCATCCTAAGGCTTGGGAAAAAAAACACGGATCTAGTATCATGTGGACCACACTGCAGAAAACAGTGAGATTAAATGTCTACCATTGAAACTCTTTCGGGGTCACAGAAGTTTTGGACCAATATGATATTTATTTTTTTATTGGTTCAGGTCCTTGTGACCTTATAAATAGACCGGATGAAAAATAAACACTACGGTGGGCCCATTGAGGTTTTTAACAGTGAAAAAATCATTATCTCCACCGTTATTTGTGGTATGGTCCATATGATCTTTTGATATGATTCATTTTTTTTAATACTCTAAAAATGATTTCTAAAAATAGATGAAGGTGTAGATGGTGCGGCCCAAGTAGTGTGGCCCACTTGTTGTATTTGAGAGGCCCAATATGATGTATTCGGGGCCCATAGGTTGAGGCCCATTGAGAGGTATTTGGGGCCCATGGGTTGAGGCCCATTGTGATGTATTCGGGCCCATGGGTTGAGGCCCATTAAAAGGTATTTGGGGCCCATGGGTTGAGGCCCATTGTGATATATTTGAGGCCTATGGGATGTGGCCCCTTTGTGATGTATATTAGGCCCGTGTTAGAGGCCATTTACGATGTATATTAAGCTCGCGTGAGCGGCCCATTGTGATGCACATGTGGCCCATTGTGAGATATTTTCGGCCCATATGATGAGATCCATTGTGATGTATTTCCGGCCCATTTGGTAAAGTCCAGTGTGATGCATATGCAGTCCTTTTAACGAGGCCTGACGTGGTGTATATGTGGCCCTTAAGCAAGGCCCATAGTGATGTGTATTATGCCCTTGCGTGAGGCTAAGGGTACACTATATGTTTGGCTCTATATAGGCCACTGCTTGGGAGCAATGTTGGTTAAATGGCCACATTGATTGGCAATGATGGTTTAATGTCCATATTGTGACCTTCCCTTAGTCCTTATTTGGCCGATTATCGAGGCCGATTCCGATTGTCAAGGATGATTCTGATTGTCGAGGCCGATTCCGAATATTGAGGCCGATTCCGATTCTGATTGTCGAGGCCGATTCCGATTGTCGAGGCCGATTCTGATTGACGAGGCCGATTCTGATTGTTGAGGCCGATTCCGATTGCCGAGGCTGATTCCGATTGTCGAGGACGATTATCGAGGCTGATTCTGATTGCTAAGGCCGATTCCGATTGTCAAGGCCGATTCAGATTATCGAGGTCGATTCTGATTATCGAGGCCGATTCCGATTGTTGAGGCCAATTCCGATTGCCGAGGCCGATTCTGATTGTTGAGGCCGATTCCAATTGTCGAGGCCGATTTCGACTGTTGAGGCCGATTTCGATTGCCGAGGCCGATTCCGATTGTCAAGGCTGATTCCGATTGTCGAGGTTGATTATTGAAGCCAATTCTGATTGTCGTGGCCGATTATCGAGGCCGAATGTCGAGGCCGATAGTCAAGGACGATTGTCGATGCCGATTGTCGAGGCCGGTTATCGATACCGATTACGAGTTTCTGACAGCATAGCATCATAATATATGCCCATACACATCATCTGTATGTTTGTTATGAGATGTAGTTGACTATTGCATATGTCATTGGGCAGGTTGTTATGAGACTCCTTAATAGGCGGAGGTTATCTCACATGAGTGCACGGTATGCGCAAGATTGATACATGACTGGATTGTATGACTCATGCATCTTGCATTGTATGTTGTGATTACTGTACGTCCTAGCGACATCAGGATCGTAGCCTCTACAGGCATGTCGTGGACGGCCAGATGGGACACCGAAAATCTGTTACTAGCATCGGGCCGCCATAGATGGCCTTGGGTGAAAATCCCTAAACTCTCTTGGTACCAGTGGACGTCCCAACATCGAGACCGAGTGAATATATAGGAGCACATGAGGGCCATATACCAGTAAGCCACGTCTCTCACTATGTCATGGTCGGTTGGGAGGGGGTGTGGCCTTACCCGCCTGAGGGAGTAGGCATAGCTAGGCTGAGTCTGACCAGCTCCTAAATGAGTCCGATACGATGAGCTGAGTCGATATTGGTAGGCGGGTAGTGAAGTCTCTTCCACTTACCCAGTTGTATTGTGCGCTTAATGGGGCAACAAGCTGGCGTAGAAGTACTAGACCCCGATGATGATCTTAGAGATGTACAATACTGATACATGGACTTATTGAGCAAGATGTGCATACTCCTTCATTCATTCATTCACTATCCACTCGGGCTGGTTGTGCGCAACTAATTGTTATGTGTACTTTTGCAATGGCTAGGATTTCTGTTGGGGCGCGCAACTAACCTGAGATCAGGAGCTTACCACATTGAGTCTATCAATACAAATTTAGGTATGAGACTAGTTTGGATAGAAGTCCTTTGTGATAGGCCCCATAGCATGCAATACCACGTACTATCATCCCGACTTCACACTGCAGCTTGGTCATTTCATTCACACCACATATTGCATATTGCATTACTTCCTTGGCAAATGGCATCTTGGGTTGGTAATTTTTTGCATTCATATGACTTAGATGAGGCTGATGGCATTCGTATCTCTTCCGAATTACATACGGTATTGCATCATCGGTATCTGATATTTGAATCATTATGTCTCCGCATTGCATAATTGACCTACATTATTTTCTCAGTATATGACATTAACTTGCTATGTCTTTTCATCGCATATCCTAAATAAGGTTGATGATATCTTTATGGACTTGTCAGTAGTTCTGTTTACTCTGATATTGTATGGTTCGTGGACTTACCAGTATTTTCATTTACTTTGATATTACATTCTGAGCACGCATATACTGTTTACACACTTACACCTCCCTCTAAGCTTTCTATAAGCTTATGCATGATAGATGCATGCAGGTGACATTATGATGCGGCCGAGCTGAGGTAGGAGCGTGCGGTTGAGCTTTTGGAGTTTTCTTTAATATTTCTATATTGTATTTCCCTTTCAGCATTGTACTCAAATGATTATATTAGTTGATATGTGATGATGATGTTGCCTTTGTGGTTTGGGTATACTTGTGGTTATGCGAGATAAATGTACATTGAAAAATCCTCCTTGTAGGACCCCAGGATAAGAACCTTTTGTATGGGCATTAGGAGCCGAGAATGGGGTACTACGGAAGCTGTCGGCACCGGATTCAGCGATCGGAAATTTTGTGAGCCCGATTTCCGAGTTTAGGGCGTGACAGAAGTTAGTATTAGAGCATAACTTGGGAATACCTAAGGATAACATCATATATCTGCTGATAGCTACCTTATACTCTATGATTATTGAGAACTTAGAATGATTAGATCCCGAGTTCGAATAACTTAGAAACTTCCTGATATAGCTCCCCATCGTGTATGCATTCAAGAGTGCTCAAGGGTAATAGGATTTTGTTCCTTCGTGTAGGATATGGCACCCAAGCAAGTAACCCGAGCGACTTCCGCTTCCCCGCCTAAGATTCTTGTTCCCCCACCTGAGACTTATGCACCCTCGTTTGAGTCTAACATAGCACCAACCGTGTCCGTGAGTGCGGACTAGCTGCAGCTGATATTGCAAGCGATAACCGTCATTTTTCAGAGAGATAGCCGAAAGAGGCGGGTGCCCTCCGGTAGCTCCCGACAGCGTCGACAGCAGCGGAGACGCGCAGCCTACCAAGCCGTCAGAGCACCAGCAGGACCTTCGGCACCACCTCTGAGGCAACTTTCCGGTGCCTGATATGGATGCAGTGGGATAGGACACCATAGGTGAGAGTGCCCCCGACCGCAGCAGCAGCAGCCGAAGGCACCAATAGTATTTGTGTTAGTTCACAGGTACATGCTTTGGATGCGGTGGGATAGGGCATCGTATGAGCAAGTGCCCCGTCCTTAGCAACGTAGTAGCAAAGACTGTATCTGCCGCCGAGACCCTAGCAGTGGCAACAAAAGCAGCAGTATCCTCAGGCATCAAGAGGAGTCGTCAATGATTCGTGTAACTTTGCCCCTGCATCGTCTTGCTAGATTGCTCATGGAAGAGACGTCCTAGAAGCAAGAGGCTGAGATTCGCGAGTGTTATCCCCGTCTCCTTGTTGTTTGACTGCACTCATATTTTATGTTTCTGATTTTCATAGTGAAACAATTTCCCCTCTTTTATGAGTTACGTCTATTTGTAACGTTAGTAAATTTTGAGGAAGATATTTTTATTAGGAGGGGAGAGCTGTAAGGCCCGTATCTTAGACCGTACTATTCCATAGGCTTCCACGGTCCTCCTGGTCAAATTTTGGCAACCCTCGATGTATATCCGACGTTTGCGCGCGATCCTAAGCCGAGTCCTGCAAACCAGAGTCGGCTCGACCCGAAACCTGTACCTTAGCGACCACGTCGTCACCGCGGTTCCAAAGCCGCGTTTCACGCGTTAATGCGATACCCAAATCAAGGGATGTGGGTCCGTGTTCATTCCAAAGAAACACCACACATTGCGAATTCTGAGAGAATCTCTACAACATGTCCCATCAATCAAGTCAAGTACACCCTCCATACCAATGTCACCTCAACCTATCACAAGTACAAGCAACCATTACCTCTTTTTCCCCAATTCAATTCTCTCTCCCCACCCATTCTACATTTACACAAATTTCAACCCAACCCATGTTTTCCCATTCCCATCCCTTACTACAACCACTCCATCCATCCCTTTTCATCCATCATTTTTCTCCCTCTCTCATTTCTATCTTCACTCTCCAACCCTAAGAGAAACACCCAAACATTCAAGATCTCCAAGCCTTCCCAAAACAACAAGTGTAGCCCACTTTTCCACCCTCTCATCTCCCATCTCAACCATTAATTCTTCATCAACCTCCATCAAAATTGAAGGCAAACAGCATAGGAGTCCAAGGTGCTAAAGAAGGAGGCTAAACGTGGGTGATCCGCCATTGATTTCATTTTTTTAAGGGCCCACTTGTTGTGGGACCCACTTGATGTATGCATTATATAGGGAGGGCCCAATAGTGGCGGGGTCCCTCCCCTTTACATTTTTTTTCTCTCTCTCTCTCTCTTCTGATGGAGTGGGCCCCACCAATATGGGTTATATCTACTTTGTCCATCAAATGGTCTGGCCGCCATATTGCAGGTGATGATCCACACCGTCCACCGTTGGGGCGGTGGGTATCCCACCCGATGGACTACCCTGGTCCATAGCTCAAGTGGTAGGCTGGGTGAAAGATACCTCATGTCAACACAGAGGTCTTGGTATTGACCCCTATTGGAGGTGGCTAATAGTGTAGTGTGTGTACTATCAGCCATTTGGCCCTGCGTGTGACCCACCTGAGCAACGGATTGGCTGGTAGCCATTGATTTGTGGGCCCCACCTTATCTGATGTATGTATTCTGTCCACACCGTCCATCAGGGATGGTGGGATCCATGGCTGCAATTATGGATTGTCCTGATCAACGCTGGACGATAGAATTATACATTTGTCATATATTTGATATATTAATATGATATATGTATCATATTATAATGAGGATGGGTGGCCCACGTGGGGCCCACCAGATTTGAAATGAATGGGTGATGAATGGTGTGAGGAGCTGTTGTTGACTGTTGTACGTCAGCAAGCTCTTGGATTTGAGCATGAGATATGTGTTATATCCTAGCCGTCCGTATGGACGGTGGGGACCCTATTGATGTATTGACATCAACGATGTTGAGGGTCCCACACATGAGGTCTGTGTTATATCAAACCGTCCATCCATCTGACGTGCTGGCCACGCTCGTGGACCCCACCTACATATATGTATTTCATATGCACCGTCCATTTGGACGGTGGCAGGTATGGTCCCAGCATGATGTATGTGTCGTATCTACACCATCCAACCGCTGATGCATGTGTTCATCTAAACCGTCCAGCCATTTGATCAGTCCATCCTAAGGCTTGGGAAAAAAAAAGACAGATATAGTATCATGTGGACTACACTGTAGAAAACAGTGAGATTGAACGTCTACCATTGAAACTCTTTTGGGGTCACAGAAGTTCTGGACCAATATGATATTTATTTTTTTATTGGTTCAGGTCCTTGTGACCTTATAAACAGACCGGATGAAAAATAAACGTTATGGTGGGCCCATTGAGGTTTTTAACAGTGGAAAAATCATTATCTCCACTGTTATTTGTGGTATGGTCCATATGATCTTTTGATATGATTCATTTTTTTAATACTCTAAAAATGATTTCTAAAAATAGATGAATGGTGTAGATGGTGCGGCCCAAGTAGTGCGGCCCACTTATTGTATTTGAGAGGCCCGATATGATGTATTCGGGGCCCATAGGTTGAGGCCCATTGAGAGGTATTTGTGGCCCATGGGTTGAGGCCCATTGAGAGGTATTTGCGGCCCATGGATTGAGGCCCGTTGTGATATATTTGAGGCCTATGGGATGTGGCCCCTTTGTGATGTATATTAGGCCCGCATTAGAGGCCCATTACGATGTATATTAGGCTCGTATGAGCGGCCCATTGTGATGTATTTGTGGCCCATTGTGATATATTTCCAGCCCATATGATGAGGCCCATTGTGATGTATTTTCGGCCCATTTGGTAAGGTCCAATGTGATGCATATGCGGGCCTTTTAACGTGGCCTGACGTGGTGTATATGTGGCCCTTGAGTGAGGCCCATAGTGATGTGTATTCAGCCCTTACGTGAGGCTATGGGCCCACTATATGTTTGGCTCTATATTGGCCACTGCCTGGGAGAATTGCTGGTTAAATGGCCACATTGATGGGCAATGATGGTTTAATGTCCACATTGTGACCTTCCCTTAGGCCTTGTTCGGTAGATTATTGAGGCCAATTCCGATTGTCGAGGCTGATTATCGAGGATGATTCCGATTATCAAGGCCGATTCTGATTATCGAGGCCGATTCTGATTGTCGAGGCCGATTCCGATTGTTGAGAGTGATTCCAATTGCCGAAGTCGATTTCGATTATCGAGGCTGAATCTGATTGCCGAGGCTGATTCCGATTATCACGGCTGATTTCGATTGCGGAGGCCGATTCCGATTGTTGAGTACACTATCGAGGATGATTTCGATTGTCGAGGCTGATTTTGATTGTCGATGCTGATTCCGAGTGTCAAAGCCAATTCTGATTGTCAAGGCCGATTATCGAGGCTGATTCCGATTGTCGAGGCTGATTATGATTGTCGCGGCCAATTTCGATCGACGTGGCCGATTCCGATTGTTGAGGCCGATTCTAATTGACGAGGCCGATTCTGATTGTCGAGGCTGATTCCGATTGTCGAGGCCGATTCTGATTGTCAAGGATGATTCAGATTGTTGAGGTCGATTCCGATTGCCGAGGCTGATTCTGATTGTCGAGGCCAATTCCGATTGCCGAGGCTGATTATCGAGGCTGATAGTCAAGGATGATTGTCGATGCCGATTGTCAAGGCCAATTATAGATGCCAGTTATTGCTACTGATTACGAGTTTGTGACAGCATAACATCATGATACATGCCCATACGCATCATCTGCATGTTTGTTACGAGATGTGGTTGACCATTGCATATGTCATTGGGCAGGTTGTTATGAGACTCCCTGATAGGCGAAGGTTATATCATATGAGGGCACGATATGCACAAGATTGATGCATGACTAGATTGTATGACTCATGCATCTTACATTGTGTGTTGTAATTACTATAAGCCCTCGCGATATCAGGGTCGTAGCCTCCACAGGCATGTCGTAGATGGCCAAATGGGACACCAAAAATCTATTACTAGTATCGGGCCGCCATAGATGGCCCTGGGTGAAAATCCCTAAACCCTCTTGGTACCAGAGGACGTCCCAACGTCGAGACCGAGTGGATATATATGAGCGCATGAGGACCGTATACCAGTAGGTCGCGTCTCCCACTGTGTCGTGGTCGGTTGGGAGGGGGTGTGGCCTTACCCGCCTGAGGGAGTAGGCATAGCTAGGCTGAGTCTGACCAGCTCCTAAATGGGTCCGCTATAAATGAGCAGGGCCAAATCGGTGGCAGGTAGTGAGGTCTCTTTCAATTACCCAATTGTATTGTGCGCTTGATGGGGCGACAAGCTGGTGATGTGTGTACTAGACCCCGGTGATGATCCTAGAGAAGTATAGTACTGATACGTGGACTTATTGAGCAGGAGGTGCATACTCGTTCATTCATTCATTCACTATCCACTCAGGCTGGTGGTGCGCAACTAATTGTTATGTGTACTTTCACAATGGCCAAGATTTTGGTTGGGGCGCTCGACTAACCTGAGATCAGGAGCTTACCACATTGAGTCTATCTATCCAAATTTAGGTATGAGACTGGTTTGGATTGAAGTCCTTTGTGATAGGCCCCATAGCATGCGATACCACATACTATCATCCCGACTTCACACTGCAGCTTGGTCATTTCATTCGCACCACATATTGCATATTGCATTACATCCTCGGCATATGACATTTTGGGTTGCTATGTTTCTACATTCATATGACTTAGATGAGGCTGATGGTATTCGTAGCTCTTCAGAATTGCATATGGTACTGCTGTTCACTCCCCAAGTATAGGGTTGTGATGTAGTAATAAACTCGGTAAGATCGAGGTCGAATCCACAGGGACTGAAACCTGTACGTAATCCGAAACTAACTAGAACTAGAACTAGAATGAGATGAAATCTAAACCAAGTAAATATGAAAGAATAATGGTGAAAATATTAATCTAAAACTGGTGAAATTTAAAGGTAGGAAACTAGGGTGCTAAGGATCCACTTGTAGAGATCAGGGAGTTCTACGCTTGATTCATGAACTCAACTGGACTTCGAGTCCCATCTTTATCCAGTTGGAAGATATAACCTGAAAATCAATCTTAAACTTCATTTAATCTAGTTTTCAAGAGATTAGACGGGTGTATATTAGAATGGATTCCATCACAAAACCATGCCCATGAGACAAAGCAAACAACAGAATTAAACCAATTCACAGCCAATCTGAGTGATGTATGAATGTCAGGAAGAGTTCCGTCATTCCACCATGTCCAAGGGGCGATTGTGAACAACAAGGCGTCCTGCCTTCATAATCATAAGAAAGGAAAAGGAAATACTCAAGACATCACAGATCTACTGTAATGTAAGTCACAATAAACCATTAAAAACTAGAAATATTTCTATTATTCAAAACTAGAATCAACATAGTTCATGGCATGAATCAAAGCCGTAGGATCAACCCCATCATGCCACAAGCTTCACCTCTTAGCCCTAGCTAAGAGGTTCAGCCCAACATAAATGGGCTGGATCCCTTAAACAAAACCAAAATTAAAAAAAAAATACTCTCTCTCTCTCTCTCTCTCTCTCTCTCTCTCTCTCTCTCTCTCTCTCTCTCTCTTTCTCACGTTCCAACTGAGAGCCGTGGATGGAATCAACTCTCCTCTCCTCTTTCCCTTTATATAGCTTGTGGAGAAGTTGGTGCACAAACGGAGTTGGTGCGGAACTCCTCTACGCAGCAGAACGCAACTGATTTGCCTATGGAACAGACTGTTCGGTTACAGCAGCTGCTTATGCAAGATCTGAACCATTCAGCCTTCATGGCTGTGGTAGGTTGGCCCAGGAGAAACCAAAGTGACTAACAGTGTCCGGGTTCCGGATGCTGTGTAAACAGAGCTTGCGTAACTGGTTACACTGTGCTGAGGGTGAGGCCCACTTCACTATTATGTTGCACAATCCACGCCGTCCACTGAGTTTGCTCGAAAAACCTTTAGAGAGGGCCGGTTTTGGCTCGAGATGAGTGCGACCCATTGATTTTTAAAACTACCGTCCATTAACAAATTGGCATTGTTTTAATCCACTCACGTGAATGAGTATGGAGAACCACCATGTGTACGGTCGATTTGACGTTCTGAGGTGAATGAACGGTCCAGATGGACTTCTTGATCGAAGGTGGTGGCCCGCTTACTAGAACAAATGGTCGGCTGCTAACATTGCTGAAACGGAAGTTTCCGTTTTTGATTTAAAACAGAACGTCGGTCAGCGTACACTGACCGACTTCCTTAGATTCCGTGTATTACGAGCGTACAGAAATTTTGTGCACACGCTCCCTGTAAAGTGAGTCCTACCTTAAGTGCCCGAACAATCCGCTCCGTCCATTCCTTTCGTCATGTAATTTAAATGGTTGGGACAAAAATGACGCATATCTAGATACCAGGCGGACCCCAATTCACTGATCTATGGGCTAATCTGTCTATTGGCCCACTTCTGTAGGGGTCCAGGAGCTGAAATTTGACGTGTATGGTTAATTTATGGCCCTCATCACGTGTATGAGTTTTGAGTCAATTAGATGGCGGGAAACCTTGTGATCTTGCATTCTGGACCAATTTCAGGCCACTTAAGCTTCAGTTCTCATTTTTGCAATCTCTGGTGTGTAAATTCCATCGATCTTGGTCCCCTGAGTCATTCCATGCCTTGGTGACTTCAGAGCGTTAAGTTCATGATTTTAACACCCTTTTGTAGTCCAGGCTTGTAAATACACCCTGTATCACAAACACGATTAAATCGGGCCATTAAACCAGTACCATGTTTCATAAATCCAGACAATAACTTGGGGGTCGGTCTGATGCAATATCTGACCCTCAATACAAACCCCCAACCAGCATTTTGGCTAGTCCCGAGCAAGTTATGCGCAAAATAAGTTGAGACTTACAAGGACGATTCCATAAACTCCAATGATTTATTAAAACAATACAGATCCTAGAATTCTAAGGTTCATGAATTTTGAGCATTATTATCTCTTGACTCGAGCGCACGTAAATCGATATTCAAGTTCAAAGTTTTAATCCGCCAATTAGAAAAATGTAAACATTCAGTTCCATGGGTGTATAGTGTAATCCCAGCTTATCATCATTAATAGATTCATCGTCAATTTTCATGATAACATTGTACGATCAAAGAGCATTCAGGACACCCAAAACCTAAACCAGAACTTGCTTACCGTTCTTCTTTTTATTCTTCCAGCTTTGATTTTTTTCATTAAAAGAATGCCAAGAAGGGGAATCAAATCCTCACCCATAGGGAGCAAACCTATGGTGAAGATTGTACACCCAACCCTTTTAACATATCATTCATGGGGAATTAAATCTACACCTATAGGGAGCAAACCTATGGTGAAAATTATTTGCCCAACCCTTTCCAAAGGTATCTATTTTTATTTTTATTTTTTTAGCTAGGTATTTTCTTTTCCTTCAATTGATCGTGATGGCAAATTTTCCCAGCTATTTTCTTACATGCTTAGTGATTACCAAGTTAACCCTTCAATATCAAACTGAAACCTTAATGTGAAAGCGAGATGTGTCTTGTGAAATCATGACTCAATCAATGTTTAAAACCTCTAATCATGGATTAACAGCTCGAACTTAACTGTGAAATGTAACAAATAACTGAATCCAAGAGTCATAAATTACCAAATTCACTTATCTTATAATTCTAAATCCAAGATGGCTGTCAAAATCACTTTTTATTCAGAAGAAATTCTAGAAAAATTGAAAAATTTTCACAATTTCTGCTCAAGACCAAGAAAACAATGATTAGGAAACCTAATCTCTCACCCCCAACCTAAAATCTACATTGTCCTAAATGTAAAAGATGTATGAGCATGCAATGCACATGGGACAACGAAAGTAAATGAGAAGTGATGGGAAGATAATACCTGGATGAAGGAATCGAGAAAGACGTTTCCATAATGATTTCAGCATGAAAGTCGGTCAGCATGAAAGTGAAGACACGAAAGTAAACTATCCTAAAACAATGCAGGAAGCAAACTACCCTAGTCCTATGAAAGCAAGGGAAAACTACTTAGTCATGCCGCAAGGTTCCTCTTCCGGCTAATATCTTGATAAGTTTCTCAGTAAGTTCCTCAACAAGATCATCAAAAAGCCCTTTTTGCAATGAAATTGGATGCCTTGGAGCATGACTTTCCAGAGAAACTTATGTACCTCCATAAAAAAATTTTCGTTGAATTGCTTGAGGTACCAGAGTATATACGATTCACCTGTGACAAAGAAGTTTCAATTCAATGTTTATCCCATGGTGAATCAGAGACTACAAGTAAAATAAAGTTTAGAAAACTTTGCAAGAAGTGATGTAGGTCTCAACACTTCCGTATCAGACTTTGGTTCTATTGTTCAACTCCTCCTTTAATGGTAGACATTAGGATCAGGGGAAGAAGGGGGGCTTCAGAATAGGGGTTCTCTCGGTCAGTGATGACTACCGAGATTTTGTCTTGCAAGGCATCCACTTTGTCTTTTGACATGGGATCGTTCGAATCTGCAAAGTGTGCCAAGCAATCATCCAAAGAGTTGAGAAGTTCAGCTGAGCGTGACTTATTTTCCACATTGGAGCTCATGATGATCTGCCCAAGGAATCCATCATCCTTGAAAGTGTATGGAGGTATGCTCTTTTGCTCCCGTTCCTGCACAGACAAATGTGAAAATCAACAGGGAAAGCATCGATTTGATCACTCTTGTTCATTGAAACTACTCAATCGAGGCTGTGTACAACTCAGATGATGGCCTCAACTGGGTGGTTTCAAATTCCGAGTTGTATCGAGCAACTCGTCTTTCTCCCGAATCATTT